>CM075984.1:50864014-51108134 GCA_038087875.1 Malacoraja senta
CTAATCCAATCCAATAAGATCAACTAGAACAAGTTGTCCTACAACTTTAGGCCGTGCACGTCATACGCAAGAGGATCAAGGATCTGTCAATCTTCACCTTAACAATACCCTAATGTCTTGGCCTCTACAGCTGTCTGTGGCAATAAATCCCTCAGATTCACCACCCCTCTTTCATCTTTCTCTCTTTTTTTAGAACGGAGACGAGGAAACACTTTTTCACACAGAGAGTGGTGAGTCTGTGGAATTCTCTGCCTCAGAGGGCGGTGGAGGCCGGTTCTCTGGATACTCTCAAGAGAGAGCTAGATAGGGCTCTTAAAGATAGTGGAGTCAGGGGATATGAGGAGAAGGCAGGAACGGGGTACTGATTGGGGATGAAAACCCGTAATAATCAAAGATCTGTCGATATCCGCCTTGAAAATACCCACTGACTTGGCCTTCACAGCCGTTTGTGGCAATGAGTTCCACGGATTCACCATCCTCTGACTGAAGGCGTTCCTCCTCTTCTCCATTCTAAATGAACAGGGATGAGTGAAGACTGCAAACACACATCACAGATGGTACTTAAAAAGAGCATCAACTTGTTTGTCTATGGACACAATTGGACATGGACCAAGTCAAGTTGGTCC
Organism: Malacoraja senta; assembly: GCA_038087875.1. Taxonomy (NCBI): domain Eukaryota; kingdom Metazoa; phylum Chordata; class Chondrichthyes; order Rajiformes; family Rajidae; genus Malacoraja; species Malacoraja senta. The sequence goes on from CM075984.1 coordinate 50,864,641, forward strand.
TCTTTAACTAATGACACTACATCTCTTGTAAGGGAATCGAGGGCCAGAGACCTAATTCTACTCCGATCACTTATGACCTTATGAATAGATTGGGTAGGTGCACCAGAGTAGGGGAATCGAGGACCAACGTTTAAGAAACAGTTAGACAGGACAGGTTTGGAGGGATATGGACCAAGCGCCGGCAGGTGGGACTAGTGTAGCTGGGACATGGTGGCCGGTGTGGGCCGAAGGGCCTGTTTCCACGCTGTATCACTCTATGACTCTCTGGGACTCTATGACTTGCCTCAACACTCCAGACTGAGTCTGCCTCAGAATGAGTGGCTCACCCTGTCCACTCTCTCCTCCGTCACTCTGTTGAGAGTACATCGGCTTTATGGAAGTGACTTCAAAACAGGCAGAGCAGTGGCGTTAATGTCCATGCCCACGGGAGACCCACATCTATTTGGCCACAACTTCATTTCTTCCTAACCTAGGAGTTGCGGACAACTAAATCACAGAGACGCAACGACACAAACAAGTGGGATTCCATCATTGCCCACTCCCATGAATCTTGAGATGGACAATAGACAATAGACAATAGGTGCAGGAGTAGGCCATTCATCCCTAGAGCCAGCACCGCCATTCACCATGATCATGGCTAATCATCCACACTCAGTTCCTGCTTTCTCCCCATATCCCCTGACTCCGCTATCTTCAAGAGCTCTATCTAACTCTCTCTTGAAAGCATCCAGAGAATCGGCCTCCACTGCCTTCTGAGGGAAAGGGGTCAAGAAAATAGATTTGGAATATTTGTTTCCTCAAAACGGGCGATATCATTTTATTTCCATGATCGTCCGAGTGAAAGGAAGTGGCGTGTATAAAAGGCATCCAAAAATACGGGCTCATCACTTGAGTCCCAGGATAATTAATTATATTTGTCCTAAACATAGTCTCTTCACTATGTATGTGGAGGTAAGATTTGATCTAGCCTTTCTTGCACCAGCAAAATGCACCCACAAAGCTGACCAAAACCAAGACCACGCCGACCAGCGATCACCCCGTGCACTAACACGATCCTACACACTAGGGACGATTTTACCGGAGCCAATTAACCTACAAACATGCACGTCTTTGGGGTGGGGGAGGAAACCCACGCAGGTCACGGGACGTACAAACTCCGTACAGGCAACGTACAAACTCCGTACAGGCAACACCCGTAGTCAGGATCGAACCCGGGTCTCTGGAGCTGTAAAGCCCCTGTCCCACTTAGGAGACCTAAACAGCAACCTCTGGTAACCTTGCCCGCCACCCAAGGTTTCCATGAGGTCACCGGAGGTTTTGGTCACTCTCCCTAATGGTCGAAAGTGGTTTCCGCGTGGTCGAGGCTTCATCTAGGTTGCTGCTATTTTTTCATCATAATTAAAACCGGCCTCGACTAAAAATAGGTCGCCGTTTTAAAAATCGATACTTTTTTAGTCGCAGGTCTAATCGAAGCCGGGTTTCTTCATAGTCGAGGAAGGTTTTCAACATATGCGTGGGAGGTGGCAGGAGGTTGCAGGTCACCTCGCCATTGATTTTTTTTTGGGTGGCGGGCAAGGTCACCAGAGGTTGCTGTTTAGTTCTCCTAAGTGGGACAGGGGCTTATAAGGCCTTTGCACCACTGTGCCGCCCCTTTTCCGGGGTTACGTCCATGCCCGGGTGGTGTTAGAGAGGGACTACGCGCTGTCCACGTGCGCCCTGGGGGATTTCCGGGACCGCTGGGCACGGCGGGGAGTGTGAATGCATCCTGGACAAGGATTGTAAGATAGTTGTATAATAGTTTATCGTTTGTCGGGTATTATGGTGGTGGGCTCTTTTTTTATTTTTGATTGTACTGTATATATTATTTTAATATTTGAATAATTACTTTTGATTATTAAAAAAAACTGTGCCGCTCCTAGGCTCTAATATTAACATAGCAAATTTTCGAAAGCATATTAATTACCGAGACTACCTATATTTTAAACCTGGCTGATATAAATCCATGTGAAATTAGCAAGTACACAAGCCACTCCATCATCAGTACTGACCTCCCCACCATCGAAGGGATCTAGTGGGGGCATTGCCTCAAAAAGGCGGCTAGTGAAACCACACCTGGAGTATTGTGTGCAGTTATGATCCCCTAATTTGAGGAAGGACATTCTTGCTATTGAGGGAGTGCAGCGTAGGTTTACAAGGTTAATTCCCGGGATGGCGGGACTGTCATATGCTGAGAGAATGGAGCAGCTGGGCTTGTACACTCTGGAGTTTAGAAGGATGAGAGGAGATCTCATTGAAACATATAAGATTGTTAAGGACTTGGACACGCTAGAGGCAGGAAACATGTTCCCGATGTTGTGGGAGTCCAGAACCAGGGCCACAGTTTAAGAATAAGGAGTAAGCCATTTAGAACAGAGACGAGGAAACACTTTTTCTCACAGAGAGTGGTGAGTCTGTGGAATTCCCTGCCTCAGAGGGCGGTGGAGGCAGGTTCTCTGGATGCTTTCAAGAGAGGCTTGATATGGCTCTTAAAAATAGCGGAGTCAGGGGATATGGGGAGAAGGGAGGAACTGATTGGGGATGATCAGCCCATGATCACATTGAATGGTGGTGCTGGCTCGAAGGGCTGAATGGCCTACTCCTGCACCTATTGTCTATTGTCTATTGTCTATTGTCTATTGTCTAATACCAAAGACCAACACCACCCTGGCCACACTCTCAAACCATCGGGAAGAAGGTACAGGGGTCCAAATACCGTGAGCACCTGGTTCAAGAATAGCTCCCTATCAGGAACCATCATGCTCTTGAACACAGCCTCAACTATAATCTATGGGCTGTCTTTGTTGCGCTAAAGAGTTCAGGGTTTTTATTTGCACTAATGTCAGGTTTGTTGATTTATTGAATTTCGGTTGATTACATATTATTATCTATGTGTATATAGTGTTTACAGCCTGTTATGATGCTGCTGCAGTTGCGGGTTTCATTTGTTATTGTTGGTACATAAAAAATATAAGGGGGTGGGGGGTTAGGCGACAGTGATGCAGCGGGTGGTGCAGCTGCCTCACTATGCCAGAGGTCCTGGGTCGATCCTGTCTGTGTGGAGTTTGCACGGTCTCCCTGTGACCGCGTGGGTTTCGTCCAGCTGCTCTGAGTTTCCTCCCTTTTCCCTAAGACGTGCAGGTTTGTAGGCTAGTTGGCTCCCGTAAATTGCCCCCTAGTGTGTACGGAGTGGAAATAGCGTGAACAGGTGATCGATGGTCAGTGTGGATTGGATGGGCTGAAGGGCCGTTTCCATGCTGTGTCTCCCCAAACTAAAACACTCCTGACTCTCTTTTGATACATGGATATTATGCAGCAATTTGCAACTCTTTAAATGGAAATAGTAGTCAATTTAGGCAGGTGAAATGGATCATATGCACTTTGGATACACTTTACCTGCCTAAATTAACTACTATGTCCATTTACAGAGTTTCAAATCCAGCAATCGCTGCATAAAGTTGAAACAGGCCCTTCTACCCAACTAACCCACCCAGGCCAACATGGGACTACATTTAGTCCACCTGCCTGCACTTGGTCCATATCCCTCTTAACTTTTCCTATCCATGTACCTGTTCAATTGTCTCTTAAAGGGCCTGTCCCACTTACGCGACCTTTACAGGCGACTGCCGGCACCTGTCATAGGTCGCCGAAATTTTCAACATGTTGAAAATTCAGCGGCGACCAGAAAGACGCTACGACTCTTTGGAGACCTCTCACAACCATAGGAGACCTCTCACGACCATAGGAGACCTCTCACGACCATAGGAGACCTTCATTCACGGGCAGGTTACCGTGAGGTTTGTATGCAGCTACAGAAACTTATCAAACTCAATATTTGCAGAACCAACAGTTGGACAGGTACGTGGATAGGACAGGTTTGGAGAATTATGGACCAAGCGCAGGCAAGTAGGACTAGGGTAGCTGGGACATTGGTGACCGGTGTGGGCGAGTTGGGACGAAGGGCCTGTTTCCACACTGTATCACTCTATGATTCTATGACCCTCATCTGTCCATAGGCGACTTTGAGTCCTGAAAAGCGCTATATAAATAAAATCTATTATTATTATTATTATAGGACAAGACATCTATAAATATTGCGCCAATCCTCTCTCGGGGTAAGGGCATTGGTTCATTTTTATGTTGCAAAAAACCCCATCATTTTGCCAAGTGAGAAAGATGGGAATGCTACTAGTGTGCTTTAGACTTAGATACAGGGTGGAAAACGGAACTTCGGCCCACCAACTCCCCGCCGACCAGCAGTCACCCTGTACACTAGCACTGCCCTACCCACCGGAAACATTGTGCAATTTACCGAGGCCCATTAATCTACAAAGCTACATGTTTTTGGTGTGAGGGAAGAAACCGGAGCACCCGGAGAAAACCCGGGCAGCGCTGGAGTTGCTGCATCACGGTGCCAGAGACCCAGGTTCGATCCTGACTACGGTTTCAGTCTGTATGGAGTTTGTACGTTCTCTCTGCGACTGCGTGGGTTTTCTCCGGGTGCTCTGGTTTCGTCCAGGATCAGGCAATATTTCATGAGTTAGTGCAAACAACCAGCGTAATTAATGGCATTAATCGGCTGACGGAACAGAGTCCAAAGTTGGATAAAAGTTAAAATGAGATAAGCTACTCTAAATCACAACCGGTTGATAAAAATAGCCTGAACATTTACAGAAAATCAACCAGAGGAGACAAGGATACTAGTCTTAAGATTCATTTGGTTTTCTAAATTATAATTTGTCTTGGTAACAAGTTGATTAATATAATTTAGGTCTATTTGGCAGTGTTACAATCTGTCACAACTGGAAGTTTCTTTTAATTAGCAATCAATCCATTCATGAAGCAAGCAGTTCGTTAAGCAAGCAGTCCATTCGTTAAAGTTCATTAAGCAATCAAGCCGTCCTTTTAAGCCGTTTGTTAAGCAGTTCGTTAATAAGTTTGTTAAGTAATCAAGCCATTCAGTAAAATAGTTTGTTAAGCATGCAGCTCATTAATCAATAAATAAATCTTGCAATCAATAAGTTAATTTTGCAATCAATAAGTTAACTATGCAATCAATAAGTTGATTATGCAATCATTAGGTTAATTATGCAATCATTAAGTTAATTATGCGATCGATAAGTTAATTATGCAATCAATAAATTATGCAATCAATATGTTAATTATGCCATCAATAAGTTAATTATGCAATCAATAAGTTAATTATGCGATCAACAAGTTAATTATGCAATTTCATATCAAATTTGACCACTTCCATTGATCAATTTGTACAGATGTTTGCATTTCTGTCCAACACATCCCAGACGACAAGAGTGAACAAAGAGGGGTTTGATATCGACAGGTTTTGTGAAAATGCTGAACACAAGGCTGAACATGCTTGCCAGTTGAGAAAGGTTGCACTCGGAGATTACTAGCTGTGAAAGCCAGAACATACACCACCATTTGCTACAGGCTGCCATTTCTCTTGCTGCTTTCCAACTAGAATGACACAGAAACTACAGGGACATTTCTACAATTATCGTAACAGATTATAAATGAAGTCCCTCTACAAACTTCTGTAAAGTAAATTTGATGACAATCAGTGAACTCAGTCCAAAGCATATCCGGTTTAAAATCATAAGATTTATGATTGGACTATTTGTATAATTGTAGAGGCTTCTATTCTCCAGTGTCCCCCCTTCTGTCCCCTATACACAGCCCCTATTTCACACTTACATACTCAATTACACACATACACACGCACGCACATGCACACACATGCACCAACGTTATACCTTGCCCCTTGGAGATGATTGATTGATTAAACGATACAGCGTGGAAACAGGCCCTTCGGCCCAACCACGCCGCCCATCGATCATCCATTCACACTACGTCTATGCTATCCCACTTTCACATCCACGGCCCGCACTCCTGGGGCAATTTTACAGAGGGCCAATTAACCTGCAAACCCGCACGTCTTTGGGACGTGGGTGGAGACCGGAGCACCCGGAGAAAAACCCACGTGGTCGCAGGGAGAAGGTGCAAACTCCACACGCACACATCACCCGAGGTCAGGATTGAACCCAGGTCGCTGGCGCTGTGAGGCAGCAGCTGTACCCGCTGCGCCACCATGCTGCCCTCAATGTGGTCTACTGTAATTCATGGCATTAAGGTATTTCATTGGTATTCATAATTTTACACTGACGTTAGCATTCCTATTCAAATGCAATCTTCAAAGGAGTTCTGATACAAATGGGAGTGTGTATTTATCTTGGGCGATGGTAATGGAACCAGTGATATAAAATGTGCCTTATTCATCCATAGAAGTTGTGATGTTCAATGTTACTGAACAAGCTGTTGTATATTTAAATCATTTAGTAATTTCAGTCCATTGAACAATTTACCAGTAAGGCACAATGCAAAATATTTCCCAGTTCTGAGACATGCAAATTTTTTTGCGATATATATATGTATATTTATATATATATATATCAATATATTGCTACCTGCTGCTACAGTTAACTCACCTCTTTCAAAAGGGTCTACATGTTTCTCTCTAGTAAATTCTTCAAAGTTTCAACATCATTTTGTCTTGCCGCCTTGAATAAAGGGCTTTCTATTCTGCAAAGTGAAATCATTTCTTTTGTAATCCATCAGTTAAAAGCTTAAATCGAATTTTAACGTCAATGTTAAAAACATGAATAAAATATACAACAAGGCCGCCATCCATCAGTCGGTCAATAACTTGTGACTAATTCTGGATGGAGGGGGGCGAAATTAGTTTCACCATTGTTCAGAACCCAAGACTGTATGGAATGAGAGAAAAAAAAAGAACTTCTGCCCACCAATCCTTGTTGAAAATGCCCCTTCCTGTCAAATATTTTACCGATTCGTAATATTTTCTCCCGAAGAAAGATTCAATAACCTTCCCGCACTTGTATCTCAAGAATCGGATGGAAGAACATTGAATAATCCCCACAGTTACATCCTCTAATGCCCATTGTGACCGGTTGTCATCTTTGGTCTGGTGTATCCACGACTCCGCAAACACATTTAGCCTGACCATAGACAGTCTTTTAGTTTTCTTAGTTTAGTGTAGAGGTACAGCGCGGAAACACCACCGAGTCCGCGCCGACCAGCGATCCCCACACACTTCTTCTTCTTCTTGCGTATGGCGTGCACAACCTAAACTTGTAGGACAACTTGTTCTGTTTGATCTTACTTGATTGTGCACGCCAGGTTGATTGCATTCGTCGAAACAGGGCGGACCACGTGAAGGTTGCAATCGCCCACCCCATACACTAACACTATCCTATACACACACACACACACACACACAAGGGACAATTTTACATTTATACCAAGCCAATGATCCTACAAACCTGTACGTCTTTGGAGTGTGGGAGGAAACCGAAGAAGTCGGAGTAAACCCACGCAGGTCACAGGGAGAACGTACAAACTCCGTACAGACAGCACCCATAGTCGGGATCGAACCCGGCTCTGTACCCGCTGGCCTTTTTTCCCATCCTGCTTCTCCAACATTAAAACTCTTAGATTAGCTCTTATGACCAACTCGTCCAATGTTCTTATAATCCTAGATATCAGCAAACCTTCACCTTGATAACTCTGTGTGTGTGTGTGTGTGTGTGTGTCGAAAGATGATCTTCTTTGTCTTCGTCATTGCTCGTTGAGTAGATCCAATACCCTTTCAATACTAATGTCGGTGGAAGCATTGGATTTAATAAATAATGAGATGGATCATTCAAATTGTGTGTATCTGTACAGCGTGGATGGCTTGATTGTAAACATGAATTGTCTTCCCACTGATACTGGGTCACTGGCCCTGTAAGGCAGTCGCCCTACTGCTCCGCCACTGTGCTGCTCTTTTCTCAACATACCTTCTACACCAGGCCCACCAGCACGCCCGCCTTGGACTGAAGTCTTTTGCCCCGGCGTGCCCCCCCCCCCCCCGGAGAGGAAGGGCCGGTGAGCAGACCGGCTGCGGGAGGGAGTGCGCGGCCTCGACGGGGGAGTGGGCTCGGCTGGACCAGGCGCCGCTCCAAGTGGCCGAGCGCGTGGACCGCAGCGGCGGAGGGCACCGCGGCTACGCTTGGCCAGGTCAACCTTGCAGCGTCGCCAGGACAACGGGCCTTCACGGTCGGGTCAAAATCCCTGCACTTACAACAACTGGGACTTGAAAATGGGGCCAAACTGGCGACTCTGTATACGGTCTCAGGACACTGCTGCTATACACTTGTACTGTATCTGAGATGCTTAGGTATACCTGAACTCTATACAATAATGATTGCTTATCTACTGAACTCTATACAAAAAATGAATTTCACTGTACCTCGGTCCAAATTATATATGTATATAATTTGTTTTTGTGTCGTCTTATTAGTTACCTATTTGATTAAAATAATGTTCTTTCATTTTCCAATTTGTGCCTGATTTAAATTTGTTCATAATGGTTTTGAACTGGATACAGTCTAATATTCCTAACTTTACACTATTCCAAATTACATTTTGTTCTTGTTTAAAGATACAGCATGGAAACCGGCCCTCCAGTCCAGCGAGTCCACATCGACCATCGATCAACTATACACATTAGTTATCCCACTTTCACACTAGGGACAATTTTACAGAGGGCCAATTAACCTACAAAAACCCACACACCTTTGGGATAAGCTAGCGAACCGGAGCACCTGGAGGAAACCCATGTGGACACAGGGTGAACGTTCAAACTCCACACAGACAGCACCCAAGGTCGGAATCAAACTCTGGTCTCTGGCGCTGTGAGGTAGTGGCTCTACCAGCTGCACCACTGTGTCGCCCTGTGTATTGTTCACGAACGTTCCAGGTAAGACTCCCCTTAACATTTTTTTTCATTTATAATTGACTCCGAACAGTTTTTCGGGAAACTACACCTTTCTGAACATTCTTCTTCATTTACCTTTACCAATCAATTCCTATTGCTTTGTGTGTTGCCACCAAGTTAGATAGTTCCCCTAAAATTCAAGAACCTTGACTCGTTATTAATAGGAATCAGGAATTCTACCGATTATCTTTTCAGAACTCATATTAAGTCTGGCTAATTCAACCAACCATGTAAATAACTCTGGAGAAACAAGGAACTGCAGAGGCTGGTTTACAAAAAAAAAGACACATAGTGCTGGAGTAGGGTTAGGCAGCAGTTCAGGCAGCATCCCTGGAGAACATCGGCCGAACGCACTATGGGAACTACACTCGCCCTCCTGCAGGACCTACACATCAGAAGGTGAAGATCCAGAGCCAGCAACATTATGGGGGACCCCTACCACCCCAGCAACGGACTGTTCCAGCTGCTACGGTCAGGCTAACTCCTCCGCTGTCATGTTGTGAAAACAGAGAGGATGAGACGGAGTTTCTTCCCACAGGCCATCAGGACTGTAAACTCTTATCTCACCAGGGACTAATTTACTGTTGTGTTGTGTTGTGTCTTTTTTAAATTGCTGTTTTTTTCCTAACATGTAAATACTGATTCTGTTCTATTCTGTTCTGTAGTTTTTTACACAATCCGCAGGCATTGCCACTTTCATTTCACTGCATATCTTGTATGTGGATGTGACAAATAAAGTTGCCTTGACTTGATAGGGCCATGTTTCAGGAAGAAAGGGTCTATACATGTAAATAACTCCGATTTGTCAGTGGACGCCACTCACATTATGCAGATGTTTTCTCAACTTATCCATTGGAATTATAACCATTATAGATTTTATTTGCATACATCAACTAATCTAAAAAATCAATTTGCAACAAGCTAAGTTGGTATACGGAAACAAGGAAGTTCAGATGCTGGTTTACAACAAAAAAAAACACACCAAGTGCTGGAGTAACTCAATGAGTCAGACATCGTTTCTGGAGAACATGGACGGGCGACACTTTGGGTCAGTGCCTTCTTCAGACTCTAATGTGGATTGGTGCCGTTTAGGGTCAGGACCCTTCTTCAAATCTAACATGGAGAGGGTATGTTTCAGGTCGGATCCCTTCTTTAGACTCAACTTGGATTGGTGATGTTTCAGATCACGGCCTTTCTTCAGACTAACGTGGATAGGTGACGTTTCGGGTCAGGACCCTTCTTCAGACTCATTTGAAATATGTCTGGGTGCCAAGTGGGACACAGGGGAGAGGGGGGTGGGAAGGGGACAAAGGGGGGTGGGGGGGTTATATAGAGGAAGAAGGAAGAGGGGGAGGATTATGTAGTTACCCCAAATAACTAGGTAGAAAGTCTTCTACCAGGTTAGGATTGATGTTGCTAAAGTGCTCCAGATTACCTAGTGAAAGACGGAACGAGGAATTGACGGATTCAATAATATATTATAGACAATAGGAGCAGGAGTAGGCCATTCGGCCCTTCGAGCCAGCACCGCCATTCAATGTGATCCTGGCTGATCATCCACAATCAGTACCCCGTTCCTGCCTTCTCCCCATATCTCCTGACTCCACTATTTTTAAGAGCTCTATCAAGCTCTCTCTTGAAAGCATCCAGAGAACCAACCTCTGAGGCAGAGAATTCCACAGACTCACAACTCTTTGTGTGAAAAAGTATTTCCTCATTTCCCCCTTGGATATGGCTTACCCCTTATTCTTAAACTGTGGCCCCTGGTTCTGGACTCCCCCAACATCGGGAACATGTTTCCTGCCTCTACCGTTTCCAAACCCTTAATAATCTTATGTTTCAATAAGATCTCCTCTCATCCATCTAAATTCCAGAGTGTACAAAGCCCAGCCGCTCCATCCTATCAACATATGACAGTCCCTGGTGAACCTACGCTGCACTCCTTCAATGGGAAGAACGTCCGTCCTCAAATTAGGGGACCAAAACTGCACACAATACTCCAGGTGTGGTCTCACTAGGGCTCTGTACAACTGCAGAAGGGCCTCTTTGCTCCTATACTCAACTTCAGGCATATTGTTTTTATTTGCTTTTTATTTTGCTCCATGGGCTAGCCTTGTTACATTGGAGTAACTCAGCGGGTCGGGCAGTATCTCCGGAGGAAAAGAATAACACCAAAACACTTCCTTCTCTGCAGAGATGCTGCCAGTCCTGCTGAGTTACTCCAGCTTTTTGTGTCTATCTTTGGTTTAAACCAGCATCTGCAGTTCCTTCCTACACAGCTCAAGAACAGCCCCACAATATCCATGCCGAACGTGAAGCCAATTCCAACTCGTATCTGCCTGCCGTTCCAACTCGTATCCCTCCATTCCCTGCACATTCACGTCCCTGTTCAAAGGTCTCTTCAACGCCACTAAAGTACCTGCCTCCACCACTACCCTCAACAGCGTATTCCGGGCACCCACCCTGTAGGAAAAAACCTCTCCCCGCACATCTCTTTCAAGCTTTGCCCTTCTCACCGTAAAGCTATGCCCGACAGTATTTGACATATCCATCCTGGGAGTAAAGTTCTGACGCTCTAACCTCCCTACGTTTGTCATCATTTTATGTACTTCCATCTGGTCTCCGCGCAACCTGCAATGCTCAAGAGAAAACAACCCGAGTCTGTTCAGCCTCCCATTATAGCCAATACTTTACCAATCCGGGCGGCATTAAAACCCTGATTAACTCTGATTAACTTTGGGCGGTCATGGTGGCGCAGCGGTAGAGTTGCCGCCTTACAGCGAATGCAGCGCCTGAGACCCGGGTTCGACCCCGACTACGGGTGCTGTCTGTACGGAGTTTGTACGTTCTCCCCGTGACCTGCGTGGGCTTTCTCCGAGATCTTCGGTTTCCTCCCACGCTCCAAAGACGTACAGGTTTGTAGGTTAATTGGCTTGGTAAATATAAACATTGTCCCTAGTGGGTGTAGGATAGTGTTAATGTGCGGGGATCACTGGTCGGCGCGGACCCGTTGGGCCGAAGGGCCTGTTTCCACGCTGTATCTCTAAACTAAACTAAACTAAACTATGAACAATGACTTCTCTAGTTTCAGGTAGACCTCACTGTCTCCTCCCCTTCTCAGCTCTCCCTCAGCCCTTTGGCTCATCCTCTTCCTTTCTTCTCCCCCCCCCCCCCCCCACATCAGTCTGAAGAAGGGTTTTGGTCCGAACATTGCCTATTTCCTTAGCTCCATAGATGCTGCCTCACCCGCTGAGTTTCTCCAGCATTTTTGTCCTAAACTAAACTCCCTCTGCACCTTTTCCCAAAACCTCCACATCCTTCCTGTATTGGAGCCAACCAGAACTGCACGGAATAATCCCTGACTCTCAGTCTGAACAAGTGTCTCGACACAAAACGTCACCTATTCCTTCTCTCCAGAGATGCTGTCTGACCCGCTGAGTTAGTCCAGCTTTTTGTGTCTATGTTCGGTTTAAACCAGCATCTGCAGTTCCTTCCTACACAATCCAAAATACTTCCCCGGTTACTACCTTTAAGTTATTGATGAATTAATAGCTTGTAGCGGCGTCCTGCTAGCGCACGCAGATATCGAACCCCGCGTTCGGAAGCCGCGGTCACGTGACTCGGGAGGGGCCGTTGTTTCCGCGCGGTTTTTTCCCTTGCGCGCGTTAATTCAGCGCTGACCACCGTTGTGGCCAGACGTGTCTGTTAAACCTGTACGCTGCAACTTGAACATTCGAATAAAGTATTGTTGAAAACTCCAGGAGTCGTTTATCAGACCACGGAAAGCTTATTTTTAGAACTCATGGTGCAAATGTACTCAATTAAATATTTGGGGTTCATGGATATTCCGATACCAACAGTATTTTTGTGGAATAATAAATACTCAAAAATTCCAGCAATTAAGTTCAGGAACCATTGGAAATGTGAAGTGAATATATGCATGTTAACCTCACAGTTTACTGCCTACAATTACTGGACAAGGTGTAGATATTTGGGTAATGAAACTGGGCTGTTTCTGATGAGAGAGAGATCAAAGTAGTGACATCCTGCACCATAACGTTGTCTTAGAGTCATGACTCCATGGACATGAGTCTTAGATGCCGACCCGAAACGTCACCGAACCATGTTCCCCAGAGAGGTTGCCTGACCCATTGAGTTACTCTAGCACTTTGTCTCCTTTTGTGTAAACCAGCATCTGTAGTTCATTGTTCATAGTTTAGTTTAGAGATACAGCGTGGAAACCCTGAAGAAGGGTTTCGGCCCGAAACGTTGCCTATTTCCTTCGCTCCATAGATGCTGCTGCACCCGCTGAGTTTCTCCAGCATTTTTGTGTACCTTCTGTAGTTTCCTTGTTTCCATATTCAGATAAAGTTTCCTTCCATCTTTATACCACCAGGGGGCGCTGCACGATGGCTGCCTCGCCAACAGTCTTTGGGTTTTTTGTTTTTTTTTGTTGTATTTTTAGCGTGTTTTAAAAGTTTGTGTAAATGTTCTCTGGTTTGTTTTATGTGAGGGGTGGGGGAGGGGGTCGGGGGAAACTTTTTTTCGATCTCTTGCCTTGCCGGAGATGCGATTGTTTTCTGGATCGTATCTCTGGTCGCTCTGCGGCCTAACATCGTGGAGCTGGAGGCCTTGCTCGGGACTGACTTTGAGCCCCACCGCGGGGACGTGGACTTACCATCGGAGCCTGCGATCCCTTGCCCGAGATCGACGCTCCAACGAGATTTCAACATCGCAGAGCTCGCAGTCTCCGGTAGAGACCGAATCGGGAAGCTCCAACGACGCAGAAGGTTCATCAAGCCCCGACCCGTGGTCAGATCGCCTGGCGTGGGGAAGGTGACATCCCCCCCCGATGCAGAAGGCCCGACCACCGGTTATGGGAGTCAAAATCGCCCTGTCGACGGAGGGCTCGAGGCCCCTGACCGCGGGAGAACAAAGAAGGGAAGAGATTGAACTTTTATTCGCCTTCCATCACAGTGAGGAATGTGGAGGAGTCACTGTGGTGGATGTTCATGTTAAAATGTCTTTTGTGTGTCTTGTTGCCTTTTATTGGTCTGACTGTACGGCAAATCAAATTCCTCGTATGTTGCAAAACATACTTGGCTAATAAGGTATGGTTTTGATGATTATGATTATGATTTAGTCAGAAGGTGGTGAATCTGTGGAATTCTTTGCCACAGAGAGGCTGTGGAGGCCAAGTCAGTGGATATTTTTAAGACAGAGATAGATAGATTCCTGATCAGTACGGGTGTCAGAGGTTATGGGGAGAAGGCAGGAGAATGGGGTTAGGAGGGAGAGATAGATCAACCATGATTGAATGGCGGAGTAAGCCTAATTCTACTCCTATTCCTTACGACCTTATCGTCTCTCATTATTTAACAGGGTGGCATGGTGGCGCAGCGGTAGAGTTGCTACCTTACAGCGCCAGCGACCCGGGTTCAAACCTGCCTGCGGGCGCTTGCCTGCACGGAGTTTGCACGTTCTCCCCGTGACCTGCGTGGGTTTTCTCCAAGAGCTTCGGTTTCCTCCCACACTCCAAAGACGTACAGGTTTGTAGGTTAACTGGCTTGGTATAAATTGTTTTAATAGTCCCCAGTGTAGGAGAGTGTTGCTGTGCGGGGATCGTTGGTCGGTGCAGACTCAATGGGCCGAAGGGCCTGTTTCAGTGCCGTATTTTTGAAGGAAACTCTCTCATTGTAATAGCGATGAAGTAAGCCAAGTCTATTACTCCGTAAAATGTCTCTGCTGCAACAAAATTATATCTCATCGTTAGCTCTTAGAAGAGCCACATGTGACAGTGTGATTCACTGAAAACACAATTGCCAATGTTGCCAAATTGATGGTTTCACACTTGCATTGACAGGAAAGGTCGCAGTAAGATGACCGATTTACTGCATAAACTGCAGAAATAGCTCTCTCATCAGAAACACTCCAGTTTCATTACCCACGGCTTACGCTGCATGGTCTAATAACTACAGGCCAGCGAAGAACAGCATTAACTTGCAAGTATTAGCTTCACGTTTCACAATACAGAATTTACACGTTCTCCCTGTGTGACCTGCGTGGGTTTTCTCCAGTTGCTCCAGTTTCCTCCCACACTCCAAAGATGTACAGGTTTGCAGGTTAAATGGCTTCGGTTAAAATTAAAAATTGTTCCTAGTGTGTGTAGGATCGTGCTAGTGTATGGGATGGTCGCTGGTCAGTGTGGACTCGTTGGGCTGAAGGGTCTGTTTCTTTGCTGTATCCCCAAACTAAACTAGAGCTAGATTCTCACCATTCAGGCAGTGATACATTCAAATGGCACTTTGAGTTCTTTTTAGTTTTTAGTTTAGTTTAGTTTAGAGATACAGAGTGGAAAAAGGCCCTTTGGCTCACCGAGTCCGCACCGACCAGCAATCCACGATCCACCAGGGGGCGTCACATGATTGACAGCCCCTGCCACCAGTCTGTTTTTTGTCTTTTAAATTTTTTTCAGTGTGTGTTAAAAGTCTGTGTAAATGTCTCCAGTTTCTTTTATGTGGGGGGAGGGGTGGGGGTGGGGGGGAGGGGGAAACAGTTTTTTAAAGTTTTTTATCTTGCCGGAGATGCGATAAATTTTCGGATCGCATTCTCCGGTCGCTCTGCAGCCTACCATCAATGGAGCCTCCTCGGACTGACCTTGGGCCCCACCACGGGGCGTGGACTTACATCGGAGTCGATCCCTTGCCTGAGATCGCTCCAACCGTGGCCTACAGACTTTACATCGGGAACTTGCAATCTCGGGAGAGGCCGAGTCGGGAGCTCCTACGACGCAGAGGTTCGACCAGTCCCGACACGGGGTTCGATTGTCCGGTGCGGGGGGAGCTGACATCTCCCCCGATGCAGGAGCTGATCGCCTCGATGCGGAGGGCCCAAACGCCGCCGGCTACGGGAGTCAAGATCGTCCCGTCCCGTCCCGAGAGCAAAGGGAAGAGATTGAACTTTTTTTCGCCTTCCATCACAGTGAGGAATGTGGAGGAGTCACTGTGGTGGATGTTTATGTTAAAATGTGTTTTGTGTGTTCCGTTGCTTTTTATTTGTATGACTGACTTGGCAAATGAAATTCCTCGTATGTTGCAAAACCTACTTGGCTAATAAAGTATTATTGTGACTGTGATTGTGATTAACACTGCCCTACACACAGAGTGGGACAATTTACATTTATACCAAGCCAATTAATCTACAAACCTGTACGTCTTTGGAGTGTGGGACGAAACCGAAGATCTCAGAGAAAACCCACACAGGTCACGGGGAGAACGTACAAACTCCGAACAGACAAGCGCCCGTAGTCAGGATCGAACCAGGGTCTCTGGCACTGCGAGGCAGCAATCCCACTGCTGCGCCACCGATTTACTAATCCCTCATGAGTTCTTTGTGAATTTCAAGGGCTTCCAGTCCCTCTAATCCCAGCTGCATCATTTCATTCTCAGGCTCTCCACCGTAACATGCCTAGTTCATGAACGGTTCGAAAAAGACTCGAGGAGTGAAACAGCCCAGAAACAGGGGTAGATAGGTGATAAGTAGAAGCAGACAAGGGGACATAAGGGGAATAAAAGGAGTGGGGGGGGGGGATTCAGATGAAGGGAGGGGAAGGTAGAGGTGGAGGTGGAGGTAAAGGCTGGAGGGTGATGAGAAGGGACACAAAGACTGATGAGTAAGGAAGGTGATACTGGCAACCATTAAGAACTATGAATGGGCAGATGGAACCAGATGCAGGAGAGGTTCCAGTGTATGAAGAATTTGTGCAGTAGGAGGATGGGACCAGGGGGGAGAGGGATGGGAGAGGGGGGATGAAAAAGGGTGGCACGGAGGGGATAATGGGAAGGGGAACAGTAATGGGAGGGCTGGGGGAGGTACAAATATTCTAGGGCGGCACGGTGGTGCAACGGTAGAGTTGCTGCCTTACAGCGCCGGAGAACCCGGGTTCGATGCCGACTACTGGTGCTGTCTGTGAGGAGTTTGTACGTTCTCCCCGTGGGTTTTCACCGAGATATTCGTATTTTTCCCAGACGTACAGGTTTGCAGGTTAATTGGCTTGGTATTATTGTAAATTCTCCTTAGGATAGTGTTAATGTGCGGGGATCGCTGGTCAGTGTAGACTCGGTGGGCCGGAGGGCCCGTTTTTGTGCTGTATCTCTAAAACTAAAACCCAAATACTAAAACAAAAACTATCAATGAATGAATGAATGAATGAATAAGTTTACTGGCCACGTATGTTCACATACAAGGAATTTGCCTTGGTGCTCCGCTCGCAAGTCACAACACGACATTAGGAGTATCATCACCTGAATTATACTTTAAAACAACTCAGAAAAATTTAAGATAGGCATTAAAAGTTAGCCTTACTTTTTATGGACAAAAGTAGATATTTTTCTATAAAGTACAATTATATGATATGTCTATTAAAAAAGTGGGTGAATCGTGCTACAGATATTAATAAGAATGGATGATACTTTATTGTCACAGTGAAATGGTTTATTTTGCATGCAACGTTGCCAGTACACAAGTGTAGTTTAGTTTAGTTTAGAGATACAGCGCGGAAACAGGCCCTTCGGCCCACCGGCCAGCGATCCCCGCACACTTACACTATCCGACGCACACTGGGGGACAATTTTTGTTCACATTTATACCGAGGCAATTAACCTACAAACCTGTACGTCTTTGGAGTGTGGGAGGAGACTATGGAGATCTCGGTGGAAACCCACGCGGTCACAGGGAGAACGGACAAGCTCCGTGCAGACAGCACCCACACTCGGGATTGAATCCGGGTCTCTGGCGCTGCGAGGCAGTAGCTCTAATTGCACCACCGTGCTGCCTACAAAGTTACGTATTACCAAATAGTCCTAAGCACTACGCAGGTGGCAGCAGTCCTCCCCCCCCCCCCCCCCCCACATCGTGTCCTGCCCACCCTTTCCTCCATTGATCACTCCCTCTGCGTCTCACCTGGTCAAGTCAAGTCAGATTTATTCGTCACATTGCACATAAAGTGCAGTGAAATGAATTTGCCAGCAGCGGTACAATTTAAAAAAAAAAAACACACAAAAACACAATAACAATTTAACACAAACATCCACCACAGCATTCATCACTGTGGTGGAAGGCACAAAGTTTAGTCAGTCCTCCCCCATTTTCCCCCGTGGTCGGGACCACAACCCTTCGCAGTCGCCGCTGCGGGCGTCCAGAAGTGCAGACAAGGTAAGTCCTGAATCGGTGCTTCCCTACCGGAGACACGGCTTCAGGTTGGTGTAGGCTGCAGGCCGGCGGTCGAAGATCTAAAGTCCCTGCCGCGCCGCAGTTAGAAGCACCGCAGACCGCAGGGCCGGCGGTCGGAGCTCCTCTCCAGGGATCCTCGGCGAGGGATCCCGCTCCGGATGGTAAGTCCCTGCCACGCACCGCGGTTAGAAGTAGGCCGCGTGCCGGCGGCCGGAGCTTCCCTCCTCCGGGGTCCCCAACGAGGGATCCCAGGCTCCGGATGCCGCGCTAGCTGGAGCTCCGCAGACCGCGGCTTCAGGCTGCCGCGGGCCAGCAAACGGAGCGCTCCCCTCCGACGATCCCCAGCGAGGGCTCGCCCACGCCACGATGAAAAAAGTCTACACTGCGCCCGCTGCTGAAGCCCCGGGCGCGTCTCCAGGAAAAGCCGCACCGATCCTTTGTGTTAGGCCGCGAGGGAGGCGACATGGAAAAAGTCACCCCGAGGAGGCGACCAAAGCGGTTTCCCCCCTTACCCCCCCCCCCCCCACATCACCCCCCCCCCCCCCCCCCCACACACAAGACACACAGAGAAACATTAAAAACACACATAGGGACACACTAAAAAAACAAAAAAGGAGAAAAACGAACACGCTGCTGGCAGGGCAGCCGGCTCGCAGCTCCCCACCCAAGCAGGAGCAGTGTCCCCTGCAACCACAGGGCTTGCAGTCAATAGTTCTTTACTATCACGTACACAGGCGGACAGCGAAATCCTTCTTTTGCACAGATTTCAGAAAAGCATTGCCATATATTTAACCAGGTACATGGATAGGACATAGAAACATAGAAACATAGAAATTAGGTGCAGGAGTAGGCCATTCGGCCCTTCGAGCCTGCACCGCCATTCAATATGATCATGGCTGATCATCCCAACTCAGTATCCCGTACCTGCCTTCTCTCATACCCTCTGATCCCTTTAGCCACAAGGGGCCACACCTAGCTCCCTCTTAAATATAGCCAATGAACTGGCCTCGACTACCCTCTGTGGCAGAGAGTTCCAGAGATTCACCACTCTCTGTGTGAAAAAAGTTCTTCTCATCTCCGTTTTAAAGGATTTCCCCCTTATCCTTAAGCTGTGACCCCTTGTCCTGGACTTCCCCAACATCGGGAACAATCTTCCTGCATCTAACCTGTCCAACCCCTTAAGAATTTTGTAAGTTTCTATAACATCCCCTCTCAATCTCCTAAATTCTAGAGAGTATAAACCAAGTCTATCCAGTCTTTCTTCATAAGCCAGTCCTGACAGTCCTGACATCCCAGGAATCAGTCTGGTGAACCTTCTCTGCACTCCCTCTATGGCAATAATGTCTTTCCTCAGATTTGGAGACCAAAACTGTACGCAATACTCCAGGTGTGGTCTCACCAAGACCCTGTACAACTGCAGTAGAACCTCCCTGCTCCTATACAGGTTGGGCGGTCACGGTGGCGCAGCGGTAGAGTTGCTGCCTTACAGCGAATGCCGCGCCGGAGACCCGGGTTCGATCCCGACTACGGGTGCTGTCTGTACAGAGTTTGTACGCTCCTCCCCGTGACCTGCGTGGGTTTTCTCCGAGATCTTCGGTTTCCTCCCACATTCCAAAGACGTACAGGCTTGTAGGTTAATTGGCTTGGTAAATGTAAAAATTGTCCCTAGTGGGTGTAGGATAGTGTTAATGTGCGGGGATCGCTGGTCAGCGCAGACCCGGTGGGCCTAAAGGGCCTGTTTCCGTGCTGTATCTCCAAAACTAAAAACTAAAATTAACGGTTAAGAGGGATAAGGCCCAAATGCAGGCTGGTGGGAGTAGTGTGGATGGCACGTGTTGGTCGGTATGGACAGGTTGGGCTGAAGGGCCTGTTTCTATGCTGTATCACTATGACTATATCTAAGCACAATTCCTGATTAGTGTATAGAAATACTCCACTGACGTTTTGGTGCCATTTTCAACCCAGTCCGGTCCACGCGCTGGGCCTTCTGCAGTGGGGCCCGATTCAGGCGAGCCCCAGGCTGCTGCGGGGCCTCCAGCCATCGTCTCCGTCAGGATCGTCCAGCGAAGCGTCGTCCCTCTCCTCGCCCACCTTCAGCCTCTGCGGCCGGGGAGGGGTGTGGGGGTGGAGCCCCTCTCAGCCAACCTTGAGGGCGTGGAAGGTGAGACCCCGGTTCACTCTCACCGGCCATTGCTCCTCGCGTCCACCGTCGCCGTCTCCCTCCACCCACCTCTCTGGCCATCGTGGGACAAATGGGGGGCCAGGCTCGGTGGCTCCCTCTACAGGCCAAGGCCCACCGGCCCAGCCTCCAACTCCAGGGGCATGTTACACCTGTCCCTACACTTCCTCCCTCACCTCCACCCAGGAACCTTCCAGGTGGGACAACAATTCACCTGCTGCACCTTCTCCAACCTCCGTCTATTGTATTGGGAGCTCTTGATGCGGCCTCGCCTACATCAGCGGACGAGAGGACCATTCTGCCGAGCACTTGCACTCTGAGTAATACGGACATCTCGATCTTCTGGTTGCCAGCCTTTTTAATTCACCTTCCCCTTCCCATTCCCACACCGACACATCTGTCCTCACCCTCCCTGACAGCCAGGGTGCGGCCAAACACAAACAAGGGGAGCACCAAGAGACAAGAGAGTTTTATTGTCATGTGTCCCAGATGGGACTATTAAATTATTTTTAGGAATTATAGGATCTTAGAGGACAACTAAATATTCCTCCGGAGTAGACTACAGCCAATGGCACAAACCGTCTATATTTCCACTGAGACTTTGGAGAGAGTATTACAGGTGCCTGTATTTCCATGTGCCGACTGCCACCATTGACATTTGTGACAGGGCTGTTATCAAGGAGGTGGAAGGAAGTAATGAAGACTAAGGGGGACTGGAGTCTGGATAATAAAGCAGAGTGCTGGAAGAACTCAATGGGTCAAGCAGCATCTGTGGAGGCAAAGAGGTCCAAGCCGACAGTTTGAATCAGGACCCGACCTACGTCAGTGTATCCGTTGAGTTCTTCCAATGTTTTGTCTTTTGTATGTATGTAGATGGCACATTGCCAAAGGCAAGATACATCAGTGGAGGAAGGAATGACCATTGAAGATGATAAATAAGGTATCGGTCCAGGAGGCTGCTTTGCTCACGACGGTGTTGAGATTATTTGGTATTGTTAGAATGGTACACTTCCAAGCAAGTTAGACTTTAGAGATACAGCCTGGCCACTCCCTCTTCTCCCCTCACCCATCAGGCAATAGGTATAGAAGTGTGGGAACGTACATCTCCAGATTCAGGGACAGTTTCTTTCAGCTGTTATCAGGCAACTGAACCATCCTACCACAACCAGAGAACAGTCCTGAACTACTATCTACCTCATTGGTGACCCTCGGACTATCCTAGATCGAACTTTGTTGGCTTTACCTTGCACTAAATGTTATTCCCTTTTTGTACACTGTAAATGGCTCGATTGTAATCATGTATTGTCTTTCCGCTGACTGGATAGCCCGCAACAAAAAGCTTTACACTGTACCTCGGTACACCTGACAAAAAATTAACCTGTAAACAGCGTGGAAACAGGCCCTTCAGCCCATCGAGTCCATGCCGACCAGCAATCACCCCGTACACTAGCACTATCCTACACTTTAGGCACAATTTACAAAAGCCAATTAACCTTCAAACCTGGATGCCTTGGGAGTGTGGGAGGAAACCCGGAGCACCCGGAGAAAACCCACGTGGTCACGGGGAGAACATACAGTGAGCACCCATATTCAGGACCTGGGTCCCTAGTGCTGTAATGGCTCTGTCCCACGGGTTTACGGTCGTTGGCGGTGAAGCGCGGCGTCGCCCGAAGAGGGGACCGCACGGCAACCACGAGAGCGCCGCACGGATGCTGCACGGGGGGCCAAGTACGGCCGGTTCCACGAGCTTGCGGTTTCGGCTGATGACGTCTTTCGGATCGCGGGGCTGTGGCGGCGGCCATGCCGCACACGTACCTCACTGGCGGCGGCTGTGGCGGCGGCTGTGGCGGCGGCCGTGCCGCACACGTATCTCACTGTCGGAGGCTGTGGCGGCGGCCGTGCCGCACACGTACCTCACTGTCGGAGGCTGTGGCGGTGCAGGTTCGACTCACGGCGCTCGTGCCTCACTGGCGGCGGCTGTGGCGGTGACCGTGCCGCACTGGCGGCGACTGTGCGGTAGGAACATATTTTTGGACAGTGTTGGTTTTTTTTTAGCATCGTGCGGTGTTGGGAACAACGCCGCACGGCCCCAGCACTGTGCGTTTGACCGAGCCCGCGGTCTCTAGCGGCCCAGGAGCGGTAGATAGTTCCTGTTTCGCCGCCAATGACCGCAGACTCGTGAGACAGGCCTTTAAGGCATCAACTCTACCGCTGCATCAACATGCCGTCCAGGTTGGGAGTATTACATCGCAATATTGACGTGATTTGTGGAAGGTGAGAAGGTTCTGCAGTGTCATGAGATGAACCACTTGAGTAATATTACCCAGCCTCTTACACCTAATGCAAAAGACAATAGACAATAGGTGCAGGAGTAGGCCGTTCGGCCCTTCGAGCCAGCACCGACATTCAATGTGATCATGGTTGATCATCCACAATCAGTACCCCGTTCCTGCCTTCTCCCCATATCCCCTGACTCCGCTATCTTTAAGAGCCCTATCTAGCTCTCTCTTGAAAGTATCCAGAGAACCGGCCTCCACCGCCCTCTGAGGCAGAGAATTCCACAGACTCATTGAGGAAGACAATGTGCTGGAGGAACTCAGCGGGTCAGGCAGCATCTGCGGAGGGAAACAGACAGACAACATTTTGGAACGGGACCCTTCTTCAGCCCTCGGGTCATGACCCGAAACATCGTCTGTCCATTCCTTCCACAGATGCTGCCTGACCCGTTGAGTTCCTCCAGCACGTTGTGATTTTTGCCTTGAGATTCTAGCATCTGCAGTTCCTCACTTTTCCATTTTAGAGCCACTGATTGCTCCAGTGGACATCTTGGTCTGGAAGCTTATGGCGACACAAGTGGGAAAGGCAATGGGATTTGATGTCGTGGTGCAGGGAAAAGGAAAAGAAAAGCTTCAGATGTTAAAAATCCAAAATAAAAAGAGAAAATATTGGAAACACAGCAGAAAAGGCATCAAGCTGAAATATTACTCCTCTTCTCTCCACAGACTCTACCTGATTTAGAGAGTATAAAAACAAGAACTGAAAGGAGCATGGGTTTGTCATTGTCATTCAATAAAATATCGGCTTATCTGATCCCCAACTGCCCAGCTAATTTTCCATTCATTTGCCTTACAAGATCTTCGAAGATTCTGTTTTCTTTACCCATTGAGGAAGACAATTCCAAAGATTCAGTCTTGAAGAAGGGTCCCGACCAGAAACATCACCATCCACGTTCTCCAGGGATGCTGCCTGACCCGTTGAGTTAGTCCAGCACTTTGTGTTCAAAGATTCATAGCTCTCTCAGAGGAAGAACTTCAATTCTTTTCGGTTTCAATTGGACGACTGCTTGTTGTTCAACAGTGACCGGTGGCTTTAGAGTTTAGATTGGTGGAGAGATCCGACACACTCATGACGTTTTACACGAACCAATTAACCTACTAACCTGTACGCCTTTGGAGTGTGGGAGGAAACTGGAGAATACCCATGCGGTCATGGGGAGAATGTTCAAACTCCGTGCAAACAGCGCCCATAGTCAGGATCACACACGGGTCTCTGGCTCTGTATGGCAGCAACTCTACCGCTGCGCCACCGTGCCGCCCGAACAGGAATTGTGATTCTCAAATCCCGTTCCAAAATCCGATTCCTTTCCTGATTCTCAAAGGGAAACATCTTCTTCCCATCAGTAAAGGTGCCTCAATCAAGTCCTACTCACTCTTCTAAGCTTCAGTGGATATATATATCCAACCTTCGCAACCAAGGTTGTAGTTTGACTTATGTTCTCTCATCTGCTTTCAACGTATTTCCATCCATCCTAAAATATGGAGACTAATAAGTATAAATATAAGTATAAGTATAAGTAAGTATAAGTATAAGTATAAGTATAAGTATTTTTATTAGTCACATTCACATACACCCAGGTGTAGTGAAGTGAAATGCTTCTTGCCATTATGCAGCACACAAAAGAAGAGAATACAAACACAACACCAAGATAGTCTTAACACTGAACATCCCCCCACAATGGCTCCCACCATGAGGGAAGGCACAAAGTCCAGTCCCCAACCCCAGTTCACCCATAGTCGGGCCCATTGAGGCCTCCACAGTTGCCTCTACGGAGGCCCGATGTTCCAGGCCGTTCTCGCCGGGTGATGTTGCTCCGGCGTCGGGAGACTCCTCCCAGCGGCCTGGGAACCCTGGAACGGCCGCTTCCGCACTGGGGGCCGCGGCTTCCGAAGCCAACAAGGCCGCGCCGGTTGGAGCTCCACAACTGGCGATCACATCTAGAGATCCCAGGCTCCCGGTGTAAAGTTCAGCGCCGCCGCCCGCAGCTGGTCGCTCCACAGTCCCGCAGCTCCGCGATGTTTTCCCCAGCGATCCTCAGCTCACCGGAGCTCCGGCGCGGCGACCCGGGCAAGGCATCGCCCGCTCCGCGATAGCGCTCCAGCACTGTGCCGCCGCTGAAGCCGAGGTTCTGGGGGGGTCCCCGACAGGGAACGCTGCTCCAGGCCCCGCTGGTAGGCCGCGAGGATGGGTCGAAGCTGCAGCCCGGAGAAAAGCTGCCTCTCCGGCCAGGTAGGGACCCTGAAAGGTAGTTTCCCCCTTCCCCCCCCCACACACAAAAGTCTAGACCTCCAAAACAAACCACTTAACTAACTAAAATAAAAAATAAAGATGAAAGGACAGATAGCTGCTGGCTGGGCAGCCGCACCCAGGACAGCGCCCCCTCAGGAAAGATTAATAGTGTACATTGTAATCCAGGAATGGCATTGCCAACGTCTGAAAATACTGAATCCCTACCTCTGTATCCAATGCACCGAGCTAATTAATAAGTGTTAACTTTCCAGAACACATGCTGTTCCGCTATACTAACTTTGTGGCTCATGATACCTAGATCCATCAGTATCTCAGAGTTCTACAATCTTCCATTATTTAAACCAGGTGTTTCTGATATTTTACCTGACAAAATCGAGGCAGGTACTATCGCGGCAACGTGTCAGAAACATTTAAACAGGTACGTACATGCATAGGATCAGTTTAGAGGGATATGGGCCAAACACAGGCAGGTGGGACTAATGCGGATGGGGCATGTTGGTCAGTATGGGCATGTTGGGCCAAAGGGCCTGTTTCCATGGTGTATGACTATGACTCGATAAAATGGACAGTTTCCCATATTTCCACATTAAATTAGCTATATTTAAGAGGGAGTTAGATGTGGCCCTTGTGGCTAAAGGGATCAGGGGGTATGGAGAGAAGGCAGGTACGGGATACTGAGTTGGATGATCAGCCATGATCATATTGAATGGCGGTGCAGGCTCGAAGGGCCGAATGGCCTACTCCTGCACCTATTTTCTATGTATCTATGTAAATACTCAATTTGCCAGCCATTGCTCACTTACTAATTTAAGTAGATCACTTTCCAGTCTCATCATATCCCCTTCACCACCTACTTTCCTATCTACCCTTATATCACCAGTAGTTTCAACAGCCATACCTTTTATTCTTTTATCAGTGCTGGCTCGAAGGGCCGAATGGCCTCCTCCTGCACCTATTTTCCTATGAATCTCCTTGCACCCTGGTATATATGTCAATAAGGTCATCTAATCTGAAAGCCAGTGTGAAGAAAGGTCCCGACCCAAAATGTCATCTGTCAACAGCCTCCACAGATGCTGCCTGACCCGTTGAGTTCCTCCAGCATTTTATTTTTGGCTCAAGATTCCAGCAAGCATCAGCAGTCTCTTGTGTCTCCAGCTAATCAAATCTAATTTAATTTATTAACAATTTAATCAGAGGCCTCAGCAATCTGAAAATTCCCCGATTATATCTACAATGCCAACCACTCCACTAAACTATATCAATTGATGCAATACTTGATCAAGTTCTGCTGGAAATCCAAGTATAATACATCCATTATCCCTTTTATGTACAGAACATGCTCCTTCTTTCGAGAACTTCTATAAATTTCTCAAATGCAATTTTACTCTCCAAAAAACCATACTGTCATTGTTCAGCCATAGAGTGGCCCCATAGCAGAAGTGTCCACGTCGCGGGGCTGGAAACTGGAAGTATCCCGAGCTAATTCTGCTGCCACCATCATCTATTGCAACTAGTGATGGCTTCCACTGATTGTCGCCGGAAGCTTGCGTCCTTTTCAGGACGGACGATGACAGCAAGGTCAACACTTGGAACATGGAAGATGAAGACGAAAAGAAGAAGAACTCATAGAGTCATAGAGTGATACAGTGTGGAAACAGGCCCTTCGGCCCAACTTGCCCACAAAGGCCAACATGCTCTAGATACACTAGCCCCGCCTGCCCGCGTTTGGTCCATATCCCTCCAAACCTGTCCTACCCATCTACCTGGCTAACTGTTTCTTAAAAGTTGGTATAGTCCCAACCTCAACTACCTCCTCTGGCAGCTTGTTCCATACACCCACCACCCTTTGTGTGAAAAAGTTACTCCTCAGATCCTTATTAAATCTTTTCCCCTTCACCTTGAACCTATGTCCTCTGGTCCTCGATTCACTTACTCTGGGCAAGCGACTCTGTGCATCTACCTGATCTACTCATAAAGTCATAAGTGATAGTAGAATTAGGCCATTCGGCCCATCAAGTCTCCTATGCCATTCAATTATGGCTGATCTATCTCTCCCTCCTAACCCCATTCTCCTGCCTTCTCCCCATAACCTCTGACACCCGTACTAATCAAGAATTTATCCATCTCTGCCTTAAAAATATCCACTGACTTAGCCTCCACAGCCTTCTGTGGCAAAAAATTCCACAGATTCACCACCCTCTGACTAAAGATATTTCTCCTCATTTCCTTCCTAAAAGAATATCCTTTAATTCTGAGGCTATGACATCTAGTCCTAGACTCTCCCACGAATGGAAATATCCTCTCAATAGACAATAGACAATAGACAATAGACAATGGGTGCAGGAGTAGGCCATTCGGCCCTTTGAGTCAGCACCGCCATTCAATGTGATCATGGCTGATCATCCCCAATCAGTACCCCGTTCCTGCCTTCTCCCCATATCCCCTGACTCTGTTATCTTTACGAGCCCCATCTAGCTCTCTCTTGAAAGCATCCAGGGAACCGGCCTCCACCGCCCTCTGAGGCAGAGAATTCCACAGACTCACCACTCACTGTGAGAAAATGTGTTTCCTCATCTCCGTTCTAAATGGCTTACCCCTTATTCTTAAACTGTGGCCCCTGGTTCTGGACTCCCCCAACATCCAGCCTCTAGCATGTCTAAACCCTTAATAATCGTATATGTTTTAATATGATCCACTCTCATCCTTCTAAACTCCAGAGTGTACAAGCCCAGCCGCTCCATTCTCTCAGCATATGACAGTCCCGCTTTCCCAGGAATTAACTTTGTAAACCTACGCTGCACTCCCTCAATAGCAAGAATGTCCTTCCTCAAATTAGGGGACCAAAACTGCACACAATACTCCAGGTGTGGTCTCACTAGGGCTCTGTACAACTGCAGAAGGGCCTTTTTGCTCCTATACTCGACTCCTCTAGTTATAAAGGCCAACATGCCATTCGCTTTCTTCACTGCCTGCTGTACCTGCATGCTTACTTTCATTGACTTTCATTACTTTCATTCATATCCACTCTATCCAAGCCTTTCACTATTCTGTTTGTTTGCACTGATTGTTGTATGTTTGCACCCTATGTTGCAATATTAAAACTGTAAAAGACAATGATAGGAAGAAGGGTACCGACCCAAAACGTCACCCATTCCTTCTCTCCAGAGATGCTGCCTGTCCCGCTGAGTTACTCCAGCATTTTGTGTCTACCAAAAGGCTATGATACTTCAGACTGGTCATCTGTGCTAATTTCGGAGGGCTTTTAAGAGTCAATGCAAGTCTGGAGTCGCATAGAGGCCAGATTAGGTGAAGATATTAATAAAACATTTTGGATTCTATAACAATAATTAATTCAAATTATCATTAATAAGACCGTTTTTAAGACTGCTACCAAGATTATTTAGAGTCTTTGAGTCATACAGCATGGAAACAGGCCCTTCGACCCAACTTCTCCACACTGACCAACATGCCCCATCTACATTAGTCCCACTTGCCTGCATTTGGCCCATATCGCTCTAAATCTATCCTATCCATGTACTTGTCCAAATGCTTTTAAGCGTTGTGATAGTACATATTTATTGTGCTTCCGTCAGAAGGGTATAAAGTTCATTTTGCCTGACTCCCTCCCTAATGGAAACCGTCTCACAATCTAGCCCATCACAATTCATTCAGATAGAACTGGTATTGTCATAGAGTCATACAGCGTGGAAACAGGCCCCTCGGCCCAACTTGCCCATGCCGACCAACATGTCCCATCTACCTACCATAGACTCAGTGAGTATATTTAGTGCCAGTTCTTAATGCACAAAATTAAATAAATAACTGCCCAAGAAAACCAAACTGGAAACCGTAGAATAGTTTAGTTTATTAATATCGCGTAGACCTAGATACAGCGAGATGCTTGCTGTGTCAAATCACACAATCGTGCGCAAATCTGAAAGTCCAATCCTTGTAAGTAGATCTTCTTCTGGGGCAGCACATAAAAAGTTGTCATGTTCTGGTGCCATCTTGGAATTCTCTTGACGATTGTGCAAGGATGGTTTGTTCTTGAGGATCAAACTGTGCCAACCCCGAAATTGGATCTGCAACTTCCCGACACCAAGCTTGCTCGCGCCGAGGATCCATTCACTTGTTCAAAATGACTGCAGGACGGGAGTCGACGCTTCAACCACGGCCTGCGGATTTCAACAACGCGGATCTCACAGTCTCATGTAGAGACCGAGTCAGGAGCTCCAAAGCCGCAGAAGGTTTTGACCAGCCCCAACCTGGGGTCTGATCGACCCGGCGCGGGGAGCTGACATCCCCGCGATGCAGGAGCTTAATCGCCCCGATGCAGATGGCCTGACCACCGGCTACGGGAGTCAAGATCGTCCCGTCAATGGAAGGCTCGAGGCCCCCGAGAACAATGAAGGGGAAGAGATTGAACTTTTTTTCGCCTTCCATCACAGTGAGGAATGTGGAGGAGTCACTGTGGTGGATGTTTATATTAAAATGTCGTTTTTTGTATTTTGTTGCATTCTATTAGTATGACTCTGTAGGGCAAATCAAATTCCTCATATATGTTGCAAAACATACTTGGCTAATAAAGTATGATTATGATTATGGAAAGATGCCAGGCCCGGTGTTACCAAGAAGCCACCACAAGATGTTTGTGGATGATATCCCACGGGAACTGGAGACATTCTCCCAAGGGTACATCAAATGATAAAGACGCAGAACCAATTACTTTGGAAAACCATTCTGTTTCCAACTCTTCTCCAGAGATTTGTTTGGAGGTTCTGACAATGATGTGGCGGGTGATGAGGAGATCCAGGGCAGACGATGTGTTCCTGGTTGTCCACGCAATATGTTAATTAAGGGGGGGAAATACTCTTGGGTGGGGTGGCACGGTGGCGCAGCGGTAGAGTTGCTGCCTCACAGCGCCAGAGACACCCAGGTTCGATCCCGACTACGGGTGCTGTCGGTACGGAGTTTGTACGTTCTCCCCGTGACCAGCGTGGGGTTTCTCCGGGTGCTCCGGTTTCCTCCCACACTCCAAAGACGTACAGGTTTGTAGGTTAATTGGCTTCAGTAAAATTGTAAATTGTCCTGAGTGTGTAGGATAGTATGAGGGTAGGGGGTGATCGCGGTTCGGCCCGGACTCAGTGGGCCGAAGAGCCTGTTTCTGCGCTATATCTCCAAACTAAATATGCTAATACGTCTCCTAACATTGTAGTTCATGTGTACATTGCATTGCTGGGAGATGACAGGCAACATTTGCCGAAAAAATATCATCCCTATTGCAGCAACCTCCTAAGGAATTTAAACGGATGAGGGGAAACCTCATTGAAACTTGCTGAATAGTGAAAGGCCTGGATAGTGGCTGTGGAGAGGATGTTTCAACTAGTGGGAGAGTCAAGGACCAGAGACCATAGCCTCAGAATTAAAGGATGTTCCTGCAGAAAGATCAGGAAGAATTTCTTTAGTCAGAGGGTGGTGAATCTGTGGAATTCATTACCACAGAAGGCTGTGGAGGACAAGTCAATGAATATTTGTAAGGTGGAGATTGGCAGATTCTTAATTAGTAAGGGTGTCAGGGGTTAGTGGGAGAAGGCAGGAGAATGGGGTTGGGAGGGAGAGATAGATCAGCCATGATTGAATGGCAGAGTAGACTTGATGGGCCGAATGGTCTAATTCTGCTCCTATCACTTATGAACTTATGAATGAGATGAATCAAGGGATAGAGTGGGTCAGAAGGAACTGCAGATGCTGGTTTACAACGAAGTTGGACACATAATGCTGGAGTAACTCAGCGGGACGGGCAGCATCTCTGGAGAAAAGGAATAGGTGACATTTCGGGTCGACACCCTTCATCAGGCAAGACTCAAGAATGCGTTATTGTCATATGTCCCGAAAACAGAACAATGAAATTCTTACTTGCAGCGGCCAACAGGGATTTGTACACACAGTACTCAGCAGATAACACAATAAATGAACACTAAAAAAAGTACAATAAAGAATAAATTCAAGATAGTGTAAGAACAAAACAAATCCTAAAGTCCCTGGTACAACCCAGGCTATGTGTAGTTCAGAGATTAGTTCTTCATAGTGATTGTGGGAAGAATGAGAGAGAGAGAGGAGATGAATACAGACATCGCTGCCACAGACTAAAAGCAAAACTCATGCAAGAGAGGGGGAGAGAAAATTGAAAGGAAGAGACTAGGTTGTATTTTTATTTGCATTCAAGAACTATACAACTACAGGTCAGTTACTCTCTCAAGCCTGATCTGCAATTCAATATGTGTCTGTTTTCAGTTCCATTGGCTTCACTGAAATGGAACTTCAGAAATGGAATGGAATGCCAATGCGTGAGAAGGAACTGCAGATGCTGGTTTACACTGAAGATAGACACACAAAAAAATGCTGGAGTAACCCAGCGGGTCAGGCAGCATCTCTGGAGAGAAGGAATGGGTGACGTTTCTGGTCTTGACCTGAATTGTCGCCTGTTCCTTTCCTCCATAGATGCTGCCTGACCCGCTGAGTTACTCCAGTGTAATGTTAGCCCATGGGGCCAAGGAGTAATATGCACCTCCATCAAAGGCTCGAGTTGAAACGCTCGATTAATCCAACCATCAGTTGCTATTTATGGAAGAGCAACAAATCTCCACCTTTGTTTTCTAATTTCACTCCCAGTCTGGGTCTACTGAACTCAACGGTCCAGAAATTCCCAGTGGGTGGAAAGTGGTTTGGAATAGTTACCCGACATCTATCCCATCTGCTTCCACCAAGACTAGAAAAATACACGTTACTAATTCCATATATTCCAAGGAACAGTTTGTGCAGCTTGGCCTCATCGTTTAGTCTCTGAAGTCCATGCGTCGATCTGTCAAATCCTCACTCTGCTTATTCCAAGATCAACGCACCTTTCCCAAAGTTGCAAAATCCAGAGCTGTTCACTCTTCTCCAAAGGTGATAGAACCAAATAACATGCTCGTCAGTGGGATATCTTCCGTACCCTGGTACACTGATCTTATACACAGAGGACGCCAGTTTAGTTTGGAGATACAGCGGGGAAACAGGCCCTTCGGCCCACCGGGTCCGTGCCGACCAGCGATCTCCGCACACTAATACTATCCTGGGGTGGGAGATTGCAACCTTCACGTGGTCCACCCTGTTTCGACGAATGCAATCAACCTGGCGTGCACAATCCAATAAGATCAAATAGAACTAGTTGTCCTACAACTTTAGGATGTGCACGCCATACGCACAACAATACATCCACTAGGGACAATTTCTACATTTACACCAAGCCAATTAACCTACAAACCTGTACGTCTTTGGAGTGTGGGAGGAAACCGAAGATTTCAGAGAAAACCCACGCAGATCACGGGGAGAACGTACAAACTCCGTACAGACAGCACCCGTAGTCGGGATCGAACTCGGGTCTCCGGCGCTGCATTCGCTGTAAGGCAGCTACTCTACCGCTGCCCCACCGTGACCGCCCTACTCTTTGTATTTCTTTCCTTCTGTAACGGTTTATGGCATTAAATGAACTATGGCATTAAATGAGCCATAAAAGTTTAAAGTCCCTTTCAACCTCCACTACTTAACAACTTATTGAACAATATTCAAGAGCCAAGTCAAGAGAATCAAGAGTGTTTTATTGTCAAATATCCCAAAACAGAACAACTAAATTCTTACTTACTTTATGTTTTTACTTATATATATTGACCTGGAAATAATCTTCTCAGCACATTATATGAATGCCACAAAAGGGCTTCAAAAGATCCCACCTCCCCTCCCCCCATCAGTCTGAAGAAGGGTCTCGACCCGAAACGTCGCCTATTCCTTCGCTCCATAGATGCTGCCTCACCCGCTGAGTTTCTCCAGCAGTTTTGTCTCCCTTCTGTTTTTATAGATAATTTTAAGTGTATATTTAAAATAATTGGTGCAATAATTAGAGTAAATCGGGAAAAATAATCTGGAAAAACAGCAATGATGTCAATATCTAATTATCCAGATTAGATTGCTGCGTATATACGCTCATTACACATTGGACACAGACAGATTGTTTGCTCCAGGACTGGTTGAGGGGAGACCTTACACAACCACATACAATTATGAGAGGCAAGGATAGAGTAGACATTCAGAACCTTTTCCCCGCAGAGTGGAAATGTCAAAGACTAGAGAGCATAGCTTTAAATCAAAAGGGGCAAAGTTTAAAGGAGATGTTAGGACAAGTTTTTTAGAACAGGGGGGGGTGGAATGTGCTGCCGGGGATGGTGATGGAAGCGTTTAAGAGGCTTGTGGATAGGCAGGGATAGGAGGGATAGGAGGGATAATAGACCATGTGCATGCAGGTGAGATTAGTTTATCTCGGCATCATGCTCAGCACAGACATTGTGGGCCGAAGGGCCTGTTCCTGTACTGTACTATTCTATGTTGTGAATAGTACAACACTATTTTGTGAGAGCAAGCGATGGAAGAATGATAAATGATTGCAGCCAAAAATGTTTTTTGTTTTTTTAAGGTTTCCGTTTTCGGAAAGCAGAGATCTTTAATTCAAAGTAATCCCGACTGGAGTCTATTATCTGCAAGTGATCATGTTTCCAATCTTAGACACAAAAAGCTGGAGTAACTCAGCGGGTCAGGCAGCATATTTTTTCCATATCTTTCTTTTTTTCATATTTGTTCTATATCTCTCGTTCCCCTCTCCCCTGACTCCCAATCTGAAGAAGGGTCTCGACCCGAAACGTCACCTATTCCTTCTCCCCAGAGATGCTGCCTGCTGCCCCGCTGAGTTACTCCAGCATTCTGTGTCTATCATCGGTTTAAACCAGCCTCTGCTGTTCCTTCCTACCCATTTCCCCCCCAAAAAAACACAGTAGGATGGATGGTTTACGCGTAGTAAAACTTTGCTGACTTGTATGCAAAAAGAAAATCACCGCGGTCCATGTATACGTGACAATAAACAAACTATTGAATAGACCTGTGGCTGTCAACATTATAATGGATAATGCCATTATTTCAGGATGCATTATAATGGATAATGCCATTATTTCAGGATGCAGCCTATTTTTTTTTTAACAAGGCAATAAAGTGTCGGAGGAAAACAAAAGATAGCAAGCAATGCACAAATTAAATCTGTATTTCGCCAGAGCCAGTGGTGTTTACAGTCTGGGGACTAATGTAACAGACAGTGAAACTTACAGCGACGTTGCCCCTGCATTTCACAGGTCTTTCGAGCACTGAAATACTTTTGAAGTTCACCTTGCACTCACCCTCTGCTTTTCACCTCGAACACGTTGTTGAAGTTCTTCTGGCGGCCCCCGAGTTCCAGTTTATCAGAGGTGTTATCCTTGGAGACGGACTGGCCGGGGGAGATGGGGTTTTTCACCCGGTTGATGAAACAGCCTATTGCTTTTCTGAACGCAGCCATGTCACTCGCTCTCTTCAATGGTCATTGTCGCCTATTCTCACGGACCACATCCCCAAAGTTCCTCGGTGCGATCTGGATAGTACCAAGCACCCAGTCGCCCACAGCCATAATCACCAGCGACTCGCCTCTTCCATCTCGCAAGCATACATGTACACACACACACACACACACACTCACACACAAACACACACACACTCACACTGTGGTCGCCGCCTCTCGCCAGCTCTAATATACACGAACCAACTGACGTCAAACACATACATACCTGCACACAGGAGAGGGACCTGCACACAGCTCAATGAAGCCTCAACCTCCCATGAGACGTCCCTTATATCCCCTTCCTCCAGAGATGCTGCCTGACCCCCCCTCCCCTTCCCCTTCCCTGTCTTTGTCATAAACTGTGGCCCAGAATAATGAAAGCCCTGGACAGAGTGAATGTGGAGAGGATGTTTCCACTAGTGGGAGAGTCTAGGACCAGAGGCCATAACCTCAGAATAATAGGACACACCTTTAGACAGCGGGATGAGGAGGAATTTCTTCAGTCAGAGGGTGGTGAATCTGTGGAATTCATTGCCACAGAAGGCTGTGGAGGCCAAGTCAATGGATATTTTTAAGGCAGAGATTGATAGATTCTTGATTAGTACGGGTGTCAGAGGTTATGGGGAGAAGGCAGGAGAATGGGGTTAGGAGAGATAGATCAGGCATGATTGAATGGCGGAGTAGACTTGATGGGCCGAATGGCCTAATTCTGCTCCTATCATTTATGAACTATGAATCTGCAGTTCTATGCGGCTACATCTTGACGTTGTCCAAGATAAACTCTGAGTTTGCCCAAATTTGTATTCTAGATTCTATTACAATCCCCAGTCCTAGAACCACAGAGTGATACAGCGTGGAAACAGGCCCCTCGGCCCAACTTGCCCAAACTTATCAACGTCTATGAAACATTTAGACAGGTACATGGATTGGACAGGTTGAGAGGGATATGGGCCAAACACAGGCAGGTGGGACTACTGTAGACGGAGCATGTCGGTTGGTGTGGGAAGGTTGGGCCGAAGGGCCTGTTTCCGCATTGTATGACTCTATGACTACGTGATATCCCATCAGACAAACCAACCTCCTTTCGATTGACTCCATTTATACTTCCCGCTGTTATCAGGCAACTGAATCATCCGACCCCAACTTGAGAGCAGTCGTGAATTACTATCTACCTTTTTGGAGACCCTCGGACTATCTTTGATCGGATTTTACTGGCTTTATCTTGCACTAAACATTATTCATGTTATTCCCTTGTATCTGTACACTGTGGACGGCTCAATTGTAATCATATATTGTCTTTCCGCTAACTGGATAGCATGCAATAAAAGCTTTTCACTGTATCTCGGTTTGACGTGACAATAAACTCAACTCAAACTAAATCTACACTAGTTCCACCAGCCGCTGATAGGCACGTGTCCCCTAAACCTTGTCTATTCTATCTTTCCCTACTCTTGGGAAAAAAAAGCCCCCCTATCTATTTCCGTCATGATTTTATACACCTCCATGAGAACCAAACAACATGCACGTCAGTGGGATATCTTCCGTACCCTGGTACACTGATCTTATACACAGAGGACGCCAGTTTAGTTTAGAGATACAGCGCGGAAACAGGCCCTTCGGCCCACAGGGTCCGTGCCGACCAGCGATCCCCGCATGTTAACACTATCCTACACCCACTAGGGACAATTTTTACATTTACACCAAGCCAATTAACCTACAAACCTACACGTCTTTGGAGCGTGGGAGGAAACCGAAGATCCCGGAGAAAACCCACGCAGGTCACGGGGTGAACGTACAAACTCCGCACAGACAGCACCCGTAGTCGGGATCGAACCCGGGTCTCCGGCGCTGCATTCGCTGTAAGGCAGCAACGCTACCGCTGCGCCACCGTGACCGCCCTATTCACTCTGCGTTCCATGGAATAAAGTACCAGCCTGCCCCACCTCTCACGAGAGCTCACGGCCTCAGTTTCTGGCAACATCCTCATGAATGTTCTCTGCTCTCCAGGGAGGTATTAGCTCCAGGGAGAGGTTGGGCGGGGAAGTGGATTGTTTTCTCTGGAATGCCGGAGGATGAGGAGAGATCGTACATTAGAATTATGAGAGGCATAGATAGCGTAGACAGTCAGAACCTTTTTCCCACAGTGGGGGAAATATCAACTACTTAGAGGGCGTAGTTTTAAGGTGAGAGGGGCAAATTTTAAAGGAGATGTGTGGGGGCAAGTTTTTTTTATACAGAGGGTGGTAAGTGCCATGAATACATCGTTGGGGATGGTGGAAGCGGCAGATACAATCGGGACGTTTAAGAGAGTTCTGGAGAGGTAAATGAACATATAGGAAGGGAGGGAAACGGAATATGTGCTGGCAGGTAAGAGTTGGTCTTGACATCATGTTCGGCACAGACATTGCCTGCTGTAGGGCCAGTTGCTGTGCTGTACTGTTCTATGTTCCAATGTGATATAATTCGTATATCAGTGCCAGGAACAGTTTAAGAAGATCACACAAAAAAACCTCAAATAGCAAATACACATTTTGTTTCCTTATTAGCTGAGTGGAAGTTAATGAAAGATGTCATGAAGCTGGAAAGAGAAGATGGACGAGGATGTTGCCAGGAATCGAGGGCCTGAGCTACAGGGAGAGACTGGGCAACCTAGACCTTCATTCCTTGAAGTGCACGAAGATGAGGGATGATTATAAGGGGTGTATAAAATCATGAGGGGAATAGATAGGGTGAATGCACATAGTCTTTTTCCTGGAGTAGGGGAATCAAGAACCAGATGGCATAGATTTAAGGTGAGACGGGAAAGATTTAATAGGAACCTGAGGGGCAACTTATTCACACAGATGATGGTGGGTATATGGAACAGGCAGCCAGAGGAGGTAGTTGAGGCAGAAACTATAACAGCATTTAAAAGATACTTGGACAGGTGCATGGATAGGAAAGGTTTAGAGGGATATGGGCCAAACGCGGGAAAATGTCACTCGTGTGGATGGGACGTTGGTCAGAATGGACGCGTTGAGGTGAAAGGCTTGTTTCCGTGCTGAATGGCTCGGTGACTCTACTGAGTTATGTCTTCCATTTGTTTGATCATTGATACAATACAATACAATAATACTTTATTAGCCAAGTATGTTTTGCAATATACGAGGAATTTCATTTGTCAAGTCAGTCATACAAATAAAAAGCAACAGAACACACAAAATACATTTTAACATAAACATCCACCACAGTGACTCCTCCACATTCCTCACTGTGATGGAAGGCGGAAAAAAAAAGTTAAATCTCTTCCCTTCTTTGTCCTCCCGCAGTCGGGGCCTCGAGCCCTCCGTTGACGGGACGATCTTACTCCCGTAGCTGGCGGTCGAGCCCTCCTCATCGGGACGATCAAGCTCCTGCATCGGGGGGGGGGGGGGAGGAGGAGGGGGAATCTCAGCTCCCCTGCGCCGGCCATCGGACCCCCGGGTCGGGGCTTGTCAAACCGGTCGCTCTGCGGCCTCCACCCCCACGATGTTAGGCCGCAGAGCGACCTGAGATACGACACGGAAGACAATCGCATCTCCATGAGGAGAACAGAAAATTCAGTCACATCACAAAATGTACAAGGAACATAAGTTGCAAGATTGCCATCTGTACGTCAGGAGTTTAAAATGTTATTTGACAATGTCACTTTTGAGTGTTTTGTGTTATAAACGGACATGGCCATGGATTGCTCACCTGCCACCCTGCATATCCTGCTAATCCCGCCTTTAACACTCCACAACAGAGCCCACTGTACATGAAGAATAAAATTGACTCTGAATCATCTATAATATGTGTTATAGCATTGATGCTTACCAATAACGAGCCATTATTACTTTGTAATACTTTAGACTTTTAGGGATACAGTGCGGAAACAGGCCCTTCAGCCCACCGAGTCCGCGCCGACCAGCGATCACCCCGTACACAAGCACTGTCCTAAACACTAGGGACAATTTGCAATTTTACCGAAGCCAATCAACCTACAAACATCTTTGGGGTGTGGATGGAAACCGGAGCACCCGGAGAAAACCCACGCAGCACCCGTAGTCAGGATCGAACTCGGGTCTCCGGCGCTTCAAGTTCTGTAAGGCTGCAACTCCACCCCTGCGCCACCGTGCCACCCCAGAGGTATTATGTTATGGTTTAAGTACTCCTGTACCATTAGTTGGCCGTTAGGTATCAATCACTGGTAACCAGTGCCATCCTGTTCGCTGCCGTGTGCTGGGGCAGCAGGGCGAAAGCCGTGGACGCCAACAGGATTAACAAGCTCATCAGGAAGGCTGGCTCCGTCCTGGGGGTGGAGTTGGATTCACTGGAGATGGTTCTTGGAGGGGAGGGTGCTCCAAAAACTGCAGAGCATCTTGGACAATACAGCTCACCCCCCTCCATGACACATTGGTCAACCTGAGGAGCACCTTCAGCAACAGACTGGTTCCACCAAGATGCAGCACAGAACGCCACAGGAGATCCTTCTTCCCTGTGGCTATCAAACTGTACAACTCCTCCCCCTTCTGCCATGGAGTAGACTGACCCCCTCCCCCCTTCCCCCCTCTCCCTCCCCAATCTTTGCACATCCCCAATCCTGGAATATCCACTCGTCACTTTAATTTCATGTTTCATGTATCTTGTTGTGCTGTTGGCAGGCCAATTTCCCTCCTGGGATAAATAAGGTTCTATCATAATCGTACCGTATCATGGTCCAGTCAAAGTTGCTTGACATCTGGTCCAATCACGAGCTATCCAATGATGCCAATAGTGGCTGGCAATTTGCAAGATATCAGTTTAGTTTATTGCCACGTGTACGGAGGTACGGTGGAAAGCTTTTGTTGCGTGCTAACCATTCAGTGGAAAGACAATACCTGATCGCAATCGATCCATTTACAGTGTACAGATACATGATAAGGGAATATGCAAGGTTCAGTGCAAGGTGAAGCCAGTAAAGTCCGATCAAGGATAGTCCAAGGGTCATCAATGAGGTAGATAGTAGTTCAGCACTGCTCTCTGGTTGTGGTAGGATGGTTCAGTTGCCTGAGAACAGCTGGGAAGAAACTGTCCCAGAATCTGGTGGTGTGCATTTTTACACTTCTATACCTTTGGGAGAGGGGAGAAGAGGGAGTGGCCGGGGTGCGACTCGTCCTTGATTATGCTGCTGGCCTTGCCGATATATGTCATTTCACACACTGCGGCCATTTATACTGTGGAAACAAGGGACTGCAGATGGTGATTTACCAAGGAAAGATACAGAGTGCTGGAGTAACTCAGCGGGTCAGGCAGCATCCCAGGAGAACACGGATAGGTGATGTTTTGGGTCGGGACCCTCCTAAGGCACCTTCCCTATCAATCGTTTGATTACAGGGAGAAGGCAGGAGAATGGGGTTCAGAGGGAAAAATAGATCAGCAATGTATGAATGGTGGATTAGACAGTGGGCAGAATGGCTTAACCATGCCATCGTCTAAGAAACATTTGGACAGGTACATGGATAGGACAGGTTTGGAGGGTTATGGGCCAAGCGCAGGCAAGTGGGACTAGTGTAGCTGGGACATTGTTGGCCGGTGTGGGCGAGTTGGGCCGAAGGGCCTGTTTCCACACTGTATCACTCTATGACTATGAATCCATGTCTTATGATTTTTATGGTTTTACAAGGATAAAGTCCAGAACATAGAAACGTAGGTGGAAAGGTACAGTGTAGGTAGGAACAGCAGGTAGCTCGATTACGCCAAAGATAGACGCAAAATGCGAGTAACTCAGCGGGACAGGTACAGTAGCATCCTTGGGGAGAAGGAATGGTCTGAAGAAGGGTCTCGACCTGAAATGTCACCCCTTCCTTCTCACTGGAAAAGTTCAGCACAGGAACAGGCCCGTCAGCCAACAATGTCTTTTCCAAACTGTGCCTACGCTTGATCCATAATCCCTTCAATCCCTGCATATCCATTTGCCTATCTAAAATGTAACATTTTAGTATGAGTATTACCCCTGTACTCACCCATGTTTAAAATGAGCCAGGATTGATCTACCGTAGTTTAGTGTAGTTTCCAGATACAGCGCGGAAACAGGCCCTTCGGCCCACCGGGTCCGTGCCGACCAGCGATCCCGGTGCATTAACACCATCCTACACATACTGGGGACAATTTCTACATTTATACCAAGACAATTAACCTGAGAACCTGTACGTCTTTGGAATGTGGGAGGAAACCGACCTCGGAGAAAACCCACGCAGGTCACGGGGAGAATGTACAAACTCCGTACAGACAGCACCCGCAGTCGGGATCGAACCCGGGTCTCTGGTGCTGCATTCGCTGTAAGGCAGCAACTCTACCGCTGCGCCACCGTGGCTGTAAGAATCAAAGGGATTTAGGAAAAGACAACAGACGCCAATTCTTATGCTGTCATATAGAGTCATCGAGTGATACAGCGTGGAAACAGGCCCTTCGGCCCAACTTGCCCACACTGGCCATCATCCCACCTGTTTACATTTGGCCCATATCCCTCCAAACCTGTCCTATCCATGTACCTGTCTATTAAAATGGCTCCCTCTTTCCACATTACAAGATCAACCCCATATTATTGTTGCTAATTCAGCAGTCAATGCACTGTTTTTTTGTTTAGAGATACAGCGCGGAAACAGGCCCTTTGGCCCACCGAGTCCACACTGACCAGCGATCCCCGCGCAGTAACACCGTCCTACACACACTGGGGACAATTTACATTTATACCAAGACAATTAACCTGCGAACCTGTACGTCTTTGGAGTGTGGGAGGAAACCGGAGATCTCAGAGAAAACCCACACAGGTCACGGGGAGAACGTACAAACTCCGTACAGACAGCACCCATAGATTGAACCCGGGTCTCTGGTGCTGTAAGGCAGCAACTCTACCGCTGCTCCACCGTGCCACATTGATAAACACAAAGATACACAAACTTCTGATATTTGACCTGGTCATCCAACTTACAGCAATTGAAGAGCGACTCTTTTCTGAAGAAGGGTCTCGACCCGAAACGTCACCCATTCCTTTTCTCCAGAGACGCTGCCTGTCCCGTTGAGTTGCCCCAGCTTTTTGTGTCACTTGTCAAACCCTTGTGAAAAGCTCATTACTGTAACCAAAAGCCTGGTGCAGTTAAAATTGCAAATCAGATGGCCATGTAGTCAACTGCCTTGAAGTTTCTTTGCATCAAATCCAAGCAAAGAAACTGTACTGTGAAAGTGTGAAATAATTCATCCAGAGCAGGGCAAATTTGTGCTTATTCCTGGGTGTTTTAATATTTCTTATGAAATTAGACGGTGGCACAGTGGCACAGCGGAAGAGCTGCTGCCTCCCAGCGCCAGAGACACGCGTTTGATCCTGACTACGGTTGCTGTCTGTACGGAGTTTGGACGTTCTCCCCGTGACTGCGTGGGTTTTCTCCGGGTGCTCCGGTTTCTTCACATGCGGGTTTTTGGCTTAATTGATTTCTGTAAAACACCCCTAAGGTGTAGGATGCGAAACAAATAAAATTCTTAAGGGATTGGACAGGCTAGATGCAGGAAAAATGTTCCCCACGTTGGGGGAGTCCAGAATCAGGGGTCACAGTTTAAGAATAAGGGGTAGGTCATTTACAACTAAGATGAGGACAAACTTTTTCACCCAGGGAGTTGTGAATCTGTGGAATTCTCTGCCACAGAAGGCAGTGGAGGCCAATTCACTGAATGTTTTCAAGAGAGAGTTAGATTTAGCTCCTAGGACTAAAGGAATCAAGGGATATGGGGAGAAAGCTGGAACGGGGTACTGATTTTAGATGATCAGCCATGATCATATTGAAGGGCTGAATGGCCTACTCCTGCACCTATTTTTCTATGTTTCTGTGTTTCTATGAAACTGGGATAACATAGAACTAGTGTATGGGGTGATCACTGGTCGGCACAGACTCAATGGGCTGAAGGGCCTGTTTCCACGCTGTATCTCTAAACTGAATTAGACTCCTGACAGTTTTTCCAATCATTATTTCCCAGTGTCTGCCTCACGAGTTGTGCAACATTCACAATTCACCTCCCAGTATGATTTTCAACCTCATGAGTTCCCGCTATCTCACAGGACAAACGGATTTTCCTGAAATAAAAGCAACATGCGAGAAGTATTCAGTTTAGAATGCCGAATATTTCAGCCGCATTTGTCTTATTTCAGATTTTCAACATCTGCAGATTTTTGCATTACATGTTTTCCTAAGGGCCCGTCCCACTAAAGATAGACACAAAAAGCTGGTGTAACTCAGCGGGACAGGCAGCATCTCTGGAGAGAAGGAATGGGTTGACGTTTCGGGTCGAGACCTTTCTTCAGACTAAACTAAGCTAAGCAAAACTAAACTATACTAAACTAAATTAAGTCTGAAGAAGGGTTTCGGCCCGAAACGTTGCCTATTTCCTTCGCTCCATAGATGCTGCTGCACCCGCTGAGTTTCTCCAGCATTTTTGTGTACCCTAAACTAAATTAAATGTTGGTCCTTT
Source organism: Malacoraja senta (assembly GCA_038087875.1). Classification (NCBI taxonomy): domain Eukaryota; kingdom Metazoa; phylum Chordata; class Chondrichthyes; order Rajiformes; family Rajidae; genus Malacoraja; species Malacoraja senta. The sequence goes on from CM075984.1 coordinate 50,907,487, forward strand.
GAATAGCAAGGTTGCAGACGAAAAATTGTTAAAGGCCTGTCCCACTTACGCGAATTTTTCGGCGACTGCCGGCACCCATCATAGGTCGTTGCAGGTCGGCGAAAATTTTCAACATGTTGAAAATCCAGCAGCAACCAGAAAGACGCTGCGTCTCTTTGAGCGACTGAGGAGACTACTCACGACCATACAGGTGACACCCTGGTGACCTGTAATGACCTATGAAGGGTGCCGGCAGTCGCCGAAAAATTCGCGTAAGTGGGACAGGCCTTTAACAATTTTTCGTCTGCAACCTTGCTATTCAAAGGACCAACATTTAATTTAGTTTAGGGTACACAAAAATGCTGGAGAAACTCAGCGGGTGCAGCAGCATCTATGGAGCGAAGGAAATAGGCAACGTTTCGGGCCGAAACCCTTCTTCAGACTTAATTTAGTTTAGTATAGTTTAGTTTTGCTTAGCTTAGTTTAGTCTGAAGAAAGGTCTCGACCCGAAACGTCAACCCATTCCTTCTCTCCAGAGATGCTGCCTGTCCCGCTGAGTTACACCAGCTTTTTGTGTCTATCTTTAGTGGGACATGCCCTTAGGAAAACATGTAATGCAAAAATCTGCAGATGTTGAAAATCTGAAATAAGACAAATGCGGCTGAAATATTCGGCATTCTAAACTGAATACTGCTCGCATGTTGCTTTTATTTCAGGAAAATCCGTTTGTCCTGTGAGATAGCGGGAACTCATGAGGTTGAAAATCATACCGGGAGGTGAATTGTGAATGTTGCACAACTCGTGAGGCAGACACTGGGAAATAATGATTGGAAAAACTGTCAGGAGTCTAATTCAGTTTAGAGATACAGCGTGGAAACAGGCCCTTCAGCCCATTGAGTCTGTGCCGACCAGTGACCACCCCATACACTAGTTCTATGTTATCCCAGTTTCATAGAAACACAGAAACATAGAAAAATAGGTGCAGGAGTAGGCCATTCAGCCCTTCAATATGATCATGGCTGATCATCTAAAATCAGTAACCCGTTCCAGCTTTCTCCCCATATCCCTTGATTCCTTTAGTCCTAGGAGCTAAATCTAACTCTCTCTTGAAAACATTCAGTGAATTGGCCTCCACTGCCTTCTGTGGCAGAGAATTCCACAGATTCACAACTCTCTGGGTGAAAAAGTTTGTCCTCATCTTAGTTCTAAATGACCTACCCCTTATTCTTAAACTGTGACCCCTGATTCTGGACTCCCCCAACGTGGGGAACATTTTTCCTGCATCTAGCCTGTCCAATCCCTTAAGAATTTTATTTGTTTCGCATCCTAGAGATGCTGCCTGTCCCGTTGAGTTACACCAGCTTTTTGTGTCTATCTTTAGTTTAGTTTATTGTCATGTGTACTGAGGTTAAAGTTTGTTTAAAGTGTGCTCTCTGGTTACAGACTACACATCAATCAAGCTGTCTACAGTGCATAGATAAATACAAGACAATTGCAATACAATTTTTTATTTGTCTTTTTTTTATTTGTCTTTTTGGACAAATTTGTCATTTGGACCCCGTTGAGGTCCAATCGAAATGTCGTATCTGCAGCCATACATTACAAAACGAAGAAGACCCGAGACACAACACAATTTACACATACATCCATCACAGCGCTGTGATGGAAGGCAAAAAAACTTATCTCTCCACTGCACTCCCCCCCCCCCCCCCCCCCGTTGTCAGAGTCAAAGTCAAAGCCCCCGGCGGGCGATGGCGATTATCCCGCGGCCATTAAAGCCACGCCGGTTAATGCAAGGTCGCGCACCGGGTCTTGGTGTTAGAGCCCCGGCGCGCGCTCGCAAAGTCCGGCGGCCATTCCAAGCCGCGCGGGGGGATAAAGCCCCGCTCCAGGTGCTCTTCAACCCCGCAATTCGGGCGGGAGAAGTCGCCGCTGCGGAAGCCCCGAAAAGCGGTCTCCCACCAGGGGACCCACGGGCTTCCGGTGTTGCCGTCCGCCAGACCCGCGGTTGTAGCCTCCGAATCTCCGGGGGTCGGGTAGCAGCAGCGATTGTTTCCACCACAGCTCCACCCGCTCCGGACTCGGCCAGCCCCGTGACGGTGAGTAGTCCGCAGCTCCGCAACTGGAGCCCCAGGTCGCTCCTGCTGGAGGCCGCTCCACGTTGCCCAGCCCCAACGACAACGAAGACCCGACAAAGAAAAGGTCGGGTCTCCCGTGCAGGGGAAAGATTTCAAAGTTTCCCCCCCCACCCCCACCCCCACCCCCACCCCCACACACACATACCCCGACAAAAAAATAAATAAAAAACTACATAAAAACGAGACAAAAATAATAAAAAGACAGACGGACTGCAGAGGCCGCTGCAAACTTGAGTCGCGCCGCCCACCGAAAACAGGCGGCGTAAAGGATAAAAGGCACAGCATTCAGTGCAATATATAACACTGAAGTCCGAAAAAATCCGATTAAAGATTGTTCAAAGGTCTCCAGTGAGGTAGATGGGAGGTCAGGTCCACACTCTAGTTGATGAGATGACCGTTCAGTTGCCTGATAACAGCTGGGAAGAAACTCCCTGAATCTGGATGTGTCCATTTGCAAACTTCTGTACCTCTTGCCTGATGAGAGAGGGGAGCAGAGGGAGTGAACTGGGATGTGACTGGCCCTCAATAATAGCTGTTATTGAGATCTGAAACTTCCCTCAACCTTCAATACAATCAGGCAATAATGCCTTGACCCCTTTCTTCATGGAGTTCATGGTTCAAGAGTCAAAGGTCAAGAGCGTTTAATGTACTGGCAATGGAACATTAAATGACCCTTAAATGAAATAACGCACAGATAAATATATAATGGTTAACAATACAACAAATTAATAACCATTAAAGTTTAGTTTAGTTTAGTTTAGAGATACAGAGTGGAAACAGGCCCTTCAACCCATGGAGTCCGCGTCGGCCAGCGATTTCCCGTACATTAGAACTATCCTGCATACTAGGGACAATTTACTATTTTTACCAAAGCAAATGAACCTACAAACCTGCACGGCTTTGGAGTGTTGGAGGAAACCGGAGCACCTGGAGAAAACCCACGTGGTCACAGGGTGAACATACAAACTCCGTACAAACAGCACCTGCAGTCAGGATCGAACCCGGGTCTCTGGCGCAGTAATGGGCCTGACCCACTTAGGCGATTTTTTAGGCGACTGTCAGCGACTGTCATAGTCGTAGCAGGTCGCCGAAAAACCAGCCACTGGACTCATGGGCCTGTCCCACTTAGGCGATTTGTTAGGCGACTACGACAATGGAATTCACCGAAGTCAGCACCGGCGACAACCTACGCCATCCTGATGACAATCTACGACAACCTACGACAGCACCTACGTCAGGAGAGGACAAGCTAAGACAGTCGCCGAAAAGTTTCGAACATTTCAAAATCCAGCGGCGACCAGAAAAATCTACGACTCTTTGGGCGACTGAGGAGACGACTCACGACCATACAGGCCACACCCCGGCGACCACGTGGCGACAGCCTAGTCGTCGGCAGTCGCCTAAAAAATCGCCTACGTGGGACAGGCCCTTAAGGTAACAACTCTACCGCTGCGCCACCGTGCTGCCCCTAATAGGCAAATCCAAAGTCTGTAGTGCAACCAAAGGCACAGTCGATTGTAGTTGTTGAGGTTAGTGTTGTGCAGTGTTCAAGAGTCTGCCAAGGTTTGGTATTATGCAGCATTCAAGAACCTACTGGGGTTAGTATTGTGCAACACTCCGGAAGCATTCTGCCACCTTCTTCCCATCTCTAGCGTACACATTCATTCAGGATCAATGCATTAGTACAGGATAAAGTGTTGTTTTCATCGAGGATCGGCATTTTAAATGCTGAGCACAGAGATCAAACCTGCTAGGCTAAACACTGGCATCTGTAAGAATAGATAGATAGATAGATAGATAGATAGATAGATAGATAGATAGATAGATAGATAGATAGATAGATAGATAGATAGATAGATAGACAGACAGACAGACAGACAGACAGACAGACAGACAGACAGACAGACAGACAGACAGACAGACAGATAGACAGATAGATAGATGGATGGATGGATGGATGGATGGATGGATGGATGGATGGATGGATGGATGGATGGATGGATGGATGGATGGATGGATGGGTGGGTGGGTGCGTGGGTGGGTAGGTAGGTAGGTGGGTAGGTGGGTAGAAAGACAGACAGACAGACAGACAGACAGACAGACAGACAGACAGACAGACAGACAGACAGACAGACAGACAGACACAGACAGACAGACAGACAGACAGACAGACAGATGATAGATAGATAGATAGATAGATAGATAGATAGATAGATAGATAGATAGATAGATAGATAGATGGATAGATAGATAGATCGATAGATCGATAGATAGATAGATAGATAGATAGATAGATAGATAGATAGATAGATAGATAGATAGATAGATAGATAGATAGATAGATAGATAGATAGATAGATAGATAGATAGAACTCTTTCACATCAGTTCTATGTGATCCCACTTTCTCATCCACACCCTACACACTGGGGGCAATATACAGAGGGCCAATTAACCTACAAACCTGTATGTCTTTGGAATGAGCGAGGAAAATGAAGCACCCGAAGAAACTCACGTAGTCACAGGGAGAACGTGCTAACTCCACACAGACAGCGCCCGAGGTCATAATGGAACCTGAGTCTCTGGCGCTGTGAGGCAGCAACTCCATCAGGAATGTAATGCTGAGACTCTATATGGCACTGGTAAGGTCGCATTTGGAATATTGTGAGCAATTTTGGGCACAATATCTGAGGAAGGATGTACTGGCTCTGGAGAGGGTCCAGAGGAGGTTTACAAGAATGATCCCAGGAATGACTGGGTCAACATATGATGAGCATTCGATGGCACTGGGCCTGTACTCGCTGGAGTTTAGAAGAATGAGGGGGGGACCTCATTGAAACGTATAGAATAGTGAAAATCTGGATAGAGTGGATGTGGTGCACTCCCACTCCCACTCCCAACTCTATCCCAATCAGCTGGGGAAAAATAAAATACTTTTATTGTTTAGTTTGTCAACAGAGATAACAGAAGGGCACGAGTTCTGTGTTGGTTGTCATGGAAACGCTCTAGTGCTGCAGATCGGCCATTTTGACTTCTCACATTGCTGCGATACGTATTTGGAACTGCACACTCTCCCTGCCTTCTCTCCTATACTATCTCCCTCTCAACAACTCTTAGAACATGGAATGTGGAACAGTACAGCACAGGAACAGGCCCTTCGGCCCGCAACGTCTCTGCTGTGCACGATGCCAAGTTATACTTAAACCCTCTGCCTGCGGGTGATCCATAATCTCTCCATTCGCTGCATATCCATGTGTGCGCACACTCCTGGTCTGGATGTAAAAGATGCCCTCTTCCCGCTATCTATCTGGGGGGTTTCCTGGGCCCAAGTGGATTGAAAGCATCTTACCTCCCATCTCGGCACGGGCAGCACGGTGGTGCAGCGTTGGCGTTGCTGCCTTACAGCGCTATCAGCGCCAGGTTCGATCCTGACTACGGGTGCTGTCTGTACGTAGTTTGTACGTCCTCCCCGTGACCTACATGGGTTTTCTCCAGGAGCTCCGGTTCCCCCCCCCCCCCCACACTCCAAAGACGTGCAGGTTAATTGGCTTGGTGTAAGTGTAAAATTGTACCTAGGGTAGTGTTAATGTGCGGGGAGCGCTGATCGGTGCAGGCTCGGTGGGCTGTAGGGCCTGTTTCCGCGCTGTAACTCTGAACTAAACTAAAACTAAACTCACTGACCAAAGGATCAAACACGACAAGAGTAATTTACTGTTTTGCCACTTTTTAAAAATCTGTGCAAGAGCCTCCATCACTGGCTCCAAGCAATGGGATCTGGTTTTACGAGATGTTGGCATGGTTACAACCAGTATTACTTGGGTTCAACCAGTATTAGCTGGCTTCAACTGATCGCGGCTTCACTCTACATTGCTGATGTACAGCATGATTGGTGCCAACTTTACGCTGTGTGATATTTAAGAGGGTGTTGGTGAATCATTCACTCGGATGCAGATGCACATTTCCAACTATCCATTTTCTTGCCCTTGTTATTTATTTTACCGCTCATTTATTTTTCTTTTTTTTATATATATATATATATATTTTTTAACTAAATAGAACTGAAAAGATAGATGAAATAAAGAAAGAGAAGAGGGAAAAGAAAAAAAAAAAAAAAAGAAACAAAGAAAACACACAAAAAAAAAAAGAGATAATAAAGAAGAATGGAATAACTTACTAAGATAAAAAACTTAATTCGAGATATATTCGTACATTTCAGAATATAACATTTCATCTATTCCTTGGCTCGCGTGCTGGTCAGGTTCTCGTGCTGAACCGTTCTGACCCTTTAGATAACCAATAAAGGGAGACCACTGCTCATTTCTATCGTATTGGACATGATTTAGTTAGTTCGTTTATTTTATTGTCACGTGTAGTGAGGTACGGTGAAAAGCTTTTGTTGCATGCTATCCTGTCAGCAGAAAGACAACACATGGTTACAATTGAGCCGTTTACAGTGTATAGATACATGATAAGGGAATAACGTTTCATCCATTAATTTTTGTTTTATCATTAATGTTTTATAATGTTTAGTGTTTTCTGAGTCATTCGTAACTGTCACTGTATGTCATGTTGTTACTTGTGGGCGGAGCACCAAGGCAAATTCCTTGTATGTGAATACTTGGCCAATAAACTTACTTACTTAAGGGCCTGTCCCACGGGCATGCGACTCCATGCGGCAAGCGCGACGTAACGTGGTCGCTTGAGCCGTATGGCCTCGCGGGGCCGGTCCCACTTCGATCGCCGGAGCCGTATGGAGTTATGCGGAGCTGGTCCCGACATCGCGCGGGGCTCCGAAAAACTGACCGTGTTCAAAAATTCCGCGCGGCAACGGCCTGCTGGCCCGCAGCCGCCTCGACGCCGTGCGCACCGCCTCGACGGGCGCGCGCAGCGTCTCGACGCCTTACGCAGCGTCGACGCCGTACATCACGCGCGAACTTCCCGCGGACTTCGCTCGAACTTCACGTCACTCACTCGGCCTCCGCGCGGCCCCCGCTTCCGGTTTGGTCGCGCTCGCTGCATGCATGTCGCATGCTCGTGGGACAGGCCCTTTACTCATTAATTTCATCATCGTTGAAAACATCAGCGACGCAATGGTGCTGGATTCCAACAGGAACGGTGAACCACACATCTCTGTCCTCCAGTTCCTGAGAACTTCCGCCGCTGGAAGTATAGGATTTTAGTGCGTGTGTGCTTTATCATCGTTCCTTACAATGCTACGTACAACAGTGATCGCAACTTCTACTGAAGTGTGGATGGCCGTTGGCTCGCTAGGAGCTCATCTGCCCTTTGACAGGTCTTGTTTTTGGTCCTGCTGGGGGTCTACAGCCCCCTCCTCACCTGGCAAACCAGGTGGGGGAGACGGTTTAGTCGCCGACTATCCGACCATGGAGCAGGTAGCACGGGATTACATGGTACCCGTGGCGGGGAGAACTCCCCCCGACCGACCTAAGGTAAAGCCAGCAAAGTCCGATCAAGGAATGTCCGAGGGTCAACAAAGAGATAGATAGATAGTAGTTCAGGACGGCTCTCTGGTTGTGGTAGGATGATTCCAGTGCCTGATAACAGCTGGGAAGAAACTGTCCCTGAATCTGGAGGTGTGCAGCTCCATGTGAACTCTATCCAGGACTTTCACTATTTGCTATTCGGTAAGTTTCAATGAAGTACCCCTTCATCCTTCTAAACTCCAGCGAGTACAGGCCCAGTGCCGTCAAAAGCTCATCATATGTTAACCCACTCATTCCTGTAAGGCACCAGCTCTACCTCTCCACCACTTTGCCCCCCACCCCCCACCCCCCACCCAAAAACAACCCATTGCTGTAATTCAATGATATATTCAGGAACTTCTATGGTTAACGGGAAGTGAAACGTGAAGAGTGGTTAATTGTCATATGTATATTGAATGGAATAATGAAATGCTTAATTCAGCTTAACAGGCCCATTAACGTAATACACACGGCTAAATATATAATTATCAATCAATAAATTAAGAACAGTAATATGAGGTACGCATTGGAGTGCAACACCTGAGTTCACTGGGCATACAAAAGCACAGTCCATAGGAAATCATAACTACTGCAATAGTAGTTCGTGATCTGATCACAATCACAATAATACTTTATTAGTAACATACGAGGAATTTCATTTGCCAAGTCAGTCATACAAATAAAAAGCAATGGAACACATGAAACACATTTTAACATAAACATCCACCACAGTGACTCCTCCACATTCCTCACTGTGAAAGAGCCCTCCGTTGACGGGACGATCTTGACTCCCGTAGCCATCAGCATTTAGGGCCCTCCCCATCGCGGCGATCAGCTCCTGCATCGGGGGGATGTTAGCTCCCCCGCGCCGGGCGATTGAACCGCACGTCGAGGCTGGTCGAGCCTCAGCGTCGTTGGAGCTCCCGACATCCACGGCCTCTCCCGAGACTGCGAGCTCCCGATGTAAAGTCCGCAGGCCGCGGTTAGAGCGATCCCAGGCAAGGGATCGGCTCCGATGTTAAGTCCACGTCCCACGGTGGGGCCCAAAGTCAGTCTGAGGAGGCCTCCAGTTCCATCGATGGTAGGCTGCGGAGCGACCGGAGATGCGATCCGGAAAACAATCGCATCTCCAGCAAGGTAAGAAAATGAAAAAAAGTTTCACCGATCCTCTCCCCCTCCCCCCACATAAAACAAACGAGAACATTTACACAGACTTTAAAAACGCACTAAAAATAATTAAAAAAAGATGAAAAAACAGACAGTCTGTTGGCGGGGCTGCCAATCGTGCGGCGCCCCTGTGCAGTGTTCAAGACCCTGATGGTTGTTGGGATGAAGCTGTTCTTGAAACTGGTGGTCATGGTTTTTTAGGCTCCTGTGCCATCTTGAGGAAGGATGTGCTGACTCTGGAGAGGTTTACAAGAATGATCCCAGGAATTATGGCACTGGGCCTGCACTCGGAGTTTAGAAGAATGAGGGGGGACCTCATTGAAACTTACCAAATAGTGACAGGCTTGGATAGAGTGGACGTGGAGTGGATGTTTCCACTGGTGGGAGACCCTAGGACTGGAGGTCATAGCCTCAGGATTAAAGTAAGCATTTTAGGAAGGAGATGAGGAGGAGTTTCTTTCGTCAGAGGGAGGTGAATGTTTGGAATGCATTGCCACAGAAGGCTGTGGAGGCTGTCAATTGATATTTTTAAGGCAGAGATAGATAGATTCTTCATTAGTACGGGTGTCAGAGGTTATGGGGAGAAGGCAGGATAATGTGGTTAGGAGGGAGAGATAGATCAGCCATGATTTAATAGAGGAGTAGACTTGATGGGCCGAATGGCCTAATTCTTCTCCTATCACTCATGATCTTATGACCTTTTTCCTGAAGGTATGAGTGGAATGAGAGCGTGGCCAGGGTGGTGTGGGTCCTTGATAATGCTGGCAGCCTTTTTGAAGCAGGTGTAGGGGTGTTTCAGAGGGGTCGGGCCAGTCTACGTAGAATGGTTTTGACAACAGCAGAGATCTGGCAACAAACCCACTGTCACCACTCTCACTGCCACTGAAGCAGGGACAGGCTTGGAGAGTGGGCAGATGGAATATACTGTGGCAAAGTGTGGAGTCATGCATTTTGGTAGTAGGAATAAAGGCGGAGATTAATTTCGAACTGGGGAGAGAATCCAGAAATCGGAGGTGTAAAGGGACTTGGGAGGGCGGGTGCTGGATTCCCATAAAGTTAATCTGCAAGTCAAATTGGTAATAAAGAAAGCAAACGCAATGCCAGCATTTATTTCGAGAGGGTTTGTATACAAAAACAGGGATGTAATGCTGAGGCTCTATTAGGCGCTGGTTAGGCCACATTTGGAATATTGTGAGCAACTTTGGGCACCATATCTGAGGCAGGATGTGCTGTTTCTGGTGACTTGATGGGCCGAATGGCCTAATTCTACTCCTATCATCATAGTCATAATCATCATCATACTCATAATCATACTTTATTAGCCAAGTCTGGTTTGCAACATACGAGGAATTTGATTTGCCATACAGTCATACCAATAAAAAGCAACAAGACGCAAACATTTTTTTTTAACATAAACAGTGACTCCCCCACAGTCCTCACCGTGATAGGAAGGAGAAAAAAAGTTCAATCTCTTCCCTTCTTTGTTCTCCCGCAGTCGGGGGCCTCGAGCCTTCCGTTGCCGGGACGATCTTGGCTCCCGTAGCCGGCGGTCGGGCCCTCCGCGTCGGGGCGATCAAGCTCTCGCATTGGGGGGGGCCTCAGCTCCCCACACTGGGCGATCTATCATTTATGATCTTATGATCATATAAAGGTCTTTGGGATTCACGGACACTTCAAGCGCCTCAAAAATGAAAATAGTATGACCGAAATTAAAAATATTATTTCTATCCTGGGCCTCCTCCATTGCTTGAGTGAGGCCACACGCAAACTGGAGGAGAAGAATCCCATATCCCACTTGGGAAGCTTACATCCCCCGTACGGTATGAATATTGAATTCTCCAATTTTATGTACCTACATAACACCCACCTCCCCCCCTCCCCCCCTCTCCCTTCATCCCACATATAACCGCCCTCCCCCCTTCATTCCTCCCCCTCTCCGCTATCCCCTGTGCTCCACCTGGACTTGCATCTATTTCTCCCCTTCCCCATCCCCTGACACTTACATTCCTTCCTCTAGCTTCACAATTCGCAACTCTTCAATCCTTTTGTCTCACGCCTTCTATCTTTTCATCTCTCTGACCGTTATCAGCCAATCAGTCACGGTGGCGCTGGGGTAGAGTCGCAGCGCCGGAGACCCGGGTTACGGAGTTTGTACCTTCTCCCTGTGACCTGCGTGGGTTTTCTCAGAGATCTTCAGTTTCCTCCCACATTCCAAAGACAAGCAGATTTGTAGGTTAATTGGCTTGGTAAATGTAAAAATTGTCCCTAGTGGGTGTAGGTTAGTGTTCGTGTGCGGGGATCACTGGTCAGCGCGGACCCGGTGGGCCGAAGGGCCTGTTTCCGTGCTGTATCTCTAAACTAAATTAAAAAAAACTTCTCATACATAATCAACCAATCACTCATCAGCCTCTGTCCTGCCCCCCCACTCTTATCGATCTTTCCTTCCCTTCCCCCTCTACAATCAGTCTGAAGAAGGGTTCCGCACAAAATGTCACCCCTCTCCATGTTCCCCAGAGATACTGGTCGGCACGGACTCGGTGGGCCGAAGGGCCTGTTTCTCTAAACTAAACTAAACTAAAAATGTGACTATCCATCCTCTTCCACCTATATCCCTTCCTGATGAAGGGTCTGCGTCCGACCCGAACCGTCACCCATCCTTTTTCTCCGGAGATGCTGCCTGACCCGCTGAGTCACTCTGGCACTTTGTGCCTATCTTCGGTTTAAACCAGCATCTGCAGTTCCTTCCTACACATTCTGTCCCTTCCTCTGGCCTCGTATTCCACACTCTTCTCTCCTTATCTCTCTGCCTTTTGTCTTCTTCTTCTCATCTCTGGCCTTTGTCCACCCATCTGCAAATGAAGCCTAACGCCAGCCAGACCCCCTCTACATCGGCGAGACCAAGCGTAAAGCTCGGTGATCGTTTCACTGAACACCTCCGCCCAGTCTCCTGGTTGATCTCCTGGTTGCTCAACACTTCAACTCCCCATCCCATTCCCAATCTGACCTTTCGCAATTTGGAGGAACAGCACCTCATATTTCGCTTGGGTAGTTTACACCCCAGCGGTATGAACATTGACTTCTCTAACTTCAAATAGCCCTTGCTTTCCCTCTCCATCCCCTCCCCCTTCCCAGTTCTCCTACAAGTCCTACTGTCTCCGCCTACATTCTACCTTTGTCCCGCCCCCTCCCCTGACATCAGTCTGAAGAAGGGTCTCGACCCGAAACGTCGCCCATTCCTTCTCTCCGGAGATGCTGCCTCACCCGCTGAGTTACTTCAGCATTTTGTGTCTACCCCCTCTTCTATAATCAGTCTGAAGAGGGTCTCGACCCAAAACATCGCCTCCAGAAATTCTGCCTGACCCGCTGAGTTACTCCAGCACTTGTGTCTTGCTTTAATGCAGCAACTTGATATGATCCAAAAGCACACTTTGAATGTGAGCTGAAAGCTGATTTAAGAGTAATTTTCAAAAAGGAATAGGATTACTATTTCAAACGAACAACACGACAGGGTTTGGCACTGATCGGACAGCTCTTTCAATGAGATGTCTCTGCTAAAAAACAGCTCATGAGAATTATTCTCTGATTGTAAATAGAATCCCTGCACACCAGTGCAGTGACGTGATTATTACATTACCATGCGATTTGCTCCTTTGCAACTGAAAGTGATCGACTTCTCTTTCTTTCCCAGTTCCGATGAAGGGTTTCCAATCTGAAAGAGTAAACATTTCTCTTTCCACAGAGGCTGCCTGATGTGCTGTGCTCTTCCTGTTGTCTCCATGTCCATATCACAGCATCAGCATTTCTTAATGTATCTTAATGTATCTTAATGCTTCCATTGGGCGGCACGGTGGCGCAGCGGTAGAGTTGCTGCCTCACAGCGCCAGAGACCCCGGTTCGACCCTGACTGCGGGTGCTGTCTGAATGGAGTTTGCACGTTCTCCCCAAGACCTGAGTGAGTTTACTCCGGGTGCTCCGGTTATCTCCCACACTCCAAAGACGTACTGGTTTGTAGGTTAATTGGCTTTGGTAAAAATTGTAAATCATCGCTGGCGCAAAGGATAGTGCTAATGTACATGGTGATCGCTGGTCGGCACGGACCCGGTGGGCCAAAGGGCCCGTTTCCACGCTGTATCTCTAAAGCCGAAAGTAAAATCTATCACAACAATTTGCCAATGTTCTTTTTAAAGTGTTATTTTTACGGGCCACAGTGCAGAGTTACAACAAAAGGTATATACTGCCCAGTCTATCACGGGCACTGACCCTCCCCACCATCGAAGGGATCTACAGGAGCCGCTGCCTTAAAAAGGCAGCCAGCATCATCAGAGACCCACACCACCCTGGCCACGCTCTCATTTCACCCCTGCCATCGGGAAGAAGGTGCAGGAGTCTGAAAACTGTAACATGCAGGTTCAATAATAGCTTCTTCCTAACATTACACAAAACAAACCTCAACTAAAAAACTTTTGAGAAACTGTGTGTGGTTACACCAAGGACTTCGGGTTGTTGGTTTTTTTGCACAAGTATTGGGATTAATAATTTATTGAATTTGTGTTTATTATACAGTATATTATCTATGTGTATTGTGTTTACAGGCCTGTTATGCCTCTGCAAGTAAGTATTTCATTATTCCGTTGTTGGTACATGATAATTAAACAAATTCAAATCAAATAAAAAAAACTCTCATTTTAAACTGGCCAGATAGTGGGTGGTGCCTGCTCTATCTATCCCAAGAGAACGCCAACCTTGGACCAAGGGGCGAGTGTTACAGAGAAAGACACAATAGACAATAGACAATAGGTGCAGGAGTAGGCCATTTGGCCCTTCGAGCCAGCACCGCCATTCAATGTGATCGTGGCTGATCATCCACAATCAGTACCCCGTTCCTGCCTTCTCCCCATATCCCTTGACTCCACTATCTTTAAGAGCTCTATCTAAAGGGCCTTTCCCACTTAGGCTATGTTTAGGCGACTGGACCCCCCCCTCCCCTTCGACATAAAATTTGAAATAGAATCATTACTTTAAGAACAAAAAACAACAAAGTCAGCACCTGGCGACAACCTACATCACCCGGCGACAACTACGGCAGCACCTACGTCACGAGAAGTCAAGCTACGCTCATTGGCGTCAAACCCACTGTCGACGACTGTCTCCGAAAAATTTTCAACGTGTTGAAAATCCATCGGCGACCGGAAAGACGCAACGACTCTTTGGGCGACTGAGGAGACGACTCACGACCACACAGGCAACACCCCGGTGACCATGTGGCGACAACCTGGTCGCCTGTAGTTGCCTAAGTGTGACAGGCCCATAACTCCCTCTTGACCGCATCCGGAGAATCAGCCTCCACTGCCTTCTGAGGCAGAGAATTCCACAGATTCACAACACTCTGGGTGAACAAAGTTTTTCCTCATCTCTGTACTAAATGGTTAAACCCCTTATTCTTAAACTGTGGGTTCAATGAAGTCAGAATCATATTGCATCTCTTGGGAGGTTGATCCAGGGCAGGACCTGCAGAGTGAATGGTCGGGCCACAGGGAGTGTTGTGGAGCAGTAGGATCGAGGCAGTACATGTGCATAGCTCCCTGAAAGTGATGCTGCAGGTAGTTCGGGTGGTGAAGTGGGTTTTTGGTACATTGGCCTTCATCGGTCAGGGGTAGAGAGTACAGACATTGAGACATAGAAACATAGAAACATAGAAAATAGGTGCAGGAGTAGGCCATTTAGCCCTTCGAGCCTGCACCGCCATTCAATATGATCATGGCTGATCATCCAACTCATTATCCCATCCCTGCCTTCTCTCCATACCCCCTGATCCCTTTAGCCACAAGGGCCACATCTAACTCCCTCTTAAATATAGCCAATGAACTGGCCTCAACTACCTTCTGTGGCAGAGAATTCCACAGATTCACCACTCTCTGTGTAAAAAATGATTTCCTCATCTCGGTCCTAAAAGACTTCCCCCTTATCCTTAAACTGTGACCCCTAGTTCTGGACTTCCCCAACATCGGGAATAATCTTCCTGCATCTAGCCTGTCCAACCCCTTAAGAATTTTGTAAGTTTCTATAAGATCCCCCCTCAGTCTTCTGAATTCCAACGTGTACAAGCCGAGTCTATCCAGTGTTTCCTCATATGAAAGTCCTGCCATCCCAGGAATCAGCCTGGTGAACCTTCTCTGTACTCCCTCTATGGCAAGAATGTCTTTCCTCAGATTAGGAGACCAAAACTGTACACAATACTCCAGGTGTGGTCTCACCAAGACCCTGTACAACTGCAGTAGAACCTCCCTGCTCTTATACTCAAATCCTTTTGCTATGAATGCTAACATACCATTTGCTTTCTTCACTGCCTGCTGCACCTGCATGCCCACTTTCAATGACTGGTGTACCATGACACCCAGGTCTCGTTGCATCTCCCCTTTTCCTAATCGGCCACCATTCAGATAATAGTCTACTTTCCTGTTTTTGCCACCAAAGTGGATAACCTCACATTTATCCACATTATACTGCATCTGCCATGCCTTTTCCCACTCACCCAACCTATCCAAGTCACCTTGCAGCCTCCTAGCATCCTCCTCACAGCTAACACTGCCCCCCAGCTTCGTGTCATCCGCAAACTTGGAGATGTTGCATTCAATTCCCTCATCCACGTCATTAATATATATTGTAAATAGCTGGGGTCCCAGCACTGAGCCTTGCGGTACCCCACTAGTCACTGCCTGCCATTCTGAAAAGGACCCGTTTACTCCTACTCTTTGCTTCCTGTCTGCCAGCCAGTTCTCTATCCACATCAATACTGAACCCCCAATACCATGTGTTTTAAGTTGGTATGCTAATCTCTTATGTGGGACCTTGTCGAAAGCCTTCTGAAAGTCCAGATACAACACATCCACTGGTTCTCCCCTATCCACTCTACTAGTTACATCCTCGAAAAATTCTATAAGATTCGTCAGACACGATTTACCTTTCGTAAATCCATGCTGACTTTGTCCAATGATTTCACCACTTTCCAAATGTGCTGCTATCCCATCTTTAATAACTGACTCCAGAATTTTCCCCACTACCGATGTTAGACTAACTGGTCTGTAATTCCCCGTTTTCTCTCTCCCTCCCTTTTTAAAAAGTGTGGTTAGATTAGCTACCCTCCAGTCCTCAGGAACTACTCCAGAATCTAAAGAGTTTTGAAAAATTATCACTAATGCATCCATTATTTCTGCGGCTACTTCCTTACGTACTCTGGGATGCAACTTATCCGGCCCTGGGGATTTATCGGCCTTTAATCCATTCAATTTACCTAACACCACTTCCCGGCTAACCTGGATTTCACTCAGTTCCTCCATCTCATTTAACCCCCGGTCCCTTGCTATTTCCGGCAGATTATTTATGTCTTCCTTAGTGAAGACAGAACCAAAGTAATTATTCAATTGGTCTGCCATGTCCTTGTTCCCCATGATCAATTCGCCTGTTTCTGACTGCAAGGGACCTACATTTGTTTTAACTCATCTTGACATATCTATAAAAACTTTTGCAGTCAGTTTTTATGTTCCGTGCCAGTTTCCTTTCATACGTTACAATATGTTACAGTTGTATAAGGCGTCAAAGAGTCTGCATTTGGAGTATTGCATTCACTTTTGATCACCCTGCTGCAGGAAGGACGTCATTGAAATGGCAAAAGTGCAGAGAAGATTTACGAGGATGTTGCCAGGACTCGAGGGACTGAGCTGCAGGGAGAGGTTGGGCAGGCTAGGATTTTGTTCCATGGAGCACAGGAGGTTGAGGGGTGATCTTACAAAAACCATGAAGGAAATAGATAGGTTGAAGGTTGAAAACTGAATCAATAGACAATAGATAATAGGTGCAGGAGTAGGCCATTCGGCCCTCCGAGCCAGCACCGCCATTCAATGTGATCATGGCTGATCATCCTTTGGTAGAGGAAAAGAACCATAGATTTAAGGTGTGAGGGGCAAGGTTTATTAGGAATCTGAGGGGCAACTTATTCAGATGGTGATGATGGGTGTATAGAACGAGCTGCCTGAGGAGGAAGTTGTGGCAAATAGTATAAAAGCTTTTAAAAGACACTTAGACAGGTTCATGACACTTAGACAGGTTCAGTACAGAGAAGGTTCACCAGACTGATTCCTGGGATGGCAGGACTTTCATATGAAGAAAGACTGGATAGACTCGGCTTGTACTCGCTAGAATTTAGAAGATTAAGGGGGGATCTTATAGAAACTTACAAAATTCTTAAGGGGTTGGACAGGCTAGATGCAGGAAGATTGTTCCCGATGTTGGGGAAGTCCAGAACAAGGGGTCACAGTTTAAGGATAAAGGGAAGTCTTTTAGGACTGAGATGAGAAAAACATTTTTCACACAGAGAGTGATGAATCTGTGGAATTCTCTGCCACAGAAGGTAGTTGAGGCCAGTTCATTGGCTATATTTAAGAGGGAGTTAGATGTGGCCCTTGTGGCTAAAAGGATCAGGGGGTATGGAGAGAAGGCAGGTACAGGATACTGAGTTGGATGATCAGCCATGATCATATTGAATGGCGGTGCAGGCTCGAAGGGCCGAATGGCCTACTCCTGCATCTATTTTCTATGTTTCTATGTCTATGTTTCTATGGATGGGAAAGAATTAGAGGGCCGTGGGCCAAATACAGGCAAATGTTTAGAGGTGTAAAGGAATGGAGGAGGATAAAACCACATGTTCTGGGTGCAGTGTCCTTGGAGTGTGTTTATTATATTCCAATCAAGGTGAAGATCTGACAACAGAAACATAAAGCTGGAGTAACTCAGCGGGACAGGCAGCATCTCTGGAGAGAAGGAATGGGTGATATTTCAGGTCAAGACCCTTCTTCAGACCCGAAAGGTCACCCATTCCTTCTCTCCAGAGATGCTGCCTGTCCCGCTGAGTTACTCCAGCTTTTTGTGTCTATCTTCGATTTAACCCAGCACCTGCAGTTCCTTGCTACACGTGAAGATCTGACAAGAGGGGGGTATATTTCGCCGGCGTGGATGCGGTGAGCAGAGGGCCTGTTTCTGTGCCGTTTGACTCCATGACACAATGGAAGGCCACCGGGAGCAGAGTGTGGCAGAGGGTTCCCGGTGAACTGCGGCCATTCCCCGGCATCAGGCCCGGCTCACCCGCAGATCAACCGGGGGAGGGAAGCCGCCCGAGCTCGGTCCCTGCTTGCCCCCGGAGACGGGGAACGGGAGGGAGGCTGCGGGAGGCGCCCCGGCTCACGGTGAAGGTGGGCGGGCATGGAGAGGGACGATGGTTCACAAGATGACCAGACGGAGGCCACGGCTATGGCTGGGGTTGTAAGATCAAGTCAAGTCACTTTTATTTCTATAGCACTTTAAAAAACAACTCTCGTTGACCAAAGTGCTTTACATTGGAGGAGGTACTAACGTTATACAACAGTGGTTCATAGATTAATTACATACAACACTACATACATAAAGCCCTCGCTCAGAGGACGTCAAGAAAGGCTTGAGAGTAGAGATGAGTTTTAAGTCTCGACTTAAATGAGTCGATGGAGGGAGCAGTTCTGATGGGAACGGGGATGCTGTTCCACAGTCTAGGAGCTGCAACCGCAAAGGCGCGGTCGCCCCTGAGCTTACGCCTAGACCGCGGGATGTTCAGTAACCCCAAGTCGGCCGAGATGGTGCCAAAACCTGGCGAATCTTGCATCCAGACTCAGTGGGCTCTTTCTATGTATTATGTACTCATTGGCACGGTGGCGCAGCGGTAGAGAAACAGCGGCAGAGACACACGTTCGATCCCGACTACTACGGGTGCTGTCTGTACGGAGTTTGCACGTTCTCCCCGTGACCAGCGTGGGTTTTCTCCAAGATCTTCGGTTTCTGCCCACACTCCAAAGACCTGCAGGTCAGTAGGTTAATTGGCTTGGTAAAATTGTAAATTGTCCCCAGGGCGTGTAGAGTAATGTTAGTACGCGGGGATCACTGGTCGGCGCGGACTCGGTGGCCCGAAGGGCCGGTTTCCGCGCTGTATCTCTAAACTAATCTAAACTATTGCACATAATCGGTGTGCAATGATCTTACTGATCTGTGGGCAAAAACATAATTTCACTGTACCTAGGTGCACATGATAGGAAAGAAACCATTGAACCATATAAGCCCCTGTCCCACTTTCCCCGAGTTACTCACGAATTCTCCCGAGTTTTCCCCTTGATTCAAACTTGGAGATGCCATCCATAGGTACTCGGGGGCTATTTTTTAAAAACTCATGGACATTTTTCAACATGCTGAAAAAACGTCCCGATTTACCTGATGCCCCGAGTACCCACGGCTGGCATTACGAGCCGCTACGAAATATCTACAGACTGACTCGCTACGGACATTCCCCGAGTTTGAATCAAGGGGAAACCTCGGGAGAATTCGTAAGTAACTCGGGAAAGTGCGACAGGGGCTTAACTCTATCAAGGGTCCACCACATTATCTGTGGCGTAGGAGGAGGACCTTTTACCTGGAGCTAAAGTTCTTTCTCTCAGCTCTAAACTTCAGCTGGAATACCTTTTAAAGTAGTATTCACTGTGACCTTATTTACTTTTCTCCTCATGTTGCTGGTTTCAACTGGTTGTGTCATCACCAAATACAACTTTGTTTCTGAAAGCAGCTTTAAAACTTCAGCAGATGGTCTGTTACCAAAACAAAGACTGTGAGTCTTCAATGGAAAAAAGCCACTGGAGCAGTAATATTTTCCATATATTTTATTAATAGCCGTCTTTAAGTCGTACAGGTAAGTACCACAGTTAAAAGAGAGCAGAATACTGAACTGCGGACCATATTGTCCCAGAAACTGGAGAGCAATTTTCAGCATTGTGTTACAGTAGACAATTTGTATTTTACAGATGTTTACTTGTAGATCCTTCCTGTCAGTATCTACTGTACACACAGTCCCTTTTTCTCATATTTACCTCCTTTTTACTGCACCCGAGATGCCACAGAATTTTGGAGTATAGCTACTACACTGTATCAATATATCATGGCTTATTCATCGTTAAACTATCACACCTATCGACATGCAATGAGAAAGGCCTTGCAGATATAATATGTGCAATATTGTTTTTTTCTGGGATGCCCGAGGATGGGAAGGGGGGGGGGGTGGGGGGATGGGTGGGGGGGAGCGAGAGAGAGTTTATTAGAGTTTTAGAGATGCAGCGTGGAAACAAGCCCTTGGGCCCACCGAGTCCGCGCCGACCAGCGATCCCCGCACACTAACGCTATCCTACACACACACAAGGGACAATGTACATTGTACACCTACAAACATTGTACAATTTACATTTAACCTGCAAACCTGTACGTCTTTGGAGTGTGGGAGGAAACCGACGATCTCGGAGAAAACCCACGGGTAGAACGCGCAAACTGCGTACAGACAGCACCCGTAGTCGGGATCGAACCGGGGTCTCTGGCGTTGTAAGCGCTGTAAGGCAGCATCTTTACCGCTGCGCCACCGTCCCACACATTCTGACCCCCACATACCAAAGGCATCAGTTTATTTTCATTCTGTTAACCTTCGCAGTGACTGGTCTGATATCTGTGGCCGCTAAGTTATATCTCATTATACGGAGATCATTTTGGAAAGTACAGTGGTGCATCTGGTGGAGCCTCTGCCTGCCTCACAGCGCCATAGACCCCGGGTTCAATCCTGACGTCAGCAAACTGCCTGTGTGCAGTTTGCACGTTCACCCTGTTTAGTTTAGTTTAGTTTAGAGATACAGCACAGAAACAGGCCCTTCGGCCTAACGAGTCCGCGCCGACCCCCAATCCCCGCACGCTAACGCTACACACACCAGGGACAATTTACACAAACACCAAGCCAATTAACGTTCAAACCTGTACGTCTTGGGAGTGTGGGAGGAAACCGAAGATCACGGGGAGAAGGCAGGCACAGGTTATTGATTGGGGACGATCAGCCATGATCGCAATGAATGGCGGTGCTGGCTCGAAGGGCCGAACGGCCTCCTCCTGCACCTATTTTCTATGTTTCTGTGATGGAGAAAACCCACGCGGTCACGGGGAGAACGTACAAACTCCGTACACACAGCACCCGTGGTCGGGATCGAACCCGGGTCTCCAGCGCTGCAAGCCAGCAACTCTACCACTGCGCCACCTGCGGGTGCTCCGTTTTCTTCCATATCTTTGCAGGTTAATTGACCTCCATAAATTGCCCCTGGTGTGAGGGGAGTGGACAAAAAAGTGAGATGACGTGAAACTATGTGTAACGGTCGACCGATGGTCGGCCATGGACTCGGTGGGCCGAAGGGCCTGTTTCCATGCCCTGTCTTTCAAACAATCTATCAATCAATCAAAGATAGACACAAAATGCTGGAGTAACTCAGCAGGTCAGGCAGCATCTCTGGAGAACATGAATAAGTGACATTTCGAGTTGTAACCCTTCTTCAGGCTGATTGTAGGGGGGGGGGGGGAGGCTGAGAGGGGCAGGATTGAACATGGCCAGTAATAAGTGAACACAGGCTAGAGGGTTATTTGTTTCTCAATGTTCTATCTACGTTCTCCCGGGATACTGCTTGACCCGCTGAGTGGGCATGAAAAGGAATGAGAAACGTAACGAAAACATAAGAAACATTAAAGGAACTAGATTTTTTACAGGTCCATCACCAATTTTCCAGCAACTTGTGGTCTGGCACCTCCTCTAATCCGGACAAACATAGAAACGTAGAAAATAGGTGCAGGAGGAGGCCATTCGGCCCTTCGAGCCAGCACCGCCATTCATTGTGATCACGGCTGATCGTCCCCAATCAATAACCCGTGCCTGCCTTCTCCCCATATCCCTTGATTCCACTAGCCCCTAGAGCTCTATCTAACTCTCTCTCTTAAATCCATCCAGTGATTTGGCCTCCACTGCTCTCTGTGGCAGGGAATTCCAAATGACAAAGTCACGAGAGCGCACTTGAAATCCCCTCCCTGGAAGACCCCCCGAAAATGTGGTGCCTGGGCCGGGTGAGGCGGCCGATCTCGACCTCATCGGGACTTCCGCGGCCGAATGGCGGGTCAAATTTGCCCCCCTGCGGCCGGGGCTCTGGAACTCTCGCCCGGCCGGAGCCGGCGGATCCGTTCCCATAGCCGGCTTCCGAGGCCGGTCTTTGCGGGCCGGTATTCCGGCCCCTCGCCAGCCAAGGCGGACCGTTCCGGTACCGTCGGTCTCCTCTCGGAGGCCGTGACCCCTGTTGGTCCGGCAACACGGATAATCCAGAAAGGCTCTTGAACCAAGGGTGCCGGAAAAATCGGAGGAGGACCTGTAATATATTTCACAATTACGGTAACTTAAATATTACATATAATGTTACACTAGTCAAGGTATAGACTGCCACCTAGCTCACGTTGTGAATGGGATTAATTTGAATCATTTATACAGATTCAACAAAATATGAGCTTGTTGACAAGACAGCAGGCTGTTGAAACTGATCTGAACAGGAATTGTAAGCAACTCAAAAAAACACAAAAACAAGGTGACCTTGAGACTTGTGTGGCTTCAGTTGTATGTTTCATTCTATGTACATCCAGTGTTGTTTCAGGTCCCATCGGCTGGCTTCAGCAAGCAACGTGCATCAGATTGTCTTTCAATATCAATGGTGTACAATAGGACGTTCTTTTCAGGAAGGAGATGAGGGTGTCTAATCTGTAGAATTCTTTGCCACAGATTCTACTCCTATCACTTATGACCTTATGATTTATGAAACTATTTCTGCTGCTCATTTTCACGCGAATTTTAATACAAGGTGCAGCTCTGCCCAGAGGAGAAACCCAAGTCCCTTCCAAAAGGAGTAACATCATGGATTCTGACCCCGTCATCCAGTCTTTGGGTTTAATTGAGCTTAGAGATACAGCATGGAAATAGGCCCTTCGGCCCACCGAGTCCGCATTGACCAGCGATCCCCGCAGATTAACACTGTTCTACACACACATTAGGGACAATTTACACATACACCAAGCTGATTAACCTACAAACCTGTACGTCTTTGGAGTGTGGGGAGGAAACCGAAGATCTCGGAGAAAACCCACGCAGGTCACGGGGAGAACGTACAAACTCCGTACAGACAGCACCCGTAGTCGGGATCGAACCCGGGCCTCCGGCGCTGCAAGCGCTGTGAGGCAGCAACTCTACCGCTGCGCCACCGTGGCTGCCCGTGGTCATGTGTACAATGAAGAGCTTTTGTTGCATGCTAACCAGCCAGCGGAAATACATTACAATCGAGCTATTCACAGTGTGCAAATACGTGATAAGGGAATAACGTTCAGTGCAATGAGTTTAAATGTTCGGCACGGACTTGAAGGGCCGAGATGGCCTGTTTCCGTGCTGTTATGGTTATATGGTTATTATATGGTTATCCCACTTTCACATCCTGCACACTTGGGGCAATTTACAGAGGCCAATTGACCCACAAACCTGAATGTCTTTGAAATGTGGGAGGAAACTGGAGCTCCCAGAGAAAGTACAAACGCCTCACAGACAGCACCCGTAGTCGGGATTGAACCTGGGTCTCTGGCGCTTTGAGGCAGCAACTCTACAACTGCGCCACTGTGATGTCCTACCTAGAGACAAGGCGGCATGGGCATCAGCCCAACTAGGCTCCAAAATCATGTGTCATCAGGACATGTGTACATGGATAGGAAAAGTTTAGAGAGTTGTGGGCCAATTGAGGACAGACAGGACTAGCTTAGATGAGGCATCTTGATCGGCTTGGACGAGTTGGGCTGAAGGGCCTGTTTCCGTGCTGTGTGACTCTATTACTCTAATTCAGTGTTTTTTTCATTTGAAGAAGTTCCAAACAAGTAAGAAACGTTAAAACATGTTTGGGGGGGGGGTCCTCTCACATAGAGAGTGATTAATATGTGGAAATGCACTGCCAGAGCAAGGAATGGAACTAAGTTGAGCAGGCTGCAGCTGGGATTGTAAAATGGCCCCTAAATGGCAACTCTTACATTTAGACTCAGTGGGCTGTTCAATACATTCTGTACTGACCAGGGTGATTGTGCTTATGTACGGGGATGGTCTTGTTGAGCTGTATGCAAAAAAATTTATTTCCCTGTACCTGGCACACGTGACAATAAAGAAACCATTGACCATTCAACCAATGTCCATTGAACCATTGATCTATTGACCATGGACCATTGAACTATTGAATCGTTGATCATTGACCATTGAAGCATTGACAATTGACCATTGAACCATTGACCATTGACCATTGAACCATTCTGTTGACCATTGACCATTGAACCATTGAACCATTGAACCATTGTCCATTGAACCATTGATCTATTGACCATGAACCATTGAACTATTGAATCATTGACCATTGAAGCATTGACCATTGACCCATTGACCCATTGACCTGTTGACCATTGACCATTGACCATTGAACCATTGAACCATTGACTATTGACCATTGACCATTGACCATTGACCATTGACCATTGGCCATTGATCATTGATCATTGAACCATTGAACCATTGAACCATTGACTGTTGACCATTGACCATTGATCATTGAACCATTGACTGTTGACCATTGACCATTGACCATTGACCATTGACCATTGAACCATTGACCATTGACCATTGACCATTGAACCATTGACCATTGACCAGTGAACCATTGAACCATTGACTGTTGACCATTGACCATTGAACCATTGACGATTGACCATTGAACCATTGACCATTGAACCATTGACCATTAACCATTGAACCATTGAACCATTGACCATTGAACCATTAAACCATTGATCATTGACCATTGACCATTGAACCATTGACCATTGAACCATTGAACCATTGACCATTGACCATTGAACCATTGATCATTGACCATTGACCATTGAACCATTGACCATTGAACCATTGACCATTGACCATTGAACCATTGAACCATTGAACCAGTGAACCATTGACCATTGACCATTGACCATTGAACCATTGAACCATTGATCATTGACCATTGAACCATTGAACCATTGAACCATTGACCATTGACCATTGACCATTGAACCTTTGAACCATTGACCATTAACCATTGAACCATTGACCATTGAACCATTGAACCATTGACCGTTGACTGTTGACCATTGACCATTAACCATTGATCATTGACCATTGACCATTGACCATTGAACTATTGACTGTTGACCTTTGACCATTAACCATTGATCATTGACCATTGACTGTTGACCATTGCTGTTGACCATTGACCATTGACCATTGAACCATTAATAGAGTTAGTTACGTTTACTACTTTTAAGAGGCATTTAGACAGAGGATTAAACAGGCAAGGCAGAGAAGGATATAGTCCAAATGCTGGCAAATGTAGTTGGTGAAGTTGGGCAGAACGATGTGATGGGCCAAATGGCCTGTTTCTGTGCTGTACAACACTAGGACTCTAATCACTGGGGTAATTATTGTGGTAAGTCATAACACCCTTTGATAACACAAACCTTACACAACATCAAAGATGTGTCGGTGAGATTGTGGTGGTGCTACAAGGGTATTATTTACCCCACGAGCAGGACATTGCAGTTAGTGAAAGACAGCAGCCTGAACTACAGCAGCTGCAGAAGTACCTGTCTGACTTCATTTTTACTATCAACAGAACTGCTGTAAATACGGCCCTGTTTTATTCTCTTGTCTTTTTATTATGACACAAATAGAAAAGGTTGTGTAGTATTTACCATAACTGAGCCGGTTAAAGATATATCCGCACAAAATCTTGCATGAGTGACCGAAATTTGCTGTGAATTTTAGTTTAGTTCAGTTAAGTTCAGAGATACAGTGCGGAAACAGGCCCTTCGGCCCACCGGGTCCGCGCCGACCAGCGATCCGCGCACATTTACTCAAGCCTACACACACTAGGGACAATTTACACATATACCAAGAATACAAACCCAAGCCAATTAACCTGCAAACCTGGACGTCTTTGGAGTGTGGGAGGGAGCCGAAGATCTCGGAGAAAACCCACGCGGTCATGGGGAGAACGTACAAACTCCGTACAGACAGCACCCTTGGTCAAAATCGAACCTGGGTCTCTGGCGCTGCGAGCGCTGGAAGGCAGCAACTTTACCGCTGCGCCATCGTGCCACCCTTCTCTGAATTTCTCTGAATTAAGAAATTCGAAGGTAGAAGAAAAAGGAATATGTTTCCCTGCCTTCCATTCAGTAATTATTGAGAAATGTGTAGAAATCTTGGCCCATGTGTTTGTTGCCTTGCTACTATTAAGTATTCCCATTTGTGTGCCTGACCTAATACTGGCATGTATCAATTGCTGTAGATACCCCCGATGTCAAAAATATGAATTAGATAAACGATAAATATTCAAAGATAAATAAGCTACACATCTTTGGAGTGTGGGAGGAAACCGGATCACCTGGAGAAAACACACGCGGTCACAGGGAGAACGGACTGAAATAAGCACCAGGTCAGGATCGAACCCTGGTGCTGTAAAGGCTCTGTCTTACCTGTTTGCGGTCATCGGCGGTGAAGCGCGGCGTCGCCGGTAGAGGGGATCGCACGGCAACGGCGAGAGCGCCGAGCCTATCCACGGGAGCGCCGCACGGATGCTGCGCGGGGGCCGAGTAATTCAAATACGGCTGGTCCCACGTGCTTGCGGTAAGGAAATAAAAGGGCGGGCCGACTGCGATGACGTCGGCCCGCCGCACGTGACTCACGAGCGGCGGCTGTGGCGGCAGCCGTCCTGATCGCGGCGCTGTAGCGGTGGTTGTGCCTGCGGCCGTGCCACACACGTGCCTCACTGGCGGAGGCTGTGGCAGTGGAAGTTTGACGCACGGCGCTCGAGCCACACTGGCGGCGGCCCGTGCGGGCGGCCGTGCCGCAGTCGTGCATCACTGGTGGAGGTTGTGCGGTAAGAATATAGTTTTAAACAGTGTAGGTTTTATTTTAGCACCGTGCGGTGTTGGGAACACCGCCGCACGGCCCCGGAATTGTGCGTTCTCATGAGTGCGCGGTCTATGGCGGCAGATTCTTCCCGTTTCGCCGCCAATGACCGCAGACTCGTGAGACAGGCCTTTGGCAGCAACTCCACCACTGCGCCACCGTGCCATCTGTTTTAAACCTAAACTATTCAGTTACACTATTCCATTATTAAATTAATATTGTTTTGGAAATTGCAAATAATAACATAAAATGCAGGATGCATCATAATGTCAATTCCTGGGTTAATTTCTTTAACCAATACAAATTATGATAAAATCCTTTCAGGACACCATCTGGAAACATTAATTTTTGATTCTCCAACAACAGGTATTTCCTGGCCTGCTGAGTATTTCCAGCAACTTCTGTTTTCATTTATAATAAAAGGTAGAATTAACGAGGGCAGGAGGCGGATTTTTACAATGGATAGAAACATAGAAACATAGACAATAGGTGCAGGAGTAGGCCATTCGGCCCTTCGAGCCTGCACCGCCATTCAATATGATCTTGGCTGATCATCCAACTCAGTATCCTGTACCTCCCTTCTCTCCATACCCCCTGATCCCTTTAGCCACAAGGGCCACATCTAACTCCCTCTTAAATATAGCCAATGAACTGGCTTCAACTACCTTCTGTGGCAGAGAGTTCCAGAGATTCACCACTCTCTGTGTGAAAAAAGTTGTTCTCATCTCGGTCCTAAAGGATTTCCCCTTAATCCTTAAACTGTGACCCCTTGTCCTGGACTTCCCCAACATTGGGAACAATCTTCCTGCATCTAGCCTGTCCAACCCCTTAAGAATGTTGTAAGTTTCTATAAGATCCCCCCTCAATCTTCTAAATTCTAGCGAGTACAAGCCGAGTCTATCCAGTCTTTCTTCATATGAAAGTCCTGACATCCCAGGAATCAGTCTGGTGAACCTTCTCTGTACTCCCTCTATGGCAAGAATGTCTTTCCTCAGATTTGGAGACCAAAACTGTACGCAATACTCCAGGTGTGGTCTCACCAAGACCCTGTACAACTTCAGTAGAACCTCCCTGCTCCTATACTCAAATCCTTTTGCCATGAATGCTAACATACCATTCGCTTTCTTCACTGCCTGCTGCACCTGCATGCCTACTTTCAATGACTGGTGTACCATGACACCCAGGTCTCGTTGCATCTCCCCTTTTCCTAATCGGCCACCATTTAGATAATAGTCTACTGGGATTCATCACTGCAACAAGGGAAAGATTGTAAATTATTCAATATTATCGTCAGAAAAATGCTAGAAAATGATGGTTTTAGATATTTAGCTCTTTGGGCTAACGGAATCAAGGGATATGGAGAGAAAGCAGGAACGGGGCAC
Organism: Malacoraja senta; assembly: GCA_038087875.1. NCBI lineage: Eukaryota > Metazoa > Chordata > Chondrichthyes > Rajiformes > Rajidae > Malacoraja > Malacoraja senta. The sequence goes on from CM075984.1 coordinate 50,935,566, forward strand.
TGATTTTGGATGATCAGCCATGATCATGGCTGGCTCGAAGGGCCGAATGGCCTACTCCTGCAGCTATTGTCTGTTTCTATGTCTATGTTTCTATATGCAGAGAATGGAAGGGTATGGATCACATGGAGGAGATTAATTTAACATGGCTTCATGTTCGGCACCAACAATGTGGGCCGAAGGGCCTACTAAACTAACTAAACTGAACTAAACTAAACTAAACTAGACTAGATTATACCAGACTAAACTAAACTAAACTAAACCAGACTAAACTAAACTAAACCAGACTAAACTAAACTAAACTAACGATAGATACTGAGAGGGACCAAGAGTTGGGGGACAAGTCCCTGTACAAAATGGCTGCCTCTCGCTTGTTGCCATGGAGATGTAGTATTGCCTCGGTGACATCACGGTTGTGGGCAAGAGATGTGACTGAAGTGAACGTGCTCCATGTCTGCAATATCGCAGTGGGAGAGATTGCTGTCGACAGTAAAGTCATCGGCACGGCTGTGAAGAGGTTTCCATGCGAGGAGTGAATGTAGAACGGGACTGGGGTAGAGGCAGACCTCAGAGAGGCGCAGGAGGGGACCCGGCGGCGGTCGTGGATGAGGTCGGCGCGGCCGTCGACGAGGGTGCCGGCGGACGAGGACGGGCCATGTGGGGAGCTGGCGGACACGCTGCTGGGAACAAAGGAGGACCCTTTGGCGTGGGAGGACTGCCGTGATGGAGGGGAGGGGGCAAACAATGGAGGAGCGTGGGGGTACTTTGTAACTTTGTCTGCACCCTTTATGTGGTGACTATTTACATACCTTGGGTATGCAAGCAAAGAATTTCACTGCGGCTTATTACATATAACAGTATCCATTCATTCATTCATTCATTCATTCATTCATTCATTCATCCTCTTGCATCCCAAAACCCACGTGGAAAGTTCTGAACATGCTTCTTGTGGCCAGGATGGCCAGAGACCTCCAGGGCCGAACTGATTCCTTTCACTGAGATCAACCTGCAAATAGCTCGTAGCAAATACATTCAGGACTTCTGCAAATTTGAGAAGGTACTTGTTGAAACTGCATCAGAGACATGATGGAAGCATGTGAAATTATGAGTTCAAAGTTCAAAGTTCAGAGTTTGAGTTCAGTTTATTGTCACATGTATCGAGGTACAGCCAAAAGCTTTTTGTTGCGTGCTAACCAGTCAGCGGAAAGACAATACATGATTACAATCGAGCCATTTACAGGGTGACAGATACATGATAAAAGGAATAACGTGAATAATGTTTTGTGCAAGGTTAAGCCAGTAAAGTCCCTCCAATAATAGTCCGAGGGTCTTCAATAAGGTAGATAGTAGTTCAGGGGTGTTCTCTTGGATGGTTCAGTTGCCTGATATGAGAGGCGTAGGCAGGATAGACAGTCAGAACCTTTTTCCCAAGGTGTAAATGTCCAACATTAAAGGGCATGGCTGTAAGGTGAGAGGGGGTAAGTTCAATAGAGATGTGCGGGGCAGGTTTTTTACACAGAGAGTGATGGGGGCTTGGAAGATGCTGCCTGGGTTGGTGGTGGAGGCAGATAGCACTTAAGAAACTTTTAGACAGGCACATGGAAGTGCAGGGAATGGAGGGATATGGATCATGTACAGGCAGATGAGATCAGTTCAACTTGGCATCATGTTCAGCACAGACATTGTGGGCCGAAGGGCCTGGTCCTGTGCTGTGCTGTTCTATGTTCTAACTGGCCAGGTTTTACTGGTGATGCCAGTGAAACCAAGAGGTGGCACAATTTTCTAACCATGTTGTTGGCAAAGGTCCACCTTTGTTGGTCAATGTTTCTGTCCTCGGCTTGTGAGAGGAGGTAAGGAATCATGTGAGCCTACTTCTTATTTTCTCTCCCAGAATCTTGACTTATTTTTCCCTCTTTTTTAAATTTAGGAGATACAGCTCGGAAACAGTTCCTGCGGCCCACTGGGCCCTGCTCCGACCAATGATCACCCGTAGACTAGTTCTATCTTACAACCCAACGGACAATTTACGGAAGACAATTAACCTACAAACCTGCAGGCCTTTGGAATGTGGGAGGAGACCGGAACACCTGGAGAAACCCCATATGGTCACAGGTAAAACGGGCAAACTCCATTCGGACAGCATCCGTAGTCAGGATCGAACCTGGGTCTCTGGTGCTGTGAGCCATCGATTCTACGGCTGCACCACTGTGCCGCCATTTGTTTCTTGAAACTCCTCCTAATGTGGAAGTGCAACATTATTCTCCAACATTGGAGAATAATTGGGCGGCATGGTGGCGCAGCGGTAGAGTCAACGGCAGAGGCCCGGGTTCGATCCTGGCTACGGGCGCTTGTCTGTACGGAGTTTGTACCTTCTCCCCGTGACCTGCGTGGGTTTTCTCCGAGATCTTCGGTTCCCTCCCACACTCCAAAGACGTGCAGGTTTGTAGGTTAATTGGATTGGTATAAGTGTAAAAATGTGTCCCTCGTGTGTGTGTGTGTGTGTGTGTATCGGGTAGTGTTAATGTGCAGGGATCGTCGGTTGGCGCGGACCTGGTGGGTCGAAGGAATTGTTTCCGCGCTGTATCTCTAAAATAAAAAAATAAAACATAAAAACACCAAGAAGACTGTTGTTGATGGTGATCTGACCAGATTAGAAGTGTCTTTGGCATAACGTGGTATAGGTTGGCGTGACGCAGATGTGCGGTTTTGATTGCTTCAAATGGTATTAGACTCGTATAGCACAGGAACAGGCCTTTCAGCTCTCAGATCTTATCCATGCTGCCTCAACCATAGTACCTACCTCCTCTGGGCAGTTTGTTCTATATATCCACTACCCTCTTGAGTGAAAAACCTGCCCCTCAGGTTCCTATTGAATATTTCCGCTCTCACCTTAAGCCGATGCCCTCGGGTTCTTGATTCCCCTCTCCTGGGATAAACACAGTGCATTCACTCAACAAATGAAGTCAGATACAGAAGTGTATTTATTTTTATTTTTTAATAAATGTGAAGTGATACAGAGTGAATTTTGAAAACATTTTCTTGTCTTTATTGTATTTCCTGTTTAGTTTAGTTTTAGTTTGTAGATACAGCGCGGAAACAGCCCCTTCGGCCCACAGGGTCTGCGCCGACCAGCGATCCCCGCACACTAAAAGCCCTGTCCCACTGTACGAGTTCATCCAAGAGTTCTCCCCGAGTTTGCCCTGATTCGAACTCGGAGATTTACGGTAATGGCCGCTCTTCGGTACTCGGGGCTCTCGTGGACATTTTTCAACATGCTGAAAAATCTTCACAAGTCTTCCCGAGCTTACCTGCCGTTAGCGAGTCTCCCCGAGTACCTGCTGTTAGCGTTACGAGACGCTACGAGACGTCCCCGAGCTCCGACGTACCCGCTACGTTCATTCTACGTGCTTACCACGAGTTTGATTTCTTTTTAAACTCGGGAGAGCACTTGAATGAACTCGTACAGTGGGACAGGGCCATAACACTATCCTACACCCACTAGAGACAATTTGTACATTTACCAAGCCAATTAACCTACAAACCTGTACGCCTTTGGAGGGTGGGAGGAAACCGAAGATCTCGGAGAAAACCCACGCAGGTCACGGGGAGAACGTACAAACTCCGTACAGACAGCACCCGTAGTTGGGATCGAACCCAGGTCTCTGGCGCTGCATTCACTGTAAGGCAGCAACTCTACCGCTGCGCCACCGTGACTGCCCAAAATGGCTCAATTCCATCTTTTGTGCTTTTGTGGTCTGTGGCGAGTTTGTGACTGAGTTTCTCCTTCACCCTGTTTCACCGTGTTGGCTTCAGATTCACAAGCCTTGTTTGTTAGTTGGCTTGTTCTGTGAAGGTGCTAGGATTAGGTTGAGGTTGATTATTGTCACATGTAACGAGGTACAGTGAAACGATTTGTTTTGCTTGCTGACCAAACAGATCAGATGTACTTTCCATAAACGCAATCAAGTCAGAGGTTGGAGATACAGAGTGCTGAATATAGGTCATAAGATCATAAGTGACAGGAGCAGAATTAGGCCATTCGGCCCATCACGTCTACTCCACCATTCAACCATGGCTGATCTATCTCTCCCTCCAAACCCCATTTCTCCTGCCTTCTCCCCGTAACCTCTAACACCCGTACTAATCAAGAATCTTTCCATCTCTGCCTTAAATATATCCACTGACTTTGCCTCCACAGCCCTCTGAGGCAAAGAATTCCACAGATTCACCACCCTCTGACTAAAGAAATTCCCCCACATCTCCTTCCTAAAAGAACGTCCTTTAATTCTGATGCTATGACCTCTAGTCCTAGACTCTCCCACTAGTGGAAACATCCTCTCCACATCCACTCTATCCAAGCCGTTCACTATTCTAGTATAGTTCTCAGCATTGTAGCGCATCAGTTTCGGAGACAAAGTCCAATGTCCTGGTGACTCGAAAAATAATCTCACTGCGTTTTGCACATGTGACAATAAAGCACCTTTGAACTATTACAGACAACTCTAGAGCCTATTATAGACACAAAATGCTGGAGTAACTCAGCGGGACAGGCAGCGTCTCTGGAGAGAAGGAATGGGTGACGTTTCGGGCCCAGACCCTTCCTCTGACCCCTCCTCTAGAGCCTATTAAACAGACTAGCAATTTACCTTATAAAACCCAAACTGATGTTGAGTCCTTCATCATCTCATCAGAGCTAGTTGGGCAGCAAACACGGGTCGAATGTGTTAACGGAAGGGTTGAGAGAAGCCAGCTATAATTGAGGGGCCGCTGAAAAATAGTCTGGAGTGCTGGAGTAACTCGGCGGGTCAGACAGCATCTCTGGAGAACATGGATAGGGGACATTTTGGTTCGGGACACTTGTCAAATGTCAGCTCAACTTTGTTGACCCCCTTGATTCCAAGCACCTTAGGAGTGTGAAAACTCAACCCTTCCAACCAGTTAAAACGTGAAAGACAAATAAGAACCAATTTGACCTTCGATCATCAACAACTGGTCATTTGTAAGTGGAATAGATAATTTCTACAAGGAACGTCTTTAGTCACAGGGTAGTTAATCTGTGGAATTCTTTGCCACAGAGGGCCGTGGATAACCCAAGTCAGTGGATATTTTTAAGGCAGAGATAGATTGATTCTTGATTGGAGGTACACAAAAATGCTGGAGAAACTCAGCGGGTGCAGCAGCATCTATGGAGCGAAGGAAATAGGCAACGTTTCGGGCCGAAACCCTTCTTCAGACACCAATTATTGATTGGATTGGGTGCCAAGGGTTATGGGGGGAAGGCAGGAGAATGGGATTAGGAGGCAGAGATGGGCCATGATTGAATGGCGGAGTAGACTGGATGGGCCGAATGGCCTAATTCTACTCCTATAACTTGTGAACTTGTATAGTGTAGAAACAAAGAACTGCAGATGCTGGTGTACCCGCTGAGTTACTCCAGCACTTGGTGTCTATCTTTTCCTCTACAGAATAGACCTCTACAACGGACGGACAGGCAGCATCTCTGGATGGAAGGAATGGGTGACGTTTCGGGTCGAGGCCCTTCTTCAGACCTCTGCAGTCTGCATCTGCAGCCCCTTCCCACGCAGATCTCCACAACAGTTCATTTCAAAAGCAAACAATGGGCGGATGTGAAGAGAGCCACAAACCGGAATGCAAACATGTGGATTTTAGTTTGTGGCTACAGACAAGAAACTGAAAATCGATCCCCCTCTGCCCCCCCCCCCCCCCGCCCCCCCCATACAACTTACGTGCCATTCCTATTATGACCAAGGATATTCCTTTGTTCCATAGATGTTGCCTCACCCGCTGAGTTTCTCCAGCATTTCTGTCTACCAAGGATATTTTTCCGTCATTTATGAATTCTATTTGGGACACAAGTTCAACAAATCTACCTTTGAGAGCCCTGGCAAATGTCAGCAGAAATGTATAAAAGTGATCTCTGAGAGTAAATACCTAAATCTAATTACAAATTATTTAAAAAGGGCACTTAAATTTCCATGCACATTGTCGGATTTAAATGGAGATTAGCGTCAGTAACTTTAATGCATTTGCATCAAATCTCTTCTCTCTCTGTCATTCTAATAAAACTATATGACGTAAGTTACTGCCGCTGTTACATTAATAAAATATAATTTGAAATGGCTCTGCTCATTTATAGTGGCTAGCAGTAAATCACAGATTTATAGGAACAATATGTGGGCTAACACGGTGGTGTGGCTGGACGAGCTGCTTCCTCATGGCACCAGTGTTCGATCCTGACCTCGAGTGCTGTCTGTGTGGAGTTTGCACGCTCTCCTTGTGCTTGTGTGGGTTTCTTTAGAGTTTAGAGACACGGGCGTGGAAACAGGCCCTTCGGCCCACTGAGTCCGGGTCGACCAGCGATCACCCCCCTGCACACTAACACCATCCTACACCCTAGGGACAATTTACAATTTCCAGAAGGCTATTAAACTGCAAACCTGTACGTCTTTGGAGTGTGGGAGGAAACCGGAGCACCCGGAGAAAACCCACTCGGTCACAGGAAGAACGTACAAACTCTGTCCAGACAGCACCCACAGTCAAGGTCAAACCAGGCTCTCTGCCGCTGTGAGGCAGCAACTCTACCGCTGCACCACCCCGCCCTTTCACAGCGCCGAAGACCCAGGTTCGATCCTGACCTCGGGTGCTGTCTGTATGGAGTTTGTGACCACGTGGGTCTCCTCCCGGTGCTCCGGTTTCCTCCCACACCCCAAAGACGTGCAGGTTTGTGGGTGAATAGGCCAAGTGCGTAAGGAGTGGACGAGATAGTGGGATAACACGGAACTAGTGCGAATGGGAGATCGATGGTCGTCGTGGACACGGCGTCCTGTTCCCATGCTGCACCTCTAAACATTTGAAATATATTGCATAGCGCAGGGAACAAAACCAAGAACGATATTTTGGGCTCATCAGTAGAGATCCATTTAACACAAACGCTGCTAAAAGGTCGTGGACTCCGATGAATCTCTCATGCTTATGATTTTTGCCAGATTTTTCCGAATTGCATCCCAGCCCAGGTGATGCGAATACTTCTGTGCATCTAATGCTGGCACCTGCTCCTTCGTCCCCACGGTTTCACTCAGAATTTCCTCAACCCTGTAATAAAGAAGGATTTAATGAGAAGAAATTTGCATTTGGAATTCATAAGTTCATAAGTTATAGGAGCAGAATTAGGCCATTCGGCCCATCGACTCTACTCCGCCATTTAAAAAAAAAATCAAATTCTAAATTGTTAGCATCAATAGTGGTTCCAGCATTTATGTGCAAGGCATCCCACTGTTCACTTGCAACTGTGAGCGGTTACGTCTATCCTGAAGTGTGTTTGTTACCCACCCTGTTAACTTGCCCCCAACATAGAAATCAAAGGTACGTAATCTGCTGCTGTGAAGGAAACAAAGTTATCCATGTTTTCATAAGTTCACAAGTGATAGGAGCAGAATTAGGCCCTTCGGCCCATCGAGTCTACGTCCGCCATTCAATCAGTGCTGATTGACCTTCCTCTCAACCCCATTCGCTCCTGCCTTCCCACCCATAAACCCTGACACCCCTACTAATGAATCAATATCACTCTGAATACATTATCTATTATCGACTGAATCCTATGTAAACATCTTTTGAAAATCGGATTAATTATAATCCTCTACATCAAGGGATCCCAACCTGGGGTAAATTTCGCCGACCCAGGGGGTGCATTTGTTGATTCTGGATTGGTACATATTTTGTACATATGTGCTTCTGGTATACCGGTTCATCATTAGTTATTCATAAATAAGGGCAACAACATTCTCTATTAAAGCTGCCAGGGGTAAACGGGATGAAAAAGGTTGGGAATCCATGCTCCACATTTATCCAGTTTACTCTCTCGTTTACACAACACAAACAAAATCAATAACGTTCATAAGTTGCCAAGTCGTAGGGGCAGAATTAGGCCAATCAGCCCATCAAGTCTACTCCGCCATTGTAATGGAATCAATGTGTAGGCAGATGAGATTAGTTTAACTTGGTGTTATGTTCAGCACAGACATTGTGGGCCGAAGGGCCTGTTCCTGTGCTGTGCTTTTCTTGGTTCTACACTCTAATAGTAACACGTTGGCACCAAGATTTTGAATTCAATGGTCATTCATAGAATGACCATTGCTGGAATCTGGGCTGGGAAACAGAGCACTGGAAGAACTTAACAGGTCTGACAGCATCTAGGCTCATGAGGTTAGAAGTTCTAGGAGCAGAATTAGGCCATTCGGCCCATCAATTCTATTCCGCCATTCAATCATGGCGGATCTATCTTTGGCTCTGGACGCCATTCTCCTGCCGTCTCCCCATAACCCCTGAAACCCATAAAGGTTAGGATAAACGCTGCAGTGAGATTTTCGGATTACCCAATGTACCACTTGTTATCATCAAAGCCCAAGGATATTCCAGGAACTCCTGATCGGATTTTTAGAAACACTGGCACCCTTCGCTCTAGAAGCAGGATCGTAGCCGCGATCTGTAAGAGGAGAATTAACCATTTAAAGTCAAAATCATGGCACGTTTTTTTGCTATTGCCATTCCAGACATTTGAATACAAATAAAATAAAATAAATTGGAACATGGCCATACAAATGTTGATCCACCATGCTAGTTTAGTTTAGTATCGCTTAGTTTATTGTCACGTGTACCGAGGTACAGTGAAAAGCTTTTGTTGCCTGCCAACCAGTCATGGGAAAGACAACACACAATTAGAATTGAGCCATTTACAGTGTACAGATAGATACATGATAAGGGAATAACGTTTAGTGCAAGGTAATGTCCGATCAAGGATAGTCCGAGTGTCACCAATAAGGTAGATAGTAGTTCAGGACTAATGCCAAATGTGGTATGTTTGGTCGTGGATGGTGGATTTTTTTCTCTGGGACTGTAACATTGTAATGATGTAAAAGTGAATTCTACACTTTGTAAAGACACAGAGTGCTGGAGTAACTCAACCGGTCAGGCAGCAGCCCTGGTGGACATGGAGAGGGGCATTTTGGGTGGAGACTCTTCTTCAGACTGCTGACTTCAGGACAGGAAAGGTTTCGAGAAATATGGGCCAAACACATACAGGTGGGGCTAGTACAGATGGGGGCCTCTTGGGTGGGATGGACAAGTTGGGCTGAAGGGCCTGTTTCGATGCCATGACTCCACGACCAACTCTATCTGCCTGTACATAATCCATATCCAAAATTCTCTTAAATACCACTGTCGCATGTACCTCCACCACCCCCCCCCCCCCCACCCCGGCAGCCAGTTCCAGGCACTTACCACCCTCTGTGTAAAAGAAGAAGGCTCAGTTCTAAGTAGGACATGGCAGGAGAGAGCAATGCTGTATGCTGCTGCACCTTGATGTATAATCACACCCACAACCTCACGCTCAGAGTAGTCCCAGCAACCCTGTTGAATTAGGTCCCTTCTTTATGAGTGGCCCTTTCCCTAACTAGGTCTGACACAATAAGCTGGAGTAACTCAGCGTGACAGGCAGCATCTCTGGAGTGAAGGAATGGGTGACGTTTCAGGTCGTCCCTTCTTCAGACTGATGTCACGGGAGAGGGAGATACATAGATAAGGGAATGTAAGGAGATCTCCATTCCCTTTGTCCTGTTTTCACACCATACACTTCCTTATCTATGCATCTCCCTCTCCCTTGACATCAGTCTGAAGAAGGGTCTCGACGCAAAACGTCACCCATTCCTTCTCTCCAGAGATGCCGCCTGTCCCGCTGAGTCCAACATCTATCTTCGGTGTAAACCAGCATCTGCAGTTCCTTCCGACACTCTTTTCCTAACTAGTTCAGTTTAGTTTATTATTGTCACGTGCTCTGACGCGTACAGTGAGAAGCGTTTGTTTGCGTGCTGTTTAGTCAGCGGAAAGACTAAGCGTGAGCACCATCAAGCCACCCACGGTGCACAATTCCGCCAGGGTTATCTGACAATCTCACTATTAGGAACACCGAAAACTTTGGCCGTAAGTACAAACATCTTATAATATACAAATAACGTTTTATCTGGGGAGTCGAGATACCGCAGACGCTGAAATCTGGAGTCAAACCAATCTGCCAGAAGAACTCAAGATAGACACAAAATGCTGGAGTAACTCAGCGGGACAGGCAGCATCTGTGGAAGGCTTTATTTTGCACGCTATCCATACAGAGCAGATATGCCTTGCATAGATACATTCAGTTCAAACTCAAGTACAATAGGTAGAGCAAAGGGGAATACGTAGGAAGGAACTGCAGATGCTGGTTTACACCGAAGATAGGCACAAAATGCTGGTGTAACTCAGCGGGACAGGCAGCATCTCTGGAGAGAAGGAATGGGTGACGTTTCAGGTTGAGACCCCTAATCCTAACCCTAAAGGATACAACGGTTAGTTTAAGATATTAATTGTCTTGTATAGTATATAAAGTAAATTTAAAACCACGATGCTTACTTGCACTTTCCACAGTTCCTCCCTTTCATACGCAATTCTCCAGTATGTATCGTCCATCATTGCGATCAACAGGTTTAAGAGCAGAAGATAGACAAAGATCATGTACAAGACGTAGCCCACATATATGATACTGGGAGTTGGCTTGTCATACGGAACTGGGAGATCTATCAGGCCCATCATCAACTCAACTGTGGTGTACATGGTCATCGAAAAGTCCCTGAAGTACGGATAATTTCTCAAATCCAGAGTCTGAAACATAATATAAAAAGCTGCAAGATAAAAGGGAAAAGAGTCATGGTGAAACTTGGCCGTTGATTGTTCAAAAGGCGACACAAAGTGCTCAGCGGCTCAGGCAGCATCTCTGGAGATTATGGATAAGCAACTGTAGAAGGGTCCCAACCCAAACGTCACCTATCCATGTTCTTCTGAGATGCTGCCTGACCCGCTGAGTTACTCCAGCACTCTATGTTTTATTTTGTAAACCAGCATCTGCAGTTCCTTGTCTCTATGTTAATTGTACATGCTGCTACGTTCTCCATGAGGGATGCTATTATATTTTTGCATCTTCAATAACCATGCAATTTTAACACACCCATGGGGCGGCACGGTGGCGCAGCGGTAGAGTAGCTGCCTTACAGCGCCAGAGAACCCGGTTCGATCCTGACCACGGGTGCTGCGTGTACAGAGTGTGTACGTTCTCCCCGTGACCACATGCTCCGGTTTCCTCCCACACGCCAAGGACGTGTATGTTTATACGGGGATCGCTGGTCATCGCGGACTCGGCAGGCCGAAGGGCCTGTTCCCCCGCTGTATCTCTAACCTAAACTACACTAGATCCATATCAAGGACTCTTCTAAAATTGGAACTCAACGGTCCAGAATTTGCTGTTTACTTTAGTTTAGTTTGGTTTAGAGATACAGCGCGGAAGCAGGCCATTTGGCCCACCCAGTCCACACTGACCAGCGATCTCCGCACATGAACACTATCCTACACACACCAGGGACAATTTACACTTATACCAAGTCAATTAACCTATAAACCTGCACGTCTTTGGAGTGTGGGAGGAAACCGAAGATCTTGGAGAAAACCCACGCAGGTCACGGGTAGAACGTACAGACTCTGTACTGATAGCACCCGTAGTCAGGTTCGAACCCGGATCACTGGTGCTGTAAGGCAGTAGTTCTACCGCTGCGCCACTGTGCCGCCATGTTGTGAAAGAAGGAAAGTTATCCGTGATCTCTGGCATTCTTTATGAACCTTCCGCAACATCTGGCGTCTCCACCTGCTCAATTGAATCCAGATTCTGGCATCAGTGTTTTGTGTTCAGTTGCACACCTGGCTTTGCTTGACATGAACTATTGTACGTTCCTAGCTGCAACCAAGACAGATGCAGACATTTGACCTGCACCTCAACATATGGCCCAGACTCCGTGGAAACTGAACACTAAGATTTTAAACGAAGCAAAATTATTGAAGGTTAATAATGAATGAGGGGTGAGCAGATGTCAGTCTTGGAGGGGTTTCAAGTTTAGTTTAGTTGAGTTTAGTTTAGAGAAACAGGCCCTTCGGCCCACCGGGTCCCCGCCGACCAGCGATCCCCGCACATTAACACTATCCTACACCCACTAGGGACAATTTGGTACATTTACACCAAGCCAATTAACCGACAAACCTGTACGTCTTTGGAATGTGGGAGGAAACCGAAGATCTCGGAGAAAACCCACGCAGGTCACGGGGAGAACGTACTTAACTCCGTACAGACGGCACCCGTAATCGGGATCGATCCCGGGTCTCCAGCGTTGCATTCACTGTAGGGCAGTAACTCTACCGCTGCGCCACCGTGACCGGCCATCAGTTCATTGATAACCAATATGTATCAACTAAAAGATAGACACAAAATGCTGGAGTATCTCAGCGGGACAGGAAGCATCTCCGGATAGAAGGATAGATCTGGATAGACTGACTCCAACCCCCCCCCCCCCCCCCCCCCCCACTCCTTCCCCAATCCTTCCCACTTCCTCAATCCTTTCCACCCATCACTTTAATATCACGTTTCATGTATTTTGTGTTTTATGACTGTTGGAAGATCAATTTCCCTCCTGGGATCAATAAAGTTCCATCGTATCGTATCATATCATAAATGGGTGACGTTTCGAGTCGAGACCCTCCTTCAGACCCGAAACGTCACCCAATCCTTCTCTCCAGAGATGCTGCCTGCCCCCACTAAATTACTCCAGCATTTTGTGCCTATCTCCAGTATAAACCAGCATCTGCAGTTCCTTCCTACCACGTGTCGACTGACTGTTGTACTTAATGTCAAACACATACCAGAGGTAAATCCCGTGATACAGATGAGCACCAGACAGCACCATTGCATAAAATCACCAAAAATGATCTGTAAAGGAATAACGAACCATTAATAGAAAAAAAAAATCAAAGACTTGAAGGCATACCTTCAAGGTGAGATGGGCAAAGTTTAAAGCAGGTGTACGGAGCCTGTATTTTTTACACAGAGGGTGACGAGTGACTGGAACTGGCTGCCAGGGGTGGTGTTGGGGGCAGCTATGATAGTGGTGTTTAAGAGGATCTAAAAGGATAGGCATATGGATATGCAGGGAATGGCAGGATATTGATCAGGGGCAGGCAATTAGAGTTGATCCTGGCATCATGGTCAGGCCAGACATTGTGGGCAGAAGGGCCTTTTCCTGTGCTGTACTGTTCCATGTGCAGGAAGGAACTGCAGATGCTGGTTTAAACTGAAGATAGACGCAAAATGCCGGAGTAACTCAGCGGGACAGGCGGCATCTCTGTAAAGAAAGAATGGGTGATGTTTCAGGTCGAGACCCTACTTCAGACTGATGTCACGGGAGAGGGAGATACATAGATAAGGGAATGTAAGGTGATCTCCATTCCCTTTGTCCTGTTTTCACACCATACATTTCCTTATCTATGTATCTCCCTCTCCCTTGACAACAGTCTGAAGAAGGGTCTCGACGCAAAACGTCACCCATTCCTTCTCTCCAGAGATGCTGCCTGTCCCGCTGAGTTACTCCAGCATTTTGTGTCTATCTTCGGTGTAAACCAGCATCTGCAGTTCCTTCCGACACTTCTCTTTCACACGGTGACAAGGTTCTTTCACAGGGTGATTGTGACTATCTATGCTTCTTGTAACTTTATATGAGAAGGTAGATGATATTATTGAAAATGATTTGGGATTGGTATAGGCTTAGGTTTATTACAATCACATGTACTGAGGTACAGTGGAAGGCTTTGCCCGCTATCGATACAGAGCAGATATACCTTACATAGATACATTCAGCTCAAATTCAAGTACAATAGGTAGAGCAAAGGGGAATACGTAGGAAGGAACTGCAGATGTTGGTTTACACCGAAGATAGACACAAAATGCTGGAGAAACTCAGCGGGACAGGCAGCATCTCTGGAGAGAAGGAATGGGTGACGTTTTGCGTCGAGACCCTTCTTCAGACTGATGTCAAGGGAGAGGGAGATACATAGATAAGGAAGTGTCAGGTGTGAAAAACAGGACAAAGGGAATGGAGATCACCTTACACTTCCTTATCTGTGTATCTCCCTCTCCCGTGACATCAGTCTGAAGAAGGGTCTCGACCCGAAACGTCACCCATTCCTTCTCTCCCGAGATGCTGCCCGTCCCGCTGAGTTACTCCAGTATTTTGTGCCTATCTTAGAGCAAAGGGGGGAATGTACAGAGTGCGGAATATACAGAGCTCAGGAAGAGGCATCAATTTGAACCCGCCACTGGTGAAAAGGCAGCTCAGTGGAGAGAATTACTTCGAAAATATCCCAATTTTTTTTTCCCATCTCTGCCAAATTAGTTCGCTTGGCTTTACCTACCTTTTGGATCATAATTGAAAATTGGCCAAGCATCTTAAATCCACGGGCAAAATAGATGGTGTTGCACCAGCCGATGATCAGAGCCAGGGAAATAGGGACAGCTTCCTCGACGTTGCCGAGAATCCTCATGATTACTGCCACGGCGATCAGAAGGGAATAACAGACCCTGGAACAACATTGCAACTCATCACGCTCGATACAGGAGAGCGAGTCATGCATCGGTTTTATATAAACAGGGTACCACAGTGGTAGAACCTCTGCCTCACACCCGCCAGAGACCCAGGTACGACCCTGATCTCGGGCGCTGTCTGTGTGGCGTTTACACGTTCTTCCTGTGACCCCCGCGGGTTTCCTCCTGGAGCTCCGGCCGCTCTCCTCCCACATCCCAAAGGCCTGCGGGTTTGTAGGTTACTTTGGGTTGGTAGGTGAATTGGCCCCTGGTGTGTGCGGGCGGAGTGGATGAGAAAGTGGGATAACATAGAACTAGTGCGTACGGGTGACTGATGCCTGGCGTGGGCTCGGTGGGCCGAATATTCCACACTAAATCTAAAACCTAAAATTACATAGCAGGAAAGGCTAGATTACAAGTGACTGGTTCACACACTTCAGGATAGATTTCTGAAGTCAAAAAATCCAGCGGGAATCGATTTAATTAAAGCAAACACTAACAAGGCCAGTGACTGCACTTACACTAAAAACTGACTAGCCTCAATATCCTACCTTGCGGTGGGGTCTATCATAAATGATCACAAATGCACATTCAGTTGGAGGAACTGTTACAGGAGGCAATGTGGATGAGTGAAGTTTAACCCTCTGTTTCTTTATCTGAACCCTTAACTCCAAATTCTTCCCCAGATGCCCTTGGAAACGTTAATGCTCAAATCGTTTTTTTGAATTGAACCTTAATTAATAGCTTCTTAAAACCTGAAAAGAAATTCAGAACCTTTTCCGTTGCTGCACTTTTGCACGATTATGGTGACGGACGATGCACAATTACATTTCCAAATGAGGGTGGACCTGTTCATTTTGTGGATTTCCAACAGAAAAAAAAAGCCGGGATGATGAGTGTGTGTGTGCATGTTTGCAGGTGCGTGTGTATGTGTGGCGAGTGCATGTTAAGGTTGAGGTTTATTACAGTCACGTGTACCGAGGTACAGCGAAAAGCTTATGTTTTGCACGCCATCAGATTTGAGGAATTTCCTAATTTGAGGAAGGACATTCTTGCTATTGAGGGAGTGCAGCGTAGGTTTACAAGGTTAATTCCCGGGATGGCGGGACTGTCATATGCTGAGAGAATGGAGCGTCTGGGCTTGTATACTCTGGAGTTTAGAAGGATGAGAGGGTATCTTATTGAAACATATAAGATTATTAAGGGTTTGGACACGCTAGAGGCAGGAAAAATGTTCCCGATGTTGGGGGAGTCCAGAACCAGGGGCCACAGTTTAAGAATAAGGGGTAAGCCATTTAGAACGGAGACGAGGAAACACTTTTTCTTACAGAGTGGTGAGTCTGTGGAATTCTCTGCCTCAGAGGGCGGTGGAGGCCGGTTCTCTGGATACTTTCAAAGTGAGCTAGATAGGGCTCTTAAAGATAGCGGAGTCAGGGGATATGGGGAGAAGGCAGGAACGGGGTACTGATTGGGGATGATCAGCCATGATCACATTGAATGGCGGTGCTAGCTCGAGGGGCCGAATGGCCTACTCCTGCACCTATTGTCTATTGTCTATAATACCGTACACTAATACAGTCAAGTCAAACAGGTGCAATAGGTTGAGCAAAGGAAAAAGTACAGAGTGCAGAATATAGTTGTAAAACTTCCAGGTACAAAGTCCAATGTCCACAATGGGGTAGAGGTGAACCGGACTTTCCCCTAGCTTTTGGAAGAACCATTCCAATATCTGATAACATATTGTCACGTGTACAGTGAAAAGATTTGTTTTGCTTGCTATCCAACCCGATCAGAAATAACATACATAAACACATAAATATATCAAGTCAAACTCAAATACAATAGGTAGAGCAAAGGGGATGAAGATGCGTGTGCATGTGAGTGCGTATGTGTCGTGATTTAGACTAGTGGTCTTCACCAGATAAAAGCTGTCCAGGGTCTGACCTCCCCAGAGCAGCATGGGTGAAGCTCAACAGACTTGGTACTGGGGTTGGGCGTTTCAATGCCAGCATGTGGAGATGGGGGCTCCGCTCCGCCAGAGCCCAGCCTGTGAATGCGGAGCAGAACAACAGACAGCCAACCATGTCATCTCTGGGTGCCCGCTCTACCACCCACCAAATGGAGCTCAGGGCCCGGCAGACATTGACGCAGAGACAACAACCTGGCTGCTCAACACCCGGCTTGAGATCTAACTATTACTATGGTTTATGTTTCATTCGCAAGAAGAAGAAGTGTAAAATTAGGTCATTATACTTACAAGAGTAATGGAAAAGGCCCTCCTATTGAAGTATTCCCTAAATAATTCCTTGGACCAATCCTATACAGATAAGGGATCTGCAAATAACATAAATGTTGAAGAACATGTTCTCTTAAGAAGGAAACAAGCTCAAATGAAGCTATTCAAATAAAGTTATCCATCTTATAATTATACTACTTCATAGAAACATAGAAACATAGAAAGTATGTGCAGGCCCCTCAAGCCATTCAATATGATCATGGCTGATCATCCAGAATCAGTACCCCGTTCCTGCTTTTTCCCCATATCCCTTGATTCCGTGTCCTAACTTTCAACCTATCCTGCACATAAAACTATAAATAACATGTGTGTTTTTTCCTTTTTGTTTCCTTCCTCTAGTTTATTGTCACGTGTACCGAGGTACAGTGGAAAGCTTTTGTTGCGTGCTAACCAGTCAGTGAAAAGACAATACATGATTACAATCGAGCCGTTTACATGATAAGGGAATGACGTTTAGTGCAAGGTAAAGCCAGCAAAGTCCGATCAAGGATAGTCCGAGGTTCAACGAAGGAGTAGATAGTGGTTCAGGACCGCTCTCCTCGTTGTGGTAGGATGATTCAGTTGCCTGATAACAGCTGGGAAGAATCTGTCCCTGAATCTGGAGGTGTGTCATTGTAGATTGATAGTCGCTCTACCAGTGGAGGTGTGAAGCTGGTGGTGCCGATGTCTCACGGCACCAGAAACCCAGGTTCAATCCTAACCTCTGGTGCTGCCTGTGTGGAGTTTGCATGCTCCACCTGTGGATTTCCTCCGGGTGCTCCAGTTTCGTCCCACTTCCCAAAGGTGCACAGGTTGGTAGGTTAATTGGCCACCACTTGGTGTGGAGGGCATGGAATTTGGCGGGGAAGTTCAGGAAATGCGTGTTGAATGACGTGAGTTTAGAACAAATGGCCGCTGGGTGGTAGCCACAGACTCAGTGAGCTGAAGGAGCCTGTTAGCATTCTCTACGACTTAGTGCACGATTAAATAAAACTATAACTCGGTATATTTAACTGCTCAACAAGAATGACCAAATTCTGCTCCGATGTCATAGAATCGTAGCGTCATCCAACGTGGAAACAGGCCCTTCAGCTCAACATGCCCCTTCTACATTAGTCCCACCTGCCCACATTTAGCCCATATCCCTCTCAACCTGCCCTTTCAGTGCACTTGTCCAAATGTCTCTTAAATGTTATGACAGTACCTGCCTCAACTACCTCCTCCAGCAGCTCGTTCCATACACCCACCGCCATTTGTGTACAAATGTTACCCCCTCAGGTTCCTATTAAATCTTCCCCCCCCCCCCCCCCCTCACCTTAACCCTATGTCCTTTGGTTCTCGATTCCCCTACTCTGGGTAAGAGATTCAGAGCGTCCACCCGATCTATTCCTCTCATGATTTTGTACCTCTCTATAAGATCATGAATAAACAAAACAAAACAAAAAAAGTTCAGTATATATATATACATGAGTGTGTGTGTGTGTATATGTATATATATACTGTATATTCCCTACTCTGGGCAAGAGACTCTGTGTCTTATGTTCTGATGCTCTTTAACAACTCAAAGGTCTGTGACTCACCTCACTGATCAGTATTACCAATGCTCCAATGATGGTAGTTAATTCACCGACAAGTCTCAAGAAGTCTTCTTTAGTCTGATAGGATTCCTGAAATAATTCACTTAATAAAGGATCTGGGTTATTGCAAAGGGAAACAACTATTGCATACAAAATTACTCAAACATAACCCGTATAATGCTTGGCATTGGCGCAATTAGAATTGCATCTGGAAGTTCACGTCAAGAATAATAAAGGGGCAAAAAGCAAACACAACTATTAGAAATAGGAACTGCAGATGCTGGTTTACACCGAAGATAGACACAAAATGCTGGAGTAACTCAGCGGGACAGGCAACATCTCTGGAGAGAAGGCATGGGTGACGTTTCGGGTCGAGACCCTTCTTCAGTCTGTTTTTTACTTAATTGTCTGAAGACCTTTTGTCAAATATATTCAGCCAGGTCATTCTTATGTATGCAAAGCCGATTCAGCATTCATCAGCTGCAGAGGAAACATGCATTACCAAAATTTTACAAATATGTTTCACTTCCAACAAAATTGTGCTTCATCAGATGTAATATTTGGCATGAACAAGTAGCTATCCAGATAGGTTTGTTCCAACAGGTCCAAAGGGTGCAGGCTCGAAGGGCCGAATGGCCTACTCCTGCACCTATTTTCTATGTATCTATGTATCAAAGGTATCATGCACCTTCCGATAATAGACCTTCCAAAGGAAAAAAACCCACCCTCCACTATATTAGCCACATGTGCTGGAGTAACTCAGCGGGTCAGGCAGCATTTCTGGAGAAGATGGACAAGCAATGTTGCAGGTCGGGATCTTTCTTCAGATCCAAAACAAAATGAAATATCGCCTCTCCATGTTCTCCAGAGATGCTGCCTGACCCATTGAGTTACTCCAGCACTTTGTGTGTTTTTTTTTGTAAACCAGAATCTGCAGTTCCTTGTGTCTCAGCTGGCTCGGTCTGGTTTTCGAACGAGATGATTATATTCAAATATTCAGAACTGTGATCAATTGTATTTCTGTACAATTTGCTAATCGGGGGTGGTACGGCGATCCTCGACTGGACTGTTTAGTAAGGAGAGTAAATTTAAGAATAAGGAGTAAGCCATTTAGAACGGAGACGAGGAAACACTTTTTCTCACAGAGAGTGGTGAGTCTGTGGAATTCTCTGCCTCAGAGGGCGGTGGAGGCAGGTTCTCTGGATACTTTCAAGAGAGAGCTAGATAGGGCTCTTAAAAATAGCGGAGTCAGGGGATATGGGGAGAAGGCAGGAACTGATTGGGGATGATCAGCCATGATCACATTGAATGGCGGTGCTGGCTCGAAGGGTCAAATGGCCTACTCCTGCACCTATTGTCTATTGTCTATTGTCTATTGAGAGAGTTCCACTGTGTGTTTACGCTTCGCACATGTGACAGCAAAGCACCATTAAACCAGGTGCTGCTTGGCCTTGCAGGTGAGGCGGAGGAGGTTCACTCGCACCTCCTCAAACCTCACCCACTGATTCTCTCCGTCTCTCCCCCACCCTAATTTCACTGTCCTCCTGATTAATTTTTCTTAATGTTCGCCTCGTTGTCACCTTCCTCCCAGCCAACAATGAACCATTCTGCATTTCCTTGACCATCGTCTGCTTTGATCTGTCCTTTTCACACCTTACCCTTCCCCATACCTCTAGTCACCCTTTCCCCATGACTCTCAAGTCTGAAGAAGGGTCACAACTCGTTCCTTCTCTCCAGAGATGCTGCCTGTTCTACTGAGTTACTCCAGCGCTTTGTGTCTTTTTTTTTGGTAAACCAGAATCTGCAGTTCCTTGTATCTCAGCTGGCTCTGTCCGATTTTCGAACACGATGGCTATATTAAAATATTCAGAACTGTGATAAAAGATCTCCACAGTTTTAACATTTATCCCCCATAGATTAATTGGGGAAAGAGATAACAAAACCATTCAATATTTATTTCCTGCACACTTAGAGCCATAGAGTGATACAGTGTCTGAAGAAGGGTTATTTAAGAATAAGGGGTAAGCCATTTAGAACGGAGACGAGGAAACACTTTTTCACACAGAGAGTTGTGAGTCTGTGGAATTCTCTGCCTCAGAGGGCGGTGGAGGCAGGTTCTCTGGATACTTTCAAGAGAGAGCTAGATAGGGCTCTTAAAGATAGCGGAGTCAGGGGATATGGGGAGAAGGCAGGAACGGGGTACTGATTGGGGATGATCAGCCATGATCACATTGAATGGCGGTGCTGGCTGGAAGGGCCGAATGGCCTACTCCTGCACCTATTGTCTATTGTCTATTGTCACAGCCCATTCCTTCTCTCCAGAGATGCTGCCTGTCCCGCTGAGTTACTCCAGCATTTTGTGTCTATCTTGAGTTCTTCTGGCCGATTGGTTTGACTCCAAGTTTCAGCATCTGCGGTATCTCGACTCCCCAGATAACAAATAATACTTACGGCCAACGTCTTCTGTGTCCTAATTGTAAGGTTGTCTGATAACCCTGGTGGAATGGGCTTCAGCGGCCGATATAAGCTGGAGACGGTAAATATAATGATGTATATAATGTAAGAGAACATCCAGATGAGAAAATACTTGTAGCCAAATGAATTCCACTTTTGATGCAACAGCTCCTTTACTGGTTTAGCGTCAACAAGTTTGCGAACCTATGAAAATAAGTATAATTAGTGCATGTTCAGTTTTTTCAGCCTTGTTTAGTTTAGTTTTTAGTTTAGAGATACAGCGTGGAAACAGGCCCTTCGGCCCACCGAGTCCGCGCACACTAACACTATCCTACACACACTCGGGACAATTGACATTTATAGCAAGCCAATTAACCTACAAACCTGTACGTCTTTGGAGTGTGGGAGGAAACCGAAGTTCTCGGGGAAAACCCACGCAGGTCACGGGGAGAACGTACAGACAGCACCTGTAGTCAGGATCGAACCCGGGGCTCCGGCACTACAAGCGCTGTAAGGCAGCAACTCTACCGCTGCGCCACCGTGACCGCCCTTGCTTTTTTCTTTTCTTGCATCTTTAGTTTAGTTTATTATCTTATTTGATATTTTTATTTATTATTATAGTTTATTATTGTCACAATGACAAGCTTTAGTTGCGTGCTAACCATTCAGCGGAAAGACAATACATGATTACAATCGAGCCGTTTACAGTGTACAGATACACGATAAGGGAATAACGTTTAGTGCAAGGTAAAGCCAGTAAAGTCCAATCAAGGATAGTCCGAGGGTCACCAATGAGGTAGATAGTAGTTCAGCACTGCTCTCTGATTGTGGTGGGATGATTCAGTTGCCTGTTCAGTTGCATCTCTAATCTGATCTTCTTAAACTGAGGTGACGTGAATCCAATATAATTTCCATAATTTCAAGTTGACAATGCCTTTATTTCTCCGTTTTAGGTTTAAGTTTCAGATTTTATGTTTATTATTTTCACATGTGCCGAGGTACATTGAAAATCTTTGTTTTACATGTTATCCATTCAAAGCAGATAATACTACACATAAATACAATCAAACTAAACTCAAGTACAATGGGTAGAGCAAAGGGGAAGATACAAGAGTGCAGAATATAGTTAGTATGTGCAGGAAGGAACTGCAGATGCTGGTTTACACTGAAGATAGACGCAAAATGCCGGAGTAACTCAGCGGGACAGGCAGCATCACTGTAATGAAGGAATGGGTGACGTTTCAGGTTGAGATCCTTCTTCAGACAGAGGACCCTTCTGAGGAAGGGTCTCGTCCTGAAACGTCGCCCGTTCCTTCTCGCCAGAGATGCTGCCTGTCCCGCTGTGTTACTCCGCCATTTTGTGTCTATCTGCAGAATATAGTTCTCAGCATTGTAGCGCACAAGCTGTGGAGAGAAGGTCCAATGTCCACAACGGGGTGGAGGTGAATCAGACAGTACCCTGGCATATCGTACAACTGCTCAGCAGCTTGATAACAGAGGGGAGGAAGCTGTTCCTGAGTCTGGTGGTGCGGGCTTTCAAGCTTCTGTGTCATCTGCCAGATGGGAGCGGGCAGGGGGTGGGACAAGTCTTAGATTATTATATTGCCTGTTTAACCCAGGCAACGTGAAGATGGGGTGTGGAGGTACAAAAGGCCATTACTTCAAAAGTAAAGTGAATTATAAGAAGTATTCTAAAAGCAAATCAAAAAGCACTTGCGACCACCTCATCTTGCAGCCATCTTTGATGACCTGTTATAAGGTCATAAGGTCGTAAGGAATAGGAATAGAATTAGGCCATTCGGCCCATCAAGTCTACTCCGCCATTCAATCATGGCTGATCTAACTCTCCCTCCTAACCCCATTCTCCTGCCTTCTCCCCATAACCTCTGATACCCATACTAATCAAGAATCTATCTATCTCTGCCTTAAAAATATCCACTGACTTGGCCTTCACACCCTTCCATGGCAAATAATTCCACAGATTCACCACCCTCTGGCTAAAGAGGGTGTTCTTAATTATCTTAAACGTAGAGTTCAGGTGTGGAGGCATGACCAACAAAGCTACAAACTTATACTCAGCACGGGAACACCTCAAGGTTGCGTGCTCAGCCCCCTGCTGTACTCACTCTATACTCATGGCTGCGTAGCCGGACATTGTGCGAACTCCATCATCAAGTTCGCCGACGACACCACTGTTGTTGGACGTATCACTGATGGGGACGAGTCAGAGTATAGAAGTGAGATCGACCGATTGACCAAATGGTGCCAGCACAATAACCTGGCTCTCAACACCATCAAAACCAAGGAACTGATTGTGGACTTTGGAAGGGGAAGGATGGGGACCCACAATCCCGTTTATATCAACGGATCGATGGTGGAAAGGGTCAAGGGCTTCAAATTCCTGGTCGTGCACATTTCCGAAGATCTCTCCTGGTCCCAGCACACTGATGCAATCATAAAGAAGGCACATCAGCGCCTCTACTTCCTGAGAACATTACGGAGAGTCGGTATGTCTAGGAGGACTCTCTCGAACTTCTACAGGTGCACAGTAGAGAGCATACTGACCGGTTGCATCGTGGCTTGGTTCGGCAACTTGAGCGCCCTGGAGCGGAAAAGACTACAAAAGGTTGTGACCACTGCCCAGTCCATCATCGGCTCTGACCTCCCTACCATCGAGGGGATCTAGCACAGCCGCTGTCTCAAAAAGGCTGGCAGTATCATCAAGGACCCACACCATCCTGGCCACACACTCATCTCTCCGCTGCCATCAGGTAGAAGGTACAGGAGCCTGAAATCTGCAACATCCAGGTTCAGAAACAGCCCCTTCCCCACAGCCATCAGACTATTAAACACAACTTCAAACAAACTCTGAACTATAACAGCCTATTGCACCTTAACTGTTTATTGATGTGTGTATATATATATATTCTATTGTATATGACACACTGATCTGATCTGTATCTATGACTACAATATCCTGTTGTGCTGCAGCAAAGCAAGAATTTCATTGTCCTATCTGGGACACATGACAATGAACTCTCTTGACTTGACTTGGCTTGACTTGACTAATCCATGCACTTGAAAGATGCAATTATCAAGGTGGAGAACAATGCAGAACTCTCTGAAGAAACGATTGATATAATTGATGTCTGGCTGGTCAGATCGTGTGTCTACCTCACTATTCCTGCTTGTGGTTATGATGTCCAGAACTGATTTTTGATCACCCCAAGTATCAATGTTGGTGAGGTCGTAAACACAGTAAGAGATGGTTCCCATGGTCCAATATATTTTCTTCTGCTTTTGTACCAAATAGTTGAACATCTGCAGAAGAAAAAGGCATTAAAACGATTGCATTAAATCAGGAACTTTCCTGCAAGGAAGATTTAGATTGATTTAGACTTAATGAAAACATATCATTGTTGTATATTTTATTTACGAGGTACAGAGCGGACACAGGCCCTTCAGCCCACCAGCCAGCGATCCCCGCACATTAACGCCACCCTACATGCACTAGGGACAATTTTACATTTTATATACCAAACCAATTAACCTACAAACCTGTACGTCTTTGGAGTGTTGGAGGAAAAACTGAAGATATCGGAGAAAACCCACGCAGGTCACGTGGAGAACGTACAAAATCCGTGCAGACAGCACCCGTAGTCGGGATCGAACCGGGGTCTCTGGCGCTGTAAGGCAGCAACTCTACCGCTGCGCCACCGTGCTGCCCTGATGACTTAAGTTAAATCATCCTCGTGCTTTGAGTGAAAAGACCAAACTTGCCCTAATTTGGTGCCTCTGTGTATTAATCTTTAAACAAAATGAAATGAGGGAAACAGACCAACGTGGTGAAATAAGATGTGCGTAGACAAGGAATCACAGACAGCATGGCCGTAGTGACCTCAGGTGCCCCATTTCTGTGCTCTATGGTTCCATGTGGTCAAGGCATGAATATCAACCAGGATCAAGGTGGACCTGTGCATCGAAAGGAAAGGTTTAGAGGGATAGGGGCCAAACGCAGGCAGGTGGGACTAGTGTTGAAGGGGCACCTTGGATGGCATGGACAAGTTGGGCAGAAGGGCCTGTTTCCATGCTGTACAACCCAATGATACGATGACTCTAACTTTATCTCTCTTTCATCTTACATTGTCCTGAAGAGGTAAACATGCCTAGTGTTGATTTTGTGGCCAAGATTCAGCCAAGACCGTTTGACTCAGAGAGGAGTTTGCTACCAACTATACCAAGGCCTTTGGATCTCATCTGTTGTTCCCATTAGAAATTGCTTAGACCGATCAGTCCATTGGTTTCAGTTCAGTTCAGTTTAGTTTATTGTCACGTGTACCGAGGTGCAGTGAAAAGCTTTTGTTGCGTGCTAAGAGAATGGAGCGGCTGGGCTTGTACACTCAGGAGTTTAGAAGGATGAGAGGGGATCTTATTGAAACATATAAGATTATTAAGGGTTTGGACACGCTAGAGGCTGGAAACATGTTCCCGGTGTTGGGGGAGTCCAGAACCAGGGGCCACAGTTTAAGAATAAGGGGTAAGCCATTTAGAACAGAGACGAGGAAACACTTCTTCACACAGAGAGTTGTGAGTCTGTGGAATTCTCTGCCTCAGAGGGCGGTGGAGGCCGGTTCGCTGGATACTTTCAAGAGAGAGCTAGATGGTGCTCTTAAAGATAGCGGAGTCAGGAGATATGGGGAGAAGGCAGGAACGGGGTACTGATTGGGGATGATCAGCCATGATCACATTGAATGGCGGTGCTGGCTGGAAGGGCTGAATGGCCTACTCCTGCACCTATTGTCTATTGTCTATTGTCTAACCAGCCAGCGGAAGGACAATACATGATCACAATCGAGCCATTCACGGTGTGCAGATGCATGACAAGGGAATAACCTTTAATGCAAGGTAAAGCCAGTAACGTCCGATCCGAGGGTCACCGAAGAGATACATAGAATGAATGAATGAATGAATGAATAAGTTTATTGGCCAAGTATCTACACATACAAGGAATTTGCCTTGGTGCTCCGCTCGCAAGTAACAACACGACATAAAGCTGGGAAGGAACTGGCTTACGGCAATGACGTTGGGTACTCACCGCAAAGTCGCCCTCGGCCGCTGCCAGCTTCAGCGGAGTGTAGCCATCATTGTTCACGATGTTCTCGACAAACTGATGATGCTTCTCGGACACGAGTGACATGATGAGATCGTACATGGAATACGCCTGCTCCTTCTCCGGTTGTAGGACCAGCACGTGAAGCACCGTGTTACCTGCAGAAAAGCATTCTCAATATTAGCCGTAGTCATGGGGATTTACCTCCTGCATACAGATAAAGCATGTAAACGGTAACATCAGTGTGGTTACTGATGATTCAGAGACAATAGACAATAGACAATAGGTTGCAGGAGTAGGCCATTCGGCCCTTCGAGCCAGCACCGCCATTCACTGTGATCATGGCTGATCATCCCCAATCAGTACCCCATTCCTGCCTTCGCCCCATATCCCTTGACTCCTCTATCTTTAAGAGCTCTATCTAACTCTCTCTTGAAAGCATCGAGAGAATTGGCCTCCACTGCCTCCTGAGGCAGAGAATTCCACAGATTCACCACTCTCTGGGTGACCACCGGTATACAGTAAGTACAGCTCGCTTAAAGTTGGCAAAATCAAACTGCATAAAAGTGTGCATTTGCATTTGATCTGAGCTTTACTCTAAGAGATACAGCGCGGAAACAGGCCCTTCGGCCCACCGAGTCCATGCCGACCAGCGATCGCCCCGTACACTAGCACTATCCTACACATTGGGGACAATTTACAATTTACAGAAGCCAATTAACCTACAAAACTGTACGCCTTTGGAGAGTGGGAGGAAACCGGAGCACCCGGAGAAAACACACACTAATGGGCCTGTCCCACTTAGGCGGTGTTTCAGCGGACTGCCGGCGACTGTCAAGTTGCCGTCAGTCGCCTGAAAAAACGGGAACTGAAACGGCGACTGTCAGAGTGGAACACACACACACACAAACACATCGTAAAGGCGGGGGCCAGGGCAAACGCTGTCTGAAATCCACACGGTGCAAAGCCAAGGTGATACAGACACACACCGCAATGAACAGGAAGGTTGGCGCTGTAATTAAGACGGCTAAAGCACAGTGTACGGTAAGTCCTTTAAAAGAGGGGGGGAGAGGGGGGAGAGGGGGGAGAAGGAGTGGAGACAACTTTTAAGAAGCCAGAGATACACAGCTGTGAAGTTTGGCGGACATTCAACATTAACCGCTCGGTTATCCTCGTTTCTGAAAACTCCTGCTTACATTATATTTTCCCCAATGAGCCAATGAAAATGACCGGTCAGCAAAGGCGATTAACTAAAACTACCTACGACTACCTCGACTACCTATAACTACAAGGCGACCCCACTACAACTGCACCTACGACTACAGGATTACCGATTTTGTCCATGGCGACCAATTTTTGGTCACAGAAAAATGTTCAACGTTGACAAATTCGCGTCGACCACACTGAGGCCCCGACTAGTTCCCAGAATGAGGGAACTCCTCGCGACCATGAAGGAGACTCACCAGAGACCACCAGCGAACATGTGGCGAGCGCAGAGTCTCCTGCACTCGCCTAAAAAGTCGCCTAAGTGGGACAGGCCCATTACGAAGCTTTAATTTAAAAAAAAAAGTAAATTAGGCCCAATTAGATTGATGTACAAGGCGATTAGTGAGATGTTTGTGAAATACTCACCTAAGGAGTCCTGTGCTTCTAAAGGGGCGCAGTGTTTAATAAGAGTTCGGACAATCTCCTCGTTGCCAATACAGGCCGCGAATGACAGCACGTATTCACCTGCGTAACAAAACACAACGAAACAGAGACACTAATGTTCGTGCGAAAGTGAATCACAGACTGGCCTTGTGAATGTTACACAATCTTAATCAAAGAAAATCGCTCAATTATCTTAGATAGAATACATACATGAATAGATCCTTCTGAGTTTCAATAATTCAAGCAGGTATTTCAGTATGATTGAAATATATAAAAAGGATCATTCAACATTATTCTTTGGTCATTAGGGTAACTGGACTGTGTCTTAAAACCATTCAAGTGCCTTAAAACCATTCTTGCTAGGCTATCTTCAGGACTTAAAAGTTAACTAAATGCAGAAAGCCAGAAAGTTAGCAAGTCATTTTACAGTTGTACAAGACATTGTTGAGGCCACACTTGGAGTGTTGTGTTCAGTTTTGGTCGCCCTGTTATGGGAAAGATGTCGTGATGGTGGAAAAGGCTGCAGAGAAGAATAACGAGGATGTTGCCAGGACTCCAGGGCTGAGCGCTAGAGAGAGATTGAGCAGGCTAGGACTTTATTCCTTGGAACGCTGGAGGATGAGGGGTGATCTTCTCGAGGTGTACAAGATCATGAGAGGAATAGATCGGGTAGATGCACAGGGTCGGGGAATCAACACCAGAGGACATAGGTGAGGAGGGAAAGATTTAATAGGAACCTGACGGGTAACTTTTTTTTTACATAAAGGGTGGTAGGTGTATGGAAAGAGCTGCCGGAGGAGGTAGTTGAGGCACGTACTATCACAATGTTTAAGAAACATTTAGACAGGTACATGGATAGGATAGGTTTAGAGGGATATGGACCAAAACGCAGAGAGGTGGGATTTGAGCAGATGGGGCATGTTGGTCGGTGTGGGCAAGTTGGGCCAAAGGGCCTGTTTCCACACTGTGACTCTTTGGCCAGTGGCTAATACCTATCCAGCCATGGCTATAATGGAAAAATGCCCATCCCAGTGCACAGAAATGAGGTCTCACCATATGTAGGAAGGAACTGCAGATGCTGGATTAAGCCGAAGATAGACACAAAAAGCTGGAGTAACTCAGCGGGTCGGACAGCATCTCTGGAGAGAAGTAATAGGTGATGTTTCTGGTAGAGACCCTTCTTCAGACTGAGAGTCCGGGGGAAGGGGAAAGGAGAGATATAGACGGTGATATAGAGAGATGTACAACAAATGTGCAAAAAAGGAACGATGATCAAGGCAAGGTTTGTTGCGTTCTATCCAGTCAGCGGAAAGACAATACATGTTTACAATCGAGCCAATTACTGTGTATAGATACATGATGAGGGAATAACATTTAGTGGAAGGCAAAGCCAGTAAAGTCCGATGAAAGATAGTCCGAGGGGTCACCAGTGAGGTAGAAAATAGTTCAGGCCTTGCTCTCTGGTTGTGGTAGTTTAAAAGGTTCCAATGGTCCATTGTGCAGGAAGGAATTGCAGATGCTGGTTATGCTGGAGTAACTCAGCCATACGGGCAGCATCTCTGAATAGAAGGAATAGGTGATGTTTTGGGTCTCGACCCGTCTGAAGAAGGGTTCTCGACCCGTAACGTCACTCATTCCTTCTATCCAGAGATGCCGCCCGTCCCGCTGAGTGACTCCAGCATATTGTGTCTATCTCCAATGGTCCCTTGCTGGCTGTGGGCTTGGTGATAGCGAGTCATACGGACATATACTCACCATAGTAACACTGACATTCCTCTCCAGGGGACAAAGCAGGAACCGGTTGCTCGTGCATTCATAACATCGGCCCCTCGTTTCAGCAGCTCCTTCACCATTTCCACATCTTGTTTCAGAACCGCGATGTGCATGGGTGTTTCACCTGCAGGTTGAGATAAGGATTGGGACATATTGACATCTCCCTCGTGTAAACAGCGCCGGAGACCCGGGTTCGATCCCGACTACGGGCGCTCGTCTGTACGGAGTTTGTACCTTCTCCCCATGACCCGCCTGGGTTTTCGCCGAGATCTTCGGTTTCCTTCCCACACTCCAAAGACGTACAGGTTTGTAGGATAATTGGCTTGGTGTAAATATAAAATTATCCCCAGTGTGTGTAGGATAGCGTTAATGGCGGGGATCGCTGGTCGGCGCGGACTCGGTGGCCGAAGGGCCTGTTTCCATGCTGTATCTCTAAACTAAACTCAACTAAACTAAACTACAATTCAAGAACTTCCATGGAAGCTGTATGACAGTTTAAATGATTTTCCTGATACTTTTTGTCTTTGCCAGGTTTATTGAAGCTAGCATTTGCTCAGGTGATGACTTAAAGGACTGGGTTTCCATGCCAAAGTGCTAATACCCCTCCTTCTGAAAAAGGGCCCCGACCCAAAACATCACCCATCCTTTTTCTCCAGAGATGCTGCCTGACCCGCTGAGTTACTCCAGCACTTTGGGTCTATCCTCGGTATAAACCGGCATCTGCAGTTTCTTTCTACGTACTAACACTTCTCTGCTGGATATCGTCGTGGTTGTCCCTCGAGGTCGAGGATGATGGTCCACGTTCTGTTGTTTTTATAGACTCTCAGGTGGCTTAAGAGTCCAATCCTGGCTTTGAAAGTTCTTCGGCATTCAGGACGGGTAATTCCAGATGGCAGATCGGGCTGTGGTTGTTGCTGCCTCCCTTTCCGTTTTCTTCTCTTTTCTTCTAATTCTGCGCATCTCTTGGCTTCGAAGGTCGCTGCTCCTTCTTGGACGATGGTCCGCCAGAGTTTCCTGTCCATGGCATTGGTTTCCCAATTGCCGATTTCACATTTCTTCACGCTGGCTTTTAAGGCGTCAGCAAAAGTTTAAATGAGTGTTCAGTTTTTGTTCCTGACCCTTTTGATAGTTTGAGAGTTTGGTATATTGTCTCGTGTGCCGAGGTACAGTGAAAAGCTTTTGCGTTGCAGTGTGCTAGGTAGTTGGCAGATGGAGAATGATGAGAGAACTCAGGACTTCATTGGCAGGCATACACTGGGTCTTCAGCATTGAAAAAGCCATCTCTGCGTCATGTACTCAAGGCCCACTCAACTCAGAGCCGGGAACATGGACGGACAAGGGACTGGAGTGTCAACAAGAGTGTTCCTTTCTTTAACAAAAGGGAAAATGGGACAATCGGGGGGGGGATATAGGACGGAGAACTCCACCTTCAAGATAGGGTAAGGGAAAAGACACAGAGTGCTGGAGTAACGTTTTGGTGATAGGAAAGCTGTGGGAAGGAACTGCAGATGCTGGTTTAAACCAAAAATAGACACAAAAAGCTAGAGGGACTCAGTGGGAAGAGGCAGCATCTCCGGAGAGAAGGAATGGGTGACGATTTGGGTCGAGACCCTTCTTCAGATGCTTCAGTAAGTCTAAAGAAGGGTCTCGACTGGAGACGTCATCCATCCCTTCTCTCCAGAGATGCTGCCCGTCCCGCTGAGTTACTCCAGCTTTTTGAGCTGAGAGAATGGAGCGGCTGGGCTTGTACACTCTGGAGTTTAGAAGGAAGAGAGGGGATCTTATTGAAACATATAAGATTGTTAAGGGTTGGGACACGCTAGAGGCAGGAAACATGTTCCCGATGTTGGGGGAGTCCAGAACCAGGGGCCACAGTTTAAGAATAAGGGGTAAGCCATTTAGAACGGAGATGAGGAAGCACTTTTTCTCACAGAGAGTTGTGAGTCTGTGGAATTCTCTGCCTCAGAGGGCGGTGGAGGCAGGTTCTCTGGATACTTCCAAGAGAGAGCTAGATAGGGCTCTTAAAGATAGCGGAGTCAGGGGATATGGAGAGAAGGCAGGAACGGGGTACTGATTGGGGATGATCAGCCATGATCAAATTGAATGCCGGTGCTGGCTCGAAGGGCCGAATGGCCTACTCCTGCACCTAATGTCTATTGTCAATTGTCTATTGTCATTTGTATATGTAGAGAGGTTTTAATGCAAGCTTTTCACTGTACCTCGGTACACGTGACATTAAACTAAACTGTAACTATAACTATAGTCAAAGCTATATAATGAATGAGAAATATTACCTCTGTACATGTCAGAAGTCATCGGTTCATTGATCAGTGAGGGCATCATATCCAGAATGAACTCAGCAATTTCCTTATTGCCGTTTAACAATGCAGTGTGTAATATCGTTTCTTCCAAGTTCCCTTTAAAGAATACAATTTTAAATTAAAATGTTTTAAGGATGTGCACACAGCCAAACAGCAAATGTTGGCAATATTATTTGGAAATATTCACAAACAGTCATTCAGAGCAAATAGAAGATAGACACAAAATGTTGGAGAGAAGGAATGAGTGACGTTTCGGGTCAAGACCCTTCTCAGGTCTGGTCAGTCTGAAGAAGGGTCTCGATACGAAACATCACCCATTCCTTCTCTCCAGAGATGCTGCCTGTCCCGCTGAGTTACTCCAGCATTTTGTGTTTATCTTCGGTTTAAACCCAGCACCTGCAGTTCCTCCCTACACTAATCAAAAATCTATCAACCTTCACAAAAATATCCATTGACTTGGCCTCCACAGCCGTCTGTGGCAATGAATTCCACAGATTCACCACCCTCTGACTAAAGGAATTCCTCCTCATCACCTTTCCAAAGGAACGTCTTTTTATTCTGAGGCTCTGGAGGCTAAAAGGCCTGTGTCAAGGGTATGCGGTTACTGGCGGTTACTGGCGGTGAAGCAGGAAGTTGGGACCGCGCGTGGACCGCCAGAGACGGCGCATGGCCCGTGGGGTCGGTCCCACGCACACCGCCGGGACCGTGCGGTGTTGGTCCCAACACCGCATGGTCCTCACAAAAAGTCGACAACGTTCAAAAATGTTGTCCTACCGCACAGCCGCCGCCAGTGCGGCACGAGCACCGCCACAGCCACCGCCAGTGCGCCGTGAGCGCCGTGAACACCACTAGCACCATCACAGCCGCCGCCAGTGCAGCACGAGCACCACGAGCACCGCCACAGCCGCCGCCAGTGCGCCGTGAGCACCACTAGCACCGCCACAGCCGCCGCGAGCCAAATTGACGTTATCGCGTAGCGCGTTGCGTTGCGCGATGTCGTCATCACCCGACGCCGCGCTCGTGGGACAGGCCGTGCGGTGATCACCCGGCATACGCGCGGCAACAGCTTCAGGTAAGGTTTAATTTTTTTTAACTTACTGCAAGCTCGTGGGACCGGCCGTACGGAGATCACTCGGCCCCCGCGCGGCATCCGTGCGGTGCTCCCACGGCATACGCGCGGTATTCTCGCGGTAGCTGCACGGTCCCCGATTCCGGCGCCGCCGCCATTCACCGCCAGTAACCGCCTGCCCGTGGGACAGGGCCATTAGGGGCCTGTCCCACTGCGGCAACCTAATTGGCGAGTTTAGAAGAGTTTAGGAGAGTTTGAAAAAGTGTCATGTTGAAGACCTCCTTCGACTAGCTTCAACTAGCTTCGACTAGCTTCAACTAGCTTCGACTAGCTTCGAATAGCTTGGGGGGAAATTGGACACCGAATAGTGGAGAGTGAAGACGACCTCCTTCGATCTTCTTCGACCTCCCTTCGACTATGTTGAAGACTATCTACGGCTACCTTCGACTACCTTTGATTACCTTCGACTACCCTCGATTACCTACGACTAACATGCCGACCCACTATGACCTACTTCGACTAAACCTACGAGTAAAAAAATGATCGATTTCTTTCCATGGCGACCTTTTTTTACTCGCGGGCATTTTTCAGCATGTTGAAAAATACGCCGCGACCTTGCTGAGGTCTCGAGTACGCAGGGACTACTCTCGAGCATGAAGGAGAGTTACAAAGACCTCCTAGGACCTCGTGTCGACCATGCTGCGAGTATGAGTCGAGGGCAAACTCTTCTAAACTCGGCAATTAGGTCGTCGCAGTGGGACAGGGGCTTAAGGTTTTGTGTTGATACCCTGCAGCTTAGTCAGATACGATGTACCCACCTCTAATCGCAGGATCAAAATCCTTACTTGTCAGCAAGGACTTCATGCTGACGGTGTCATTTATGTGAGCTGCTTTAAAAAACTCACTGCCATGTCTGTAAAAGAAAGAATTCCCAGTAACTCAAACAATAACTCATCAGAATTTATATATGCAGGAAGTAACTGCAGATGCTGGTTTTAACCGAAGATAGACACAAAAAGCTGGAGTAACTCAGCGGGACAGGCAGCATCTCTGGTGAGAAGGAATGGGTGACGTTTCGGGTCGAGATCCTTCTTCAGACGGGTCAGAATTATATATTTTAATTTTTTTAATGTTTATCTATCTGTTGTACTACTGCAAGTAAGAATTATATTTACAGTCCTAAGAAGGGTCTTGACCCGAAACGTCGCCCATTCCTTCTCTCCGGAGATGCTGCCTGTCCCGCTGAGTTACTCCAGCTTGTTGTGTCTATCTTCGGTGTAATCCAACATTTGCAGTTCCTTCCGACAACCTAAGAATTTTATAGTTCCGCTTCAGGACCCAGGACAATAAAACACTCTTGAGATTACAATGTCAGAGGCAAACATAATTGCCCTTTAATAAAATCATGTTGATACTAGCCAATTATATTCTTATTTTCTAAATGATTTGCTTCCTCTTTCTTAATAATAGTTCTGAGCATTGTCCAGAGCATTGTCCAGCTCAGACTTACTGACCTGTAGTTCCCTGTAGTAGTTCAATTGAGTTTAGTTTATTGTCACCTGTACCGAGGTACAGTGAAAAGCTTTCGTTGCGTCAACTTGCGTGCTATCCAGTCAGTGGAAAGACAAGACATGATTACAATCGAGCCATTCACAGTGTGTAGCTACATGATATGGGGCTGTAGGAGTAGAGGTTTGGATGAGTGGAGCGATTGTAGTGCGTGATTGCAGATCCACTTCTGTGACAAGCACCCAAAATGTCGCTTGGGTTGGGGGCCATTTTGTTTTGATCGATCCATGATTCATTCCTAAATAGCAGGGTTACATTGGTTACATCGTCTTGTTGGAACTAACAGTGCCGTGGGAGGACCATCTGGACGAGGCCCACGAGAGGAAGATGACCAAGTACGAAGAGCTCGTCATAGACTGCCGTGAGCAGGGCTAGAAGGCAAGGTGTACGCCCATCGAGGTTGGCCGCAGAGGTTTTGCAGGGCAATCGTTCCTCAAAGCCTTGAGCGCACTGGGCATCAACGGAGTGGAGAGGAGAAGAGCCATCAAGAACACTACAGAGGCAGCGGAGAAAGCCTCGAGATGGCTCTGGATCAGGAGAGGAGGTCCATGGGGAGGAGCGAATGCCACCTGAACACAAGTCGTGGTCTGATCAACCACGGCTGGGTCGCCTGGGTGAGGGTGTCTGATGTTGAAAGACCCGAAACACCCAATGACCTCCAGGTTACATCACTGATGATGTGTTCAGGAGCATCAAGAGATGTATTTTTTATCAATCATTGGTTGTTCTGACAATATATTCAGTAAAAGTTAAGCTATTTTCATAGCACATTGTTCTATTTTTGCACTGATATATATATATATATATGTATTTTTAAATATAATCACCTTGCTGTATCGTTCATGTTCACTGTGATATACATATGGATTTCTTTGAAGACTTTGAGCAACTTTGGCCCTTGTTGATTCTTTAACAAAAAAAGAAAGAATAGCTTTAAGGATGTGAAAATGTTACAGCTACACACTCTTTGTATCAGACCGCATTTATGGACCATAATTATCATAATTATCATAATGTCCAGATAATCAGGGATGATCAGCCATGATCACATTGAATGGGGTGGGAGATTGCAACCTTCACGTGGTCCACCCTGTTTCGACGAGTGCAATCAACCCGGCGTGCACAATGAAGTAAGATCAAATAGAACAAGTTGTCCCACAACTTTAGGCTGCGCACGCCATACGCAAGAAGAAGATGACATTGAATGGCGGTGCTGGCTCGAAGGGCCGAATGGCCTACTCCAGCATCTATTGTCTATTGTCTATCACCTCCTCACCAAATTAATGAAGTGAAAATCCAAAAGGGATACCTAGCATTATCTATTTCAGTTCAGTAATCAGTTCCGTTTATTGTCACCTGTACCGAGGTACAGTGAACAGATTTTGTTGCGTGCTAACCAGTCAGCGGAAAGACAATACATGATTACAACCGAGACACTTTCAGTGTATAGATACATGAATTTAGTTGAGAGTGTGTGATCATGTATTGTGAACTCACATTTTAACAATTCATATTAAGTCGATCCATTTGACATTGTACACAGGGATACGACCAGTGAGAATAGACAGTTTTTCACTGCCGTTCTTGTGGAGTAGGTTAATACATTTTAATTTTGAAACCTTATTGAAGCCAGGATTGTAACTCAGGCAAGACACAAAATGCTGGAAGAACTCAGCGGGTCAGGCAGCATCTGTGGAGGGAATGGACAGGTGACGTTTTGGGTTGCGATCCTCAGAATGAAGAAAGGTCCTGACCTGAACATTCACCTATCCAGCCAGTCAGAAGAAGTGTCTCAACACCAAATGTCACCCATTCCCCAGTCTGAAGAAGGGTCTCGACCCGAAATGTCACCCATCCAGCCAGTCTGAAGAAAGGCTAACTTTGAGGAGATGCGAAAGGATTTAAAAGGAGTGAATTGGGACATGTTGTTTTATGGGAAGGATGTAGAAGACAAATGGAGGACATTTAAAGGTGACATTTTAAGAGTACAGAATCTTTATGTACCTGTTCGGTTGAAAGGAAATAGTGAAAATTGGAAAGAGCCATAGTTTTCAAGGGAAATTGGACACTTGGTTCGGAAAAAGAGAGAGATCTACAATAATTATAGGCAGCATGGAGTAAATGAGGTGCTTGAGGAGTATAAAGAATGTAAAAAGAATATTAAGAAAGAAATTAGAAAAGCTAAAAGAAGATATGAGGTTGCTTTGGCAAGTAAGGTGAAAGTAAATCCAAAGGGTTTCTACAGCTATATTAATAGCAAAAGGATAACAAGGAATAAAATCGGTCCATTAGAGAGTCAGAGTGGACAGCTATCTGCAGAGCCAAAAGAGATGGGGGAGATACTGAACAATTTCTTTTCTTCGGTATTCACCAAGGAGAAGGATATGGAATTATGTGAGGTAAGGGAAACAAGCAGAGTAGCAATGGAAACTATGAGATTCAAAGAAGAGGAGGTGCGGACACTTTTGAAAAATATGAAAACGGATAAGTCTCCAGGTCCTGGCAGGATATTCCCAAGGACATTGAGGGAAGTTAGTGTAGAAATAGCAGGGGCTATGACTGAAATATTTCAAATGTCATTAGAAACGGGAATAGTGCCGGAGGATTGGCGTACTGCGCATGTTGTTCCGTTGTTTAAAAAGGGTTCTAAGAGTAAACCTAGCAATTATACACCTGTTAGTTTGACGTCAGTGGTGGGCAAATTAATGGAAAGGATACTTAAAGATAATATATATAAGCATCTGCATAAGCAGGGTCTGATTAGGAACAGTCAACATGGATTTGTGCCTGGAAGGTCATGTTTGACTAATCTTCTAGAATTTTTCGAAGAGGTTACTAGGGAAATTGATGAGGGTAAAGCAGTGGATGTTGTCTATATGGACTTCAGTAAGGCCTTTGACAAGGTTCCTCATGGAAGGTTGGTTAAGAAGATTCAATTGTTGGGTATTAATGGTGGAGTAGCAAGATGGATTCAACAGTGGCTGAATGGGAGATGCCAGAGAGTAATGGTGGATGGCTGTTTGTCAGGTTGGAGGCCGGTGACTAGTGGGGTGCCTCAGGGGTCTGTGTTGGGTCCACTGTTGTTTGTCATGTACATCAATGATCTGGATGATGGTGTGGAAAATTGGATTAGTAAGTATGCAGATGATACTAAGATAGGTGCTTTGGTGGATAATGAAGTAGATTTTCAAAGTCTAAAGAGAGATTTAGGCCATTTGGAAGAGTGGGCTGAAAGATGGCGGATGGAGTTTAATGCTGATAAATGTGAGGTACTACATCTCGGCAGGACAAATCAAAATAGGACGTACATGGTAAATGGTAGAGAATTGAGGAATGCAGTTGAACAGAGGGATCTAGGAATAACTGTGCATAGTTCCCTGAAGGTGGAATCTCATGTAAAGAAAGCTTTTGGGGTGCTGGCCTTTATAAATCAGAGCATTGAATATAGAAGTTGGGATGTAATGTTAAAATTGTACAAGGCATTGGTGAGGCCAATTCTGGAGTATGGAGTACAATTTTGGTCGCCTAATTATAGGAAGGATGTCAACAAAATAGAGAGAGTACAGAGGAGATTTACTAGAATGTTGCCTGGGTTTCAGCAACTAAGTTACAGAGAAAGGTTGAACAAGTTAGGTCTTTATTCTTTGGAGCGCAGAAGGTTAAGAGGGGACTTGATAGAGGTCTTTAAAATTATGAGCGGGTTAGACAGAGTTGACGTGGATAAGCTTTTTCCATTGAGAGTAGGGAAGATTCAAACAAGGGGACATGACTTGAGAATTAAGGGACAGAAGTTTAGGGGTAACATTAGGGGGAACTTCTTTACTCAGAGAGTGGTAGCTGTGTGGAATGAGCTTCCAGTGGAAGTGGTGGAGGCTGGTTCGATTTTATCCTTTAAAAATAGATTGGATGGGTATATGGACGGGAAAGGAATGGAGGGTTATGGTCTGAGTGCAGGTAGATGGGACTAGGGGGAAGTATTTATTTAAAATATAAAATTAAAAATTAAAAAAATTAAAAAAAATAAAAAAAGTTTTTAAAAAAACAAAAACAAAAAAAACAAAAAAATGTTCGGCACGGACTTGAAGGGCCGAGATGGCCTGTTTCCGTGCTGTAATGGTTATATGGAAACATCACCCATTCCTTCTCTCCAGAGAAGCTGCCTGGCCCGCTGAGTTACTCCAGCTTTTTGTGTCTATCTTCGTTTTAAACCAGAATCTGCAGTTCCTTCCTACGCCTATCACAGATGTTGCCTGACCTGCTGAGTCACTCTAGCTCTTTGTGATTTACACAAGATTCCAGCATCTGCAGTTCCTTCCAGGAATGAACCTCATTGTACAAATGAAGAAGTTGAAAATATCCAACATTTTTAACTTTGCTTCAATTCAACATTTCATTAACATTTACCAAGCCACACAAGTTACACCAATTGGATGCATTCAAACCGGATGCTTTCAAAATATTCTCAATATAATAACATTGGTGTTTTATCAATGTTATCAACAACTAGAAAGTGGTTCTGAGCTACAATCCACCTCACTGGAGACTCTCAGACTATCCTTAAATGGACTTTGCTGGACGTTATCTTGCACTAAACGTTATTCCCTCCATCCTGTATCTGTGCACTGTGGACGGCTCGATTGTAATCACGTTTTGTCCTTCCACTGACTGGATAGAGCGCAATAAAAATCTTTTCACTGCACCTCGGTACACGTGTCAATGAACTAAACTAAATTAGACTATTTGAAAATTAATATTCAAATCTCCCCATAATACTATATATATTACAAATATGAACTATGATCAGCACCGATCATAGTTCTGCTTTAATTGAAATTAATCACTTTTCTAACACGCTGAGTTACTCCAGCTTTTTGTGTCAATCTACAATTAAAATGAATACTGGTTTGCTTACCTTTTATAATCTAGACTTACAAATACTAAGAGGGACAGGCAGCATCTCTGGAGAGAAGGAATGGGTGACGTTTTGGGTCGAGACCCTTCTTTAACCTGAAGTCTGAAGTCTGAAGAAGGGTCTGGAGTTTAGAAGGATGAGGGGGAATCTTATAGAAACATATAAAATTATAAAAGGACTGGACAAGCTAGATGCAGGAAAAATGTTCCCAATGTTGGGCGAGTCCAGAACCAGGGGCCACAGTCTTAGAATAAAGGGGAGGCCATTTAAGAATGAGGTGAGAAAAAACTTTTTCACCCAGAGAGTTGTGAATTTGAGGAATTCCCTGCCACAGAGGGCAGTGGAGGCCAAATCACTGGATGGATTTAAGAGAGAGTTAGATAGAACTCCAGGGGCTAGTGGAATCAAGAGATATGGGGAGAAGGCAGGCACGGGTTATTGATTGGGGACGATCAGCCATGATCACAGTGAATGGCGGTGCTGGCTCTAAGGGCCGAATGGACAAAACACTGATGTGTGTTTTGTGCACATCTTATACATTATCTCCTGAAAGATTTTTACAAAATCCTTAATAAAAATTCATGTTTTGCTCATAAGGTCAAAACATGAATTTTTATTAAGGATACACAACATCAAATTCAAATTGGAGGAACAGCACCTCATATTTCACTTGGGCAGCTTACAACAGCGGTGTGAACATTGACTTCTTTAACTTCAAGCAACCCTTGCTTTCCCTCTCCCTCTGTCCTTTCCTCATCCTAGTTCTCCGACCAGTTCCGCTGTCCTCCTGATTGAATTTTATTTTGTACGCCTCGTTGTCACCTTCCCCTCAGCTCATCCATTCTACGTTTTCATTGAACTTCGTCCCCTCCGATCACTCGTTTTCACACCTCACCCTTCCATATCTCTATCTCTCCTGACTCTCAGTCTGAAGAAGGTTCTCGACCCGAAACGTCACCCATTCCTTCTCTCCAGAGGTGCTGCCTGTCCCGCTGAGTTTCTCCAGCATTTTGTGTCTACCTTCAGTGTAAAACCAGCGTAAATCTGCAGCTCCTTACCACACATCAAATTTGATGTTTTTTTAACATTGGTAACTTATGTTTATTAAACTGAAGTGCAGAATCTTACTTTATAAACTTAGGATTAACGTTCTTACCTTAAGTACTATGCTTGATCATGCTTGCATAAGATCTTACAGTCCAGTGTGAATGACTCCTGAATCAATGCTTGAAGGAGGGTTTTTATCTGTCTAATTGTTTTGAAAACAATCAGGTCAACTACTTGGCATTCTTGAATTGTATTGTGGAAGCATATATTTGTAGTTGCATCTAAGTGACAATAAACAGGAGGAATGACCTGCGGAAAGGATATTTAGACAGCTTTAATAATAATAATAATAATAATAATGAATTTTATTTACGGGCGCCTTATACCGAGGTCTCAAGGACACCTCACAGAGATTTATAGGAAACTATATAATCAGAATTAAAAAAATAAGTTATAAAGACCAATACACAAATCAGGGACAGAATTCCTTCCAAAAACACAAAAAAGATAATCAGAAGCACAATTTTTTTAACATTATCGCTCAGCTGTTATTGATCTGCTAATCAGCAATGTGTTTTTGTGTTTTTATGACTGTCAGCAGATCAGTTTCCCCTCCTGGGATAAATATTATTTTTTTTTAGTTTAGAAATACAGCGCGGAAATACAGGCCCTCCGGCCCACCGGGTCCGCGCCGACCAGCGATCCCCGCACACTAACACTATCCTACACACACTAGGGACCATTTTGACATTTACACCAAGCCAATTAACTTACAAACCTGTACGTCTTTGGAGTGTGGGAGGAAACCGAAGATCTCGGAGGAAACGCACGCAGGTCACGGGGAGGAGCGTCCAAACTGTGTACAGACAGCACCCGTAGTCGGGATCGAACCCGGGTCTCCGGCGCTGCATTCGCTGTAAGGCAGCAAGTATCATATATTATCAGTTTAAATAAAACATACTCTGACAGTGGAGTGGAGCCAAACACAAATTGGAGGAACAGCACCTCATATTTTGCTTGAGCATCTTACAACCCAGCGGTATGAATACTGATTTTCTCTAACTTCAAGTAACCCCCACATCCCCTCTCTCTCCATCCCTCCCCCACACAAGTCGTACCAGCTTCAAAGTCGTCTTATCGAGTCTCATTGTCTGTAACTTGTTTTTACCCAGCCCGGAGCCTGATTCCTTGATCATCGTCACTTTTTTTGCATATCTTTCATTCATTTGTTCCACATCTCTCTACATCAGTCTGAAGAAGGGTCTCGAGCCGAAATGTCACCTATTCCTTCGCCCCAGAG
Source organism: Malacoraja senta (assembly GCA_038087875.1). Classification (NCBI taxonomy): domain Eukaryota; kingdom Metazoa; phylum Chordata; class Chondrichthyes; order Rajiformes; family Rajidae; genus Malacoraja; species Malacoraja senta. Next base: position 50,977,123 of record CM075984.1, read on the forward strand.
ATGCGGCATGACCCGTTGAGTTACTCCAGATTTTTGTGTCTATCTTCAGTTTAAACCAGCATCTGCAGTTCCTTCCTACACATTAATTAAAAACATATTTGTTTCAGAAAAAACTGGCGACAGTTGAAGACCACAACTGGGAGAACAGGTCTATGGTTGTGAGTTTCTTACGCAATTCTCTAAAGTCTAAAGTCAATTATTGAGAAATTGAATCAATTAGTCTTCATGTTTCATGCTCTGACTGATTTAACCTGGAGTATCAACATCTTGTAAACTCCTAAAGGGGCTGTCCCACTGCGGCGACCTAATCCGCGAGTTCAGAAGATTGTCTTCGACCTTCAAGCTCGAGGGCACTCGCCTGGAAAACCTCGAGCTGGATCGACCGTCAGCGTTGAAACCGCGAGCTGGATCGACCGTCCACGTCGAAACCGCGAGCTGGATCGACTGACCGCACGCACACACACACACACACACACACACACACACACACACACACACACACACACACACACACACACACACACACGCGCACGCACACACACACACACACACACACACACACACACACACACACACACACACACACACACACACACACACACACACACACATCGCAAAGGCGGGGCCCAGGGAAAGCGGGGGAGCGCTGTCTGAAATTCACACCCACGATGAACAGGAAAGTAAAAGATGGCTGACACATAACAGTAAGTCCTTTAGAGAGTGCGGAGAGGGGGGGGGGAGAGGGGGAGAGAGGGGGAGAGAGGGGGGAGAGGGGGAGAGAGGGGGAGAGAAGGGGAGAGAAGGGGAGAGAAGGGGAGAGAAGGGGCGAGAAGGGGCGAGAAGGGGAGGAGAAGGAGTGGAGACACGCCAGACAACTTTGAATAAAGTTTAGCGGGCATTTAACATTACCGGTCGGTTTACTCACCTTTTTTTTCTCAACATGCTTTACTTTTGACTACCCTCGAGTTCCTTCGACTACCCTCGATTACCTATGAATAACATGCGACCTACTACGACCTACCTTGACTAAACCTTCGAGTAAAAAAATATCGTTTATTTTTCCATGGCGACCTTTTTTTACTTGCGGGCATTTTTCAGCTTGCTGAAAAATATACGCCGCGACCTAGCTGAGGCCTCAAGTACGCGGGGACTACTCTCGAGCATGAAGGAGAGTTACGAAGATCTCCTTGGACCTCGTGTCGACCATGCTGCGAGTGTGAGTCGAGGGCAAACTCGCCAGAACTCGCAGATTAGGTCACCCAAGTGGGACAGCCCCTTAAGAGTGAAGATTGTTACACAGTTACCGAGACCACATTATATTGAACTCTAATTATATTTAGTTTAGTTTAGTTTAGTTTAGAGATACAGTGTGGAAGCAGGTCCTTTGGCCCACCGAGTCTGCACTGACCAGCGATCCCCGCACATTAACACTATCCTACACACACAGGGACAATTTACATTTATACCAAGTCAATTGAGGAAAGACTGGAAAGAGTAGGCTTGTATTCACTGGAGTTTAGAAGGATGAGGGGGAATCTTATAGAAACATATAAAATTATAAAAGGACTGGACAAACTAGATGCAGGAAAAATGTTCCCAATGTTGGGCGAGTCCAGAACTAGGGGCCACAGTCTAAGAATAAAGGGGAGGCCATTTAAAACTGAGATGAGAAAAAAAAAATGTCATCCAGAGAGTTGTGAATTTGTGGAATTCCCTGCCACAGAAGGCAGTGGAGGCCAATTCACTGGATGAATTTAAAAGAGAGTTAGATAGAGCTCTAGGGGCCAGCGGAATCAGGGGATATGGGGAGAAGGCAGGCACGGGTTACTGATTGTGGACGATCAGCCATGATCACAATGAATGGCGATGCAGGCTCAAAGGGCCAAATGGCCTCCTCCTGCACCTATTTTTATGTTTGTCTGTTTCCAATTAGCCTACAAACCTGCACGTCTTTGGAGTGTGGGAGCAAACCGAAGATCTCGGAGAAAACCCACGCAGGTCATGGGGGGAACGTACAAACTCCGTACAGACCGCACCCGTAGTCGGGATCGAACCCGGGTCTCTGGCGCTGTTAGCGCTGTGAGGCAGCAACTCTACCGCTGCGCCACCGTGCCATATAAGGAATCCAAATTTCTTTAGACTGGGCAATAACTTACAGGAGTATTTATTGCGCTATACACACATGGGTTTATTGATGCAATAGTAAGTGATTCAATTAACATTTTGGCACTCTGTTGACGCCAGAAACATGGCGAGTCTCTGTGTACTGTCCAGGTGAGGACTGCTACTTGATTTTAAACGGGTTCTGTGCAAAGCAGACTATTACACTGCACTCAGGTACAAGTGACAGTGAAGTATCATTGAATTCCATTTGTTTAAACCAAAGTTATCTTTAGTGCCCACTTCTAAAATATCCTGTAAGACCATAAGACCATAACAATACCACAAAAACACATAGGTGCAGAATTAGGCCATTCAGCCCATCGGGTCCAGGCCACCACTCAATCAGGGCTGATCTATTTTTTTCTATCAATCCCATTTTCCTGCCTCCTCCCTCATAGAGTCATACACCATGGAAACAGGCCATTCGGCCCAACTTGCCCGCACCAGTCAACCCAACATGTCCCAGCTCCACTAGTCCCACCTGCCTGCGTTTGGTCCTTATCCCTCCAAACCTGTCCTATCCATGTACCTGTCTAACTGTTTCTTAAATGTTGGGATAGTCCCTACCTCCTCTGGCAGCTTGTTCCATACATCGACCACCCTTTGTGTGAAAAAGCTACCCCTCAGATTCCTATTACAATTTATTCCCCTTCACCTTAAACCTATGATCCTCGATTCACCTACTCTGGGCAAGAGACTCTGTTCGTCTACCCAATCTATTCCTGTCACGATCTTAAACAATGTAACCATTGACTAATCAAGAACATCTGAATCTCCGCTTTAAAAGTGCCCAATATCTTATGCCAATAAATTCCACAGATTCACCACCCTCTGGCTAAAGAAATTCCCCCTCATCTCCATTCTGGTTTGTCCTTTGATTCTGAGGCTTTGCCCACTGGTCCTAGACTCTCGCAGTATGGGAAACATCATTCCTCTTGGGCAGCTTACACCCCAGCGGTATGAACACTGACTTCTCTAACTTCAAGTAGCCCTTGCTTTCCCTCTCTCTCCATCCCTTCCACTTTCCCAGTTCTTTGACCAATCTTACAGTCTCCGACTACATTCTATCTCTGTTTGCTTTGTTGTTACCTTCTCACAACTAACAATGACCTATAGGTAGATCAAAAATGCTGGAGCAACTCAGCGGGACAGGCAGCATCTCTGGAGAGGAGGAATGGGTGACGTTTCGGGCCGAGACACATTCTTCAGTCTGAAGAAGGGTCTCAACCCGAACCGTCACCCATTCCACCTCTCCAGAGATGCTGCCTGTCCCGTTGAGTTACCCCAACATTTTGTGTCTATCCTCTGTATGAGCTGGGTTAATCATCACCTCGTTCTGACATGCAACCCAAGATGCATCTTAACGTCCATCTCATGTGTCCGCCACCTCAGCCTCACGACGTTGCCAGGCAACAGACCAGGCTGGTTCGCCGCCTCATGGAGTCAGCACAATGAACCTTGTTTACATCGGTTGTCAATGTCCAAGCAGCTCAGAAAGCAACTGTAAAAGTGGCCCGACATGTCAGAAAGGTAAGAGCTGCAAAAGAGAGAGAGTTAGAATGACAAGGTTGCAACATCGTATAAGGCAGAGACATCTCGATGGGACCTACTGAAGATAAAGTCTAGCAGGTTCATTACTTGTTGACTCCAAGCAAAAATTTGTAGAGTTACTAACTGACGCAGCAAGAACAACTGTTATCTTGTCAAGGTTGTGTATGTATTGGTATTGTGTTTCACAACTGTGAGTTTGGTTCTGGTTAAATAAGCGCTTTACATGCTTGATTCAGTTACATCTGCTCAAATATCCAGTTACTATGGTTACTTCATGCGGAGTACTGAAGCATAATTGTAATCTAAACCTGAGCAGTCAGTCCTAAAGGGCCTGTCCCACTTGGGCGACCTAATCCGCGAGTTCCGGCGAGTTTGCCCTCGACTCATACTCGCAGCATGGTCGACACGAGGTGGTAGGAGGTCTTCGTAACTCCCCTTCATGCTCGAGAGTGGTCTCCGCGTACTCGAGGCCTCAGCTAGGTCGCGGCCGGTTTCTTTCAACATGTAAAAAATTGCCCACGAGTAAAAAAAAGGTCGCCATGGAAAAAATCGATACTTTTTTTACTCGTAGGTTTAGTCGTAGTAGGTTGGAGTAGGTCGGCATGTTAGTCGTAGGTAATCGAGGGTTGTCGAAGGCAGTCGTGGATAGTCTTCATCATAGTCGAAGGGAGGTCGAAGGAGATCGAAGGAGGTCGTCTTCACTCTCCACTATTCGGTGTCCAATTTTCCAGAAGTTAGTCGTAGCTAGTCGTAGCTGGTCTTCAACATAGTCGAAGGAGGTCGAAGGAGGTCTTCTACATAGTCGAAGGAGGTCTTCAACATGTCATTTATTCAAACTCTTCTAAACTCGGCAATTAGGTCGCCCAAGTGGGACAGCCCCTTAACTTTCCTCTCAAAACTAAACATTTTATATCAAAATTCAGGTTCAGAATCAAAGTCTAATTTGTTGTCATGTGCACCAGGGTGCAATGAAATTCTTTGTTCGCATGAAGCCCACAGAGTAAACAGTATACAAACAATAATGCAAACTACAATAGTGAATACAATGACTGGTGTAAAACAGCAGAGCTGTGCAAAGATTGTTCAAAGAGAGTGCTCCGATCGCTGACCTGGTGACTTTGACATCGTGGGGCTGTGGTCTGCAGAGCTTGTAGTCGCGGGCGTGGCGTGGACTTACCATCCGGAGTCTGGGATCCCTTGCCGGGGATCGCCAGGGAAGAGCTCCGACAGCCGGCCTGCGGCCTATAACATCCTGAAACCGCGGTCTCCGGTAGGAAAGTGCCGATTCGGGCACTCCAAGTTTGACCGTCCCGATGTCGGAGTTTGGATCATCCCGACGAGAGGGCCTGTACATCCGTCCGTCCGTAGTGGCGACTACTGAGGGTTCTTGGCCCCGACCACGGATGAACAAAGGAGGAGGACTGGCTGAACTTTGTTGCCTTCCACCACAGTGAAGAATGTTGTGGTGGATGTTTGTGTAAAAAATCTATTGTGTGTTCTTTTTTTAAGTGTATCGCTGCTGGCAAATTCATTTCACTGCACCTTCGGGTGAATGTGACGAATAAAATTGACTTTGACTTTACAAATTGTAGTGCAAAATACAAATGGTGCAATAGAATATTAAAGTGTAACGGAATAACCATGCGGCACGGTGGCACAGCGGTAGAGTTGCTGTCTTACAGCGTAAAGGGCCTGTCCCACTTTCACGACCTAATTCACGACCTCTGCCAAGTTTGCCCTTGACTCATACCCGCAGCATGGTCGTCACGAGGTCGTAGGAAGGTCGTAGGTAGGTCGTGATGCTAGTCGTGTGTACTCGTGGCATCAAGTGGGTCGGGGCGTTTTTCTAGCCTAATGAAAAATGTCCACGAGTAAAAAAGGTCATGAATTAGGTCGTGAAAGTGGGACAGGCCCTTTAGAGACCTAGGATCCATCCTGACCACGGGTGCTGGCTGTATGGAGTTGGTAAGTTCTCCCTGTGACCATGTGGGTTTTCTCCGGGTGCTCCGGTTTCCTCCCAATACTCCAAAGACGTACAGGTTTGTAGGTTAATTGGCTTGTGTAATTTGTAAATTGTCGCTAGTGTGTGGAATGGTTCTATCGTACGGGGTGGGAGGTGGTTGGCACGGACTCGATGGGCTGTGCTGTATCTCTAAAGTCTAAAGAATGAGATAGAGTTAACGGTAGGAGAATATGGCCGTGTCTATGGGAATGGGGTGTGAAAGAGCTGCTTGGTTCACGAGTGTGATAGCAGTGGGGAAGAAGATGTTCTTGAGTCTGGACGTCCAAGCATCCAAGCTCCTGTGTCTTCTCCAAGAAGGTAGAAGAGGGAAAGGGAACGGCCAGGGTGGCGGGCATCCTCGATGATGCCTTCCAGCCTTCATGAAGTTGACCTGGATGGAAGCCCATGACAGGCACAAAGTGCTGGGGTAACTCAGCGGGTCAGGCAGAGAGTCCAGAGGACATGGATAGGTGATGTTTCAGGTCCGGAGTGAAGAAGGATCCCGACCCGAAAAGTCACCTATCCATGTTCTCCAGAGATGCTGCCTGACCCTCTGAGTTACTCCAGCATTTTGTGTCTATCTTTGGTAATAAGCCAGCATCTGCAGTTCATTTCTGTTACATTTTAGATGGGAGCCCACGATGAATGGGCTATGCATCCGGCAGCCAAGATCAGACCATCAGTCGGTTGCCATCAGTGGGGGATCATCTCATCAGAATACTTTCTATCGTGCATGTGTAGATGTTTGGGCGATACCTTGTGGACATGCTGAAATTATTTATTTCCTATACTTTGTTTCATTGTTATACATCCGGTCGTCAAAAGTGGTATCATCGGTGAACTTAAAGATCAAATTCCAGCATCATCAGTTTGGTATTTAGATTAGAGAGATACAATCTGGAAACAGGCCTTTTGGCTCACCGAATCCACGCCGACCATTGATCACCCGTTCACGCTCGCTGCATGTTATCCCACTTCCTCATCCATTCCCCGCACACAATAGACAATAGACAATAGGTGTAGGAGTAGGCCATTGGGCCCTTCGAGCCAGCACCGCCATTCAATGTGATCATGGCTGATCATCCCCAATCAGTACCCCGTTCCTGCCTTCTCCCCATATCCCCTGACTCCGTTATCTTTAAGAGCCCTATCTAGCTCTCTCTTGAAAGTTTCCAGAGAACTGGCCTCCACCATACTCTGAGGCAGAGAATTCCACAGACTCACCACTCTCTGTGAGAAAAAGTGTTTCCTCATCTCCATTCTAAATGGCTTACCCCTTATTCTTAAACTGTGGCCCCTGGTTCTGGACTCCCCCAACATCGGGAACATGTTTCCTGCCTCTAGCGTGTCCAAACCCTTAACAATCGTATATGTTTCAATAAGAAATTCCCTCTCAACCTTCTAAACTCCAGAGTGTACAAGCCCAGCCACTCCATTCTCTCCGCATATGACAGTCCCGCCATCCCGGGAATTAACCTTGTAAACATACGCTGCACTCCCTCAATAGCAAGAATGTCCTTCCTCAAATTAGGGGACCAAAACTGCACACAATACTCCAGGTGTGGTCTCACTAGGGCTCTGTACAACTGCAGAAGGACCTCTTTGCTCCTATACTCGACTCCTCTTGTTATAAAGGCCAACATGCCATTCGCTTTCTTCACTGCCTGATGTACCTGCATGCTTACTTTCATAGACTGATGAACAAGGACCTCCAGAGCCCGTTGTACTTCCCCTTTTCCCAACTTGACACCATTTAGATAGTAATCTGCCTTCCTGAGGCAATTTACAGAGGGCCAATTGACCGACAAACCCGCATATCTTTGGGATGTGGGAGGAAACTGGAACAGCCGGAGGAAGCCCACACGGTCAGAGGGAGAACGTACAAACTCCATACAGACAGCACCCTTAGTCAGGATCGAACCCTGGTCTTGGGCGCTACAAGGTAGCAACTCTACCACTGTACCACTGTATCGCTCCCTGAGCTTCCAAAACAGAGGCTTGGAAGGCAGGTCTTGCGAAATGGACTAGGATAGTCTTGGTGGCAGAAGAAAAATCAGATGTCCGTGAAATACTCATTGCGGGTTTATGAAGGGTTTTGTGTTTCGAGTTTACAAAGTAATGAATGGACAAGGAGATAAAACCAACTTCACTTTGGATACTTATAGTTTGGATATTTTTTTGAAATTTGATAGGAATTATCTTAAATCAGATATCCTCTTTGATTTGAATCAAATGAAGTTGATTCAAATCAACTCAAAATTGTTGAGATAGACAGTGCTGGAGTAACTCAGTGGGTCAGGCAGCACCAATGGAGAGAAGAGATGGGTGACGTTCCGGGTCAGGACCCTTCTGCAGACTGAAAGTAGAGGGGAGGTAAGGAAAGGCCAGAACAAATCAGGGCTGGCCACAGATGACCAAGGAAGGCTGGAGCCCACAATGGTCCATTGTTGGGTGGGGAAGAGGTGAAAACGAAGGGGTACAAGGATGCAAACAGAGGAACTAGTAGGACGACTAGGGTGGGGGAGGGGAGGGGCGACTGAATGCAAGGGTTACTTGAAATTAGAGAAATCAATGTTCATACCGCTGGGGTGTAAGCTGCCCAAGCGAAATATGAGGTGCTGTTCCTCCAATTTGCGTGTGGCCTCAGCCTGACAGTGGAGGGGGCCCAGGACAGAAAGGTCATTGGGAATGGGGTTGAGAGGGTGCGACAGATCAGCCATGATAGAATGGTGGAGTGGACGCGACGGGCCGAATGGCCTAATTCTGCTCTTTTGTCTTACGAACCGATGTTAACTCGTGCTCGAACAAATTTCTGTTGCAGTTCTTCAGGGGTGAACATGAGTCGTCGGACTCGGTCTAAGACTCAACCCTCGCCATGGTCCGACCTCAGTGACCGCAGCAACCCACGGGCCGTGCCCTGCGGACGCAAAGACACCTTGCAACAGCGCAGTGATTCCGGAATAGCATCACCTGTAAGTCCCGCAAAGGCTTGCCCTCTCTGACCAAGCATGCAGGCGGCAGCAACAATGGAAGAGAATAGAACCTAAAATGTCAGACATTTTCAGATGGTTTTGCAGGTAGAAAAATAAAAAATCACTGCTATATAACAAGAGCGTTGTCATACAAGGGAAGTGCGCTGAAAGATCATATATTTTGTGGGATATTGAATGAAAAAATAATTCACTACTATCGTCACGTACCGTGTTCAATCCAGATTGTTAAGATTGTTAAGGGTTTGGACACACTAGAGGCTGAAAACATGTTCCCGATGTTGGGGGAGTCCAGAACCAGGGGCCGCAATTCATAAGTTATAGAAACATAGAAACGTAGAAAATAGTTGCAGGAGGAGGCCATTCGGCCCATCGGTTCATACTTCATCTTTTCACCCCGTATTGCCCTTTTGTTACCTTCTGTTGTCCTTTAAAAGTTTCCCAATCCTCTGGCTTCCCGCTACTCTTTGCTATGTTATACACCTTTTCTTTTAAGGGCCTGTCCCACTTTCACGACCTAATTCACGACCTTTTTTGACTCGCGGACATTTTTCATCATGCTAGAAAAAAATGCCCCGACCTGCTTGATGCCACGAGTACCTACGACTAGCATCACGGCCTGCTACGACCTACCTACGACTTACCTACGACCTCGTGACGACCATGCTGTGAGTATGAGTCAAGGGCAAACTCGGCAGAGGTCGTGAATTAGGTTGTGAAAGTGGGACAGGCCCTTTAGTTTTATTCCATCCCTAACTTTCTGTGTCAGCCACGGTTGCCTCTTACTCCCCTTAGAATCTTTCTTCCTTTTTGGAATGAATATAGGAGCAGAATTAGGCCATTCGGCCCGTCAAGTCTACTCTGCCATTCAATCATGGCTGATCTAACTATCTCTCTTAATCCCATTCTCCTGCCTTCTCCCCACAATCCCTGGCACCCGTACTAACCAAGAATGTGTCAATCTCCGCCTTAAAAATATCCGTTGACTTGGCTTCCAATGAATTCCGCAGATTCACCACCCTCTGACTAAAGACTGCACATGGTTACAATCAAGCCGTCCACAGTGTACAGATACAGGAGAAGGGAATAATGTTTAGTACTAGATAAAGTCCAGCAAAGTCCAATAAAAGATCGTCCGAGGGTCTCCAATGAGGTGGATAGTAGGTCAGGACAGCTCTATAGCTGATGATAGGATGCCTAATAACAGATAGGAAGAAAATGTCCCAAATCTGGAATAATAGCTGGGAAGAAATTGTCGCTGACCTACACACATGACAATGAAGAACCATTGAACCACTGGATGTTCATGTTTTGTGCAAGGGACCAGGGGACCAGGGCTTCACATAGTTCTGTGCATTATGCTACGGGAAAAAATTAGAAGGTGGCTTGGAGTTAGGGAATTTGGGAATTTGTGGTGGCCCAAAGTTTGTATAACCAATGAACCAAGCTTTAAAGCGGGGCCACCTAGATAACGTAGGAAACACAACATCATTTGATAACGCCACGTTAATCTACTTTGGGGATAGAATAACCTTGGCTGGGATACCCAGAGAACATCTTTCCGGTGGAGCAGCGGTAGAGCTACTGCCTCACAGCACCAGAGACCCTGGTTCGATCCTGACTACGGGCGCTTGTCTGCACGGTATTTGTACGTTCTCCCCGTGACCCGCGTGGGTTTTTCTCAGATCTCCGGTTTCCTCCCGCGATCCAAAGACGTGCGGGGTTTGTAGGTTAATTGGCTTGGTTATAAATAATAAAATTGTCCCCAGTGTGTGTAGGGTAGTGTTAGTGTGCGGGGATCGCTGGTCGGTGTGGACTCGGTGGGCCGATGGGCCTGTTTCCGCGCTATATCTCAAAACTAACCTGTACTAAACTAAATCAGAGTGATTCAAACTACAAAGTTCACTTGAATGGACAGGTTTAGTTCACTGCCTGTTCCTTTCTGATATATTTTTAAGAGATGTGGTTAAATATACTAGCTAGGTGTATGCACTGCTATTAACTATTTATTTGTCTGTTTGTTATTTTTTATACCTACTGAGCTTTTTATTGTTGTTTATTATGGGTTTTACTGAGTACTATTTTACATGGTTTAATGGTTCCATGGTGCCTTATTTGTTACATATGCAACTGCGTAGTGAAGTTCCTTTTGCGTACATAACACGCGCAGGCTCCGCCATTTTAGGCACCATTATTCAAAGTCCAAATTCCGGTTGACCAGCGAGCTGGATACGTTCAGAGAAGTTGTTCATACGGTCAGCTTATAGCCAGGAAAAATCCAAGAAGAACACGTCAACAACCGTCAAGGGGCAGCACAGTGGCGCAGCGGTACAGTTGCTGCCTTATTGCGCCAGAGACCCGGGTTCAATCCTGACCACGGGTGCTTGCCTGCACGGAGTTTGTACGTTCTCCCTGTGACCTGCGTGGGTTTCCTCTGGGTGCTCTGGCTCCCTTCCACACTCCAAAGACGTACAGGTTTGTAGGTTAATTGGCTTAATTGGGTAAAATCGTGAATTGTTCCCAGTGGGTGTGGGATAGTGTTTGTGTACGGGGTCAGTGGGCCGAGGGGCGTGTTGCTGCCCTGTTATCTCTAAAGTCTAAAGTCTAAAAGTAAAGAAAGACTTGCTCACAAAAAAATAGAATGTATCGGAACCTTTCATTGATTTTTTAATTTTGCTCGAGTTACAATTCTTTTGTAAAATATAATTCCATGTCTGTGTGTAAATCATATTTGATTTATTGACAAACTAGCTTCCATTTTGTAACCACAAATAAATGTGATAAGGAAGAAATTTCGGAAAATAATTTTACGGTTACTCGCTCAACCAATGCGAAACATTTAAGTTCGATTTTTTTGTGTAATTTAGGTTATTCGGCGATTTCACCTGTACTTTTGTTTAAGAAAGAACTGCAGATGCTGGAAAAATCGAAGGTAGACAAAATTGCTGGAGAAACTGAGCGGTTGAGGCAGCATCTATGGAGTGAAGGAATAGGTGACGTTTCGGGTCTCGACCTATTTCCTTCGCTCCTTATATGCTGCCTCACCCGCTGAGTTTCTCCAGTATTTTTGTTTACCTTCACGTGTACTTTTGCTCTTTTCAACGATGGTTAATAATTCGACACTTAAACAAAGTTGTGATTGTGAACCCACAAATGGAGTTGGCTTTTTCCATTTACGAGCTTGGTCTTTATTTTGGAAACATACTGCCTGCTCAGACTGCGCAACCTGCTTGCGGAAACAAGGTCGTATTTGATAATAAAATATCACGTGAAGGCAAGAGAGGGACTCGTCTAATAACAAGAGGTCACATTGAATGTTGTTGAAGAGTTGTGAGTGTTTTAGTGTCATAAAGTATGTCCCGAAACGGAACAATGACATTCTTACCTGCAGCAGCACGGCAGATGTGTAAACACGTTTAAGAAGGAACTGCAGATGCTGGAAAATCGAAGGTAGACAAAAATGCTGGAGAAACTCAGCGGGTGAGGCAGCATCTATGGAGCGAAGGAAATAGGCAACGTTTCAGGTCGAGACCCTTCTTCACAGTACTCTGTAAAATCTGTAATAGATTCATAGAGTCAAACTGCATTGAAACTGGCCCGTCGGCCCAACTTGCCCCCCCCCCACCCCCCGACCAACATGTCCCATCTAAGGTAGACAAAATTGCTGGAGAAACTTAGCGGGTGCAGCAGCATTTATGGAGCGAAGGAAATAGGCAACGTTTCGGGCCGAAACCCTTCTTCAGACGTCCCATCTACACTAGTCCCACCTGCCTGTGTTTGGCCCATATCCCTCTAAACCTGTCCTATCCATGTACCTGTCTAAAATGTTTCTTAAACGTTATGATAGTCCCTGCCTCAACTACCTCCTCCGGCACCCAACACCCTTAGTTAGAAAATGTTACCCCTCGGGTACCCCTTAATGTCTCAGGTATTAAATCTTTCACCCCTCACCATAAACCTATGTCCCCTTGTCCTCGATTCACCTTGTGTTTCTGATTTTCTTTTTTTGTGTCTTTGGAAAGAATTCTGTCCTTAATTTGTGTATTGGGCTTTATAATTTATTTTATTCTGATTATATGTTTCCTATTTGTCAATCTCTGTAAGGTGTCCTTGAGACCTCGGTATAAGGCGCCCGTAAACAAAAGCTATTATTATTATTATTACTCTGGGCAAGAGACTCTGTGCATCTACCCGATCTAGTCCTCTCAGTATTTTGAACACATCTATAAGATCATGAATAAGCAACAAAAAAAAGTGTTTGTTTTTTCAACTTACTGAACTTTTTTTTGTTGCTTAGTCATGATATTCTCTATATATATATACAGATCACTGGTCATATACAGATCACTGGTCAGCACAGACTAGGTGGGTCGAAGGGCCTGTTTCTGTACTGTATCAAAAGTCTACAGAAATATATAAACCGTTAACATTTACTTATCCAGCCCCTTAATTGCTTTTTCATTACAGGTAGTTTAGATATTTTAGTTTAGTTTAGAGATGCAGCAATGATAACAGGCCCTTCGGCCCGCCCAGTCCACGTCGACCTTCGATCACCTGTTCACATGAGTTCTATGTTATTCTACATCGTGTCATCCGCTCCCTACACACTTGAGTAAACTCAGAGACCAAGAGCGCTCTAACAGTTCAGCGCACTCTATGGTGGCACTAACTGGTTGTTGATTGATTGAGCAACGAGGGGGGTGGATGGTTAGTAGGTTAGTTGGAGTTAGTTATCTGAAATTGGAGAATTGAACTAGGTTTAGTTTAGTTTAGTTTAGTTTAGAGATACAGAGCAGAAACAGGCCCTTCAGCCCACCCAGTCCGCACCAACCAGTGATCCCCGCACATTAACACCATCCTACACACAATTTACACATTCACCGAGCCAATTAACCTACAAACCGGTGCATCTTTGGAGTGTGGGAGGAAACCGAAGATCTTGGAGAAAACCCACGCAGGTCACAGGAAGAACGTACAAACTCCATACAGACAGCACCCGTAGTTGGGATCGAACCCGGGTCTCCGGCGCTGCAAGCGCTGTGAGGCAGCAACTCTATCGCTGCGCCACCGTGCTGCTTCCCAAGCGGAATATGAGGTACTGTTCCTCCAGTTTGCATGTGGGGTCCAGAGAAGAGCGTTCACGTCGTGACCCTGTTTCCACCAATCTTTCCACCACCACGCACAAGAAGCGCAAGAACACCATTGTATACAGATGCCGAGAAGTGTGTTCAGCTCTGGCTAAACAACTTCTAATCTTGTGTGTGGACAATAACGAAGAGAGCCCGCCAGCGGCTCTTTTTCCTGAGAAGGCTGAGGAAGTTTGGCATGAACGCCAGTATCATCACAAACCTCTACAGTTGCACCATCGAGAGTCTGCTGACGGGCTGGACCGCGGGTGAAGAATAAAGGGAAGAGATAAGACTTTGCCTTCCATCACAGTGAGGAGGTGTTGGAGATTCACTGTGATGGATGTTTATGTAAACTGTGTTAAGTGTGGGTCTTGTTTTTTTTTTGTAATGTGTTAAAAAACTGTAGTAATGATATTTCGTTCAAGCCTAGGCTTGAATGACAATAAATAGCATTCAATTCAATTCAATTCAGTCTGGTACGGGAACTGTTCTGCTGTTCCACAGCCGCAAATCACTACAGAGTGTGGTGAAGGCAGCACAGCACATCACTGGCAACTGTCTCCCGGCCATTCTGGACATTTTCCACAGGCGGTGCCTGCGGAAGGCACACAGCATCATCAAGGCCCACAGCCACCCAGCACACAGACTGTCCTCCTTGTTACCGTCAGGCAGACGATACAGGAGCAGGGCTGCACGTACCACCAGACTTAAGAACAGTTTTTATCATCAGGCCATCAGGCTTCTGAACTCATAAACACATCATATATGTTGATTCTTTTATTTATTATTGTCTTTTACCTACCAATGTCACTTTTATCTAATCTTATTTGATCTTCTTTTTTATCCTTGTAATATCATTGCTGAGGTGACCCGTTGTCTTGTCAAACACATTTCATTGTACCGTTGACCCTGTGTTAACCTACATATGACAAATAAAACTGAACTGATAAGAAGAAGAAGTTTGCATGTGACCTCACTCTGGCAATGGAAGAGGCCCAGGACAGAAAGGTCAGTGTGGGAATGGAAAAGGGAGTTAAAATGGTTGGCAACCGGGAGATCGCGTAGGCCTTGACAGGCCGAGACCACGTATTAATAAGTAGTTGGGAGGCAAGATGATTTATTTATCTACAAGATACAGTCAAGAAAATGTTTTTTTAATTAATCTGTATATTGATTTAAGCAGTTAATGTGGAATAATTTTGTGTCTTTTGAGCAAATTATCTAGTGTTGGATTAATCAAATATAATGGTGTTTAATTAACAGTGAAATGCCGGACAATTAAAATCTCTGCATTTCTTCCTGTTTTTTTCACAGTTACCATCTGGCAAATTTAAGTTTAAAACCTGGTACGAGATTGAAGGAAACAGCATCAAAGGAACTCAACTACATTCTCCAAGAGTCAGAGAAGGTACATCAACATTAACAGAAAAGGCACAGGATAGAGGTATTGAGTATAGAAGTTGAGAGGTCGTGTTGCAGTTATATAAGAAGACTCAAGAGTCAAGGGTCAAGAGTGTTTTAACCTACAAACCTGTACGTCTTTGGAGTGCGGGAGGAAACCAAAGATCTCGGAGAAAACCCACGCAGGTCACGGGGAGAGCGTGCAAACTCCGTACAGACAGCACCCGTAGTCGGGATCGAACCCGGATCTCCGACGCTGCATTCGCTGTAAGGCAGTAACTCTACAACTGTGCCACCGTGACCGCCCGGTAGATCGGGTAAATGCAATTCTATATGTCTACTAAATGTCTGTCGTATCTGCCTCCACCACCACCACCCCTGGCAGCATGCTCCATTCTAGTCCAGGCACCCACATTGTGTTACAAACTTGCCGCGCACATCTCCTTTAAACTTTGCTCCTCTCACCTTAAACTATGCTCTCTCTCGTCTTTGACATTTCCACCCCAGGGAAAGGTTCTGAATGTCTACCCTATCTACGCCTCTGATCTTTGGTATATTTCTACCAGGTCTCTCCCTCATCCTCCGACGTTCTGGAGAAAACAATCCAAGTCTGTCCAACCTCTCCTTCTAGCTAATGCCTCCTAACCCAGGCATAATTCTGGTCAACCTCTCTGCACCCTCTCCAAAGCCTCCACATCCTTCCTGTAATGGGGCGACCAGAACCACACGCAATACACCAAATGTGGCCTGATCAATGTCTTAAGGCCCTGTCCCACTCACGTGTCCTTGGCACGCAAATTACGCGACCTCGTCGTCGCGTTGAGGCGCACGGGCATCATGTGGCCGCGCGGGGCCGGTCCCACTGAGAAGCGCGGAGGTGTATGTAGTTGTGAGCGATATCGCGCGGCGCTCCGAAATTTTGTAGCGAACGAAATCTTCGCGCGCCGACGGCCTGTCGCGTAACTGACGGCCAAAGTGGGACAGGCCCAAGGCCCTGGCGTGACGTCTCACTCTCCAACAGCAGCAGAAGCAGGTAAACGATCGTCGAACTCGGCCTGGGGCTCACGGCCGTTGTGTCCGGATCCGCCCCCACTCCTACTGCCAGAGCGGGGCCAAGAAGATTGAAGATAGACACAAAATGCTGGAGTAACTCAGCGGGACCGGCAGCATCTCTGGAGAGAAGGAATGGGTGACGTTTCGGGTCAAGACCATTCTTTCAGACTGAAGCAGGGTCTCGACCCGAAACATCACCCATTGCTTCTCTCCAGAGATGCTGCCGCTCCCGCTGAGTTACCCCAGCTTTGTGTCCATCTTCAAATGACGTCACGCGCTCCAGACGCGTGAAGTCGCGCGCCACCTTCGCGGGACCGTCGCGCCTCAACGCGACCACGGGGTCACGTAATTAGCGTGCCAAGGACACGTAAGTGGGACAGGGGCTTTAGAGTGCTGCGTCATGACTTCCTGACTCTTATATTCAATGCCCCAACTGATGAAGGTGAGTAAAATAATGTTCAGATATCAGAGTCAATCCAACTGATTGAGCGATGAGGGGGATGGGTGGTGAGTTGATTAATTACCTGACATTGGAGAATTCTATGTTCATACCGCTGGGTTGTAAGCTGCCCAAGCAAAATATGAGGTGTTGTTGCTCCATGGTGCGTTATATGGTTTTTAACAAAGCTTCTGGAGATATGAGCATTATAATACTGAGACTGAAGCCAGCGCGATCATGCTCAGAACTTTCCCAATTGAACTGGTGAAGACACAACCTATCGATGGTTGTAAAACATGCAATGAATAAAGAATCCAAAGACCAGCCGTCAAAATACATGTTTTACGGATTTTGTACGTTCTCCCTGCGACCACATGAGTTTTCTCCGGGTGCTCCGGTTTCCTCCCACATTCCAAAGACGTGCAGGTTTGTAGGTCAGACACCTGTATCAAGTGCTGGAGTAACTCAGCGGGTCAGACGGCATCTCTGGAGAGAAGGAATAGGAATAGGGGCGGCAGGGTGGCGCAACGGTGGAGTTGCTGCCTTAAGGGCCTGTCCCACTTTCACAACCTAATTCACGACCTCTGCCGAGTTTGTCCTTGACTCATACACGCAGCATGGGTCGTCACGGGGTCGTAGGAGGTCGCAGGTAGGTCGTAGGTAGGTTGTGATGCTAGTCGTAGGTACTCGTGGCATCAAGTAGGTCGGGGCGTTTTTTCAACATGATGAAAAATGTCCAAGAGTAAAAAAAGGTCGTGCATTAGGTCGTGAAAGTGGGACAGGCCCTTTACAGAGACCCGGGTTCGATCCTGACCACGGGTGCTGTCTGTACGGAGTTTGTACGTTCTGCCCTTGACCTGTGTGGGTTTTCACCGAGTGCTTCGGTTTCCTCCCGCACTGCAAACATGTACAGGTTTGTAGGTCAATTAGCTTCAGTAAATTGTACTTGGTCCCTAGTGTGTGTGTGTGGGTGTAGGATGGTGCTAGTGTACGGGGTGATCGCTGGTCAGCATGGACTCAGTGGGCCGAAGGGCCTGTTTCAACGCAGTATCTCTAAAATAAAATAAACTAAAGGTAACGTTTCAGGTCAAGTCTCGTATTTTGGCCAGGTTAACTACTGTAGCTTCGGTAAATTGTCCCTCGTGTGTAGGATGGAACTAGTGTGAACGGGTCAGCATGGACTCAGTGGGCCGAAGGGCCTGTTTCAACGCTGTATCTCTAGACTAAACTAAAAATATGAATTCAATACAATTTCCACGTTAATAGGTCCTCCTCCTGGGGATCTCTTTCCCAAAGACGGGGAAAGAGCTGCGCTCGTGAAGAAGGAAAGTCGGGATGAAGAAGCATTGAAACAAAGAAGGCTGGAAAACTGGGAGAACTGTCTGGTAAGGAATGGTAATAGGAGCATTCGATTGTATAATAAAGGGATCCAATAAGGGCGGCGCGGTGGGTTTTCTCCAAGATCTTCGCTTTCCTTCCAAGGACCATATAACCATATAACCATATAACCATAACAGCACGGAAACAGGCCATCTCGGCCCTTCAAGTCCGTGCCGAACATTTAAATTTTTTTATTTTTATTATTATTATTATTATTATTATTATTTATTTTTTTTTAATTAAAAATAAAATACTTCCCCCCTAGTCCCATCTACCTGCACTCAGACCATAACCCTCCATTCCTTTCCCGTCCATATACCCATCCAATCTATTTTTAAAGGATAACATCGAACCTGCCTCCACCACTTCCACTGGAAGCTCATTCCACACAGCTACCACTCTCTGAGTAAAGAAGTTCCCCCTAATGTTCCCCCTAAACTTCTGTCCCTTAATTCTCAAGTCATGTCCCCTTGTTTGAATCTTCCCTACTCTCAATGGGAAAAGCTTATCCACGTCCACTCTGTCTAACCCGCTCATAATTTTAAAGACCTCTATCAAGTCCCCTCTTAACCTTCTGCGCTCCAAAGAATAAAGACCTAACTTGTTCAACCTTTCTCTGTAACTTAGTTGCTGAAACCCAGGCAACATTCTAGTAAATCTCCTCTGTACTCTCTCTATTTTGTTGACATCCTTCCTATAATTAGGCGACCAAAATTGTACTCCATACTCCAGAATTGGCCTCACCAATGCCTTGTACAATTTTAACATTACATCCCAACTTCTATATTCAATGCTCTGATTTATAAAGGCCAGCACACCAAAAGCTTTCTTTACCACCCTATCTACATGAGATTCCACCTTCAGGGAACTATGCACAGTTATTCCTAGATCCCTCTGTTCAACTGCATTCCTCAATTCGCTACCATTTACCGTGTACGTCCTATTTTGATTTGTCCTGCCGAGATGTAGCACCTCACATTTGTCAGCATTAAACTCCATCTGCCATCTTTCAGCCCACTCTTCCAAATGGCCTAAATATCTCTGTAGACTTTGAAAATCGACTTCATTATCCACAACACCACCTATCTTAGTATCATCTGCATACTTACTAATCCAATTTTCCACACCTTCATCCAGATCATTGATGTACATGACAAACAACAGTGGACCCAACACAGACCCCTGAGGCACCCCACTAGTCACTGGCCTCCAACCTGACAAACAGCCATCCACCATTACTCTCTGGCATCTCCCATTCAGCCACTGTTGAATCCATCTTGCTACTCCACCATTAATACGTACAGGTTTGTAGGTTAATTGGCTTGGTAAAAATGTCCCGTGCGTGCGTGGAGTTGTTTAACGTGCGGCGATCGTTGGGTTGCGCGGACCCGCTGGGCCGAAGGACCTGCTTCCATGCTGTATCTCTAAACTAAACTAAACCGCTTGGTAATGCATATTAAAGAAACTTTAATACAGCACAGGAACAAAAACTTGTCATTATATCACAGTACAGGTGATTCAAATAACCCTCGTTATAATGGGATCCCTTATTGCCGATTGTCCTCTATAACCAAGCAAGGTATTCTCTGTGGAATTCTCTGCCTCAGAGGGCGGTGGAGACAGGTTCTCTGGATGTTTTCAAGAGAGAGCTAGATAGGGCTCTTAAAAATAGCGGAGTCAGGGGATATGAGGAGAAGGCAGGAACGGGGTACTGATTGGGGATGATCAGCCATGATCATAGATACATAGATACATAGAAAATAGGTGCAGGAGTAGGCCATTCGGCCCTTTGAGCCTGCACCGCCATTCAATATGATCATGACTGATCATCCAACTCAGTATCCCGTACCTGCCTTCTCTCCATACCCCCTGATCCACTTAGAGACAAGGGCCACATCTAACTCCCTCTTAAATATAGCCAATGAACTGGCCTCAACTACCCTCTGTGGCAGAGAGTTCCAGAGATTCACCACTCTCTGTGTGAAAAAGTTTTTCCTCATCTCGGTCTTAAAGGAGTTCCCCCTTATCCTTAAGCTGTGACCCCTTGTCCTGGACTTCCCCAACATCGGGAACAATCTTCCTGCATCTAGCCTGTCCAACCCCATAAGAATTTTGTACGTTTCTATAAGATCCCCTCTCAATCTCCTAAATTCTAGCGAGTATAAGCCAAGTCTATCCAGTCTTTCTTCATATGAAAGTCCTGACATCCCAGGAATCAGTCTGGTGAACCTTCTCTGCACTCCCTCTATGGCTATAATGTCCTTCCTCAGATTTGGCGACCAAAACTGTACGCAATACTCCAGGTGTGGTCTCACCAAGACCCTGTACAACTGCAGTAGAACCTCCCTGCTCCTATACTCAAATCCTCTTGCTATGAAAGCCAACATACCATTCGCTTTCTTCACTGCCTGCTGCACCTGCATGCCTACTTTCAATGACTGGTGTACCATGACACCCAGGTCTCGCTGCATCTCCCCATTTCCTAATCGGCCACCATTTAGATGATAGTCTGCCTTCCCGTTTTTGCCACCAAAGTGGATAACCTCACATTTATCCACATTATACTGCATCTGCCAAACATTTGCCCACTCACCCAGCCTATCCAAGTCACCTTGCAGTCTCCTAGCATCCTCCTCACAGCTAACACTGCCCCCCAGCTTAGTGTCATCCGCAAACTTGGAGATGTTGCATTCAATTCCCTCATCCAGCTCATTAATATAAATTGCAAATAGCTGGGGTCCCAGCACTGAGCCTTGCGGTACCCCACTAGTCACTGCCTGCCATTGTGAAAAGGACCCGTTTACTCCTACTCTTTGCTTCCTGTTTGCCAGCCAGTTCTCTATCCACATCAATACTGAACCCCCAATACCGTGTGATTTAAGTTTGTATCCTAATCTCTTATGTGGTACCTTGTCGAAAGCCTTCTGAAAGTCTAGATACAACACATCCACTGGTTCTCCCCTATCCACTCTACTCGTTACATCCTCGAAAAATTCTATAAGATTCGTCAGACACGATTTACCTTTCGTAAATCCATGCTGACTTTGTCCAATGATTTCATCACTTTCCAAATGTGCTGCTATCCCATCTTTAATAACTGACTCTAGCAGTTTCCCCACTACCGATGTTAGACTAACTGGTCTGTAATTCCCCGTTTTCTCTCTCCCTCCCTTCTTAAAAAGTGAGGTTACATTTGCTACCCTCCAATCCTCAGGAACTACTCCAGAATCTAAAGAGTTTTGAAAAATTATCACTAATGCATCCACTATTTCTGGAGCTACTTCCTTAAGTACTCTGGGATGCAGCCTATCTGGCTCTGGTGATTTATCGGCCTTTAATCCATTCAATTTACCCAACACCACTTCCCGACTAACCTGGATTTCACTCAGTTCCTCCATCTCCTTTGACCCGCGGCCACCTGCTATTTCCGGCAGATTATTTATGTCTTCCTTAGTGAAGACGGAACCAAAGTAGTTATTCAATTGGTCCGCCATATCCTTGTTCCCCATGAACAATTCACCTGTTTCTGACTGCAAGGGACCTACATTTGTTTGAACTAATCTCTTTCTCTTCACATATCTATAAAAACTTTTGCAGTCAGTTTTTATGTCCCCTGCCAGTTTCCTTTCATAATCTATTTTCCCTTTCCTAATTAAGCCCTTTGTCCTCCTCTGCTGATCTCTGAATTTCTCCGAGTCCTCTGGTATGCTGCTTTTTCTGGCTAATTTGTACACATCATCTTTTGCTTTGATACTATCCCTGATTTCCCTTGTTATCCACGGATGCACTACCTTCCCTGATTTATTCTTTTGCCAAACTGGGATGAACAATTTTTGTAGTTCATCCATGCAGTCTTTAAATGCCTTCCATTGCATATCCACTGTCAACCCTTTTAGAACTAATTGCCAGTCAATCTTGGCCAATTCACATCTCATACCCTCAAAGTTACCTTTCTTTAAGTTCAGAACCGTTGTTTCTGAATTAACAATGTCACTCTCCATCCTAATGAAGAACTCAACCATATTATGGTCACTCTTGCCCAAAGGGGCACGCACAACAAGACTGCTAACTAACCCTTCCTCATTACTCAATACCCAGTCTAGAATAGCCTGCTCTCTCATTGGTTTCTCTACATGTTGGTTTAGATAACTATCCCTCATACATTCCAAGAAATCCTCTTCCTCAGCACCCCTGCCAGTTTGATTCACCCAATCTATATGTAGATTGAAGTCACCCATTATAACTGTTTTGCCTTTGTTGCACGCATTTCTAATTTCCTGTTTGATGCCATCCCCAACTTCACTACTATTGCTAGGTGGCCTGTACACAACACCCACCAGCGTTTTCTGCCCCTTAGTGTTTCGCAGCTCTACCCATACCGATTCCACATCCTCCAAGCTAATGTCCTTCCTTTCCACTGCGTTAATCTCCTCTCTAACCAGCAACGCTACCCCACCTCCTTTTCCTTTCTCTCTATCCCTCCTGAATATTGAATATCCCTGGATGTTCAGCTCCCAGCCTTGGTCACCCTGGAGCCATGTCTCCGTGATCCCAACTATATCATAATCATTAATTGCTATCTGCACGTTCAACTCATCCACCTTATTACGAATGCTCCTTGCATTGAGACACAAAGCCTTCAGGCTTGTTTTTACAACGCTCTTACCCCTTATACAATTATGTTGAAAAGTGGCCCTTTTTGATTTTTGCCCTGGATTTGTCTGCCTGCCACTTTTACTTTTCACCTTGCTACCTATTGCTTCCGCCCGCATTTTACACCCCTCTGTCTCTCTGGTCACCCATTTAAGAACCCCACCACCTCTTATTCTCTGTTTATTATTGTTTTCTTCTTTCCCCCCTACATGTTGGGTCTGAGTGCTTTCCTTCTCTGCCTCCTGCCTCACACACTGTCTAATAGCATTCTCTATTTGAGTCCCTCACATTGAATGGTGGTGCTGGCTCGAAGGGCCGAATGGCCTACTCCTGCACCTATTGTCTATTGTCTATTGTATTCACTCCAACCACCTAGTGGTCACTCAAGAGTCAAGTTAAGAGAGTTTTATTGTCATGTGTCCCAGATAGGACAATGAAATTCTTGCTTGCTGCAGCACAACAGAATATGTAAACATAATACAGAACAGGAGATAACAGTTCAGTGTGTCTATATACCATAGACCATATATATACACAATAAATAAACAGATAAAGTGCAATAGACTGTTGCTGTTCAGAGTTTGTTTGATGTCGTGTTTAATAGCCTGATGGCTGAAGGGAAGAAGCTGTTCCTGTACCTGGATGTTCCAGATTTCAAGCTCCTGTGCCTTCTTCCCGATGGCAACGGAGAGATGAGTGTGTGGCCAGGATGGTGTGGGGTCTTTGATGATGCTGGCAGCCTTTTTGAGGCAGCGACTGCGATAGATCCCTTCGATGGTGGGGAGGTCAGAGCCGATGATGGACTGGGCAGTGGTCACAACTTTCTGCAATCTTTTCCCCTCCTGGACGTTCACTTCGAGAGACAGCGAGTTGCTTTCAAATGCCAAGTTCTTTTCAACAGCTAAAAATGTTTAGTTTACTTTAGAGATACAGCGCAGAAACAGGCCCAGCGGCCCACCTACACATACTATGGACCAAGCCAATTAACCTACAAACCTGCACCTGTCTTTGGAGCGTGGGCGGAAACCGGAGTTTCTTGGAGAAAACCCGCGCTTGTCACGGGAAGAACGTACAAACTCCGTACAGACAGCACCCGTAGTGCTGGAGTAACTTAGTGGGTCGGGCAGCATCTGTGAAGAAAAGGAATAGGTAATGTTTTAGTTTGGGACCCTTCTTCAGACTGATTGTGGGTGAGAGAGAGAGAGCTGGGGGAGAGGAGAGGCAGGACAAAGCATGGCAGGTAACAGGTGGACACAGTTAAGGGGGGGGGTGCTGTTGATAGACAGACGGTTGGAACAAAAGCCAGAGATGAAGACAGAAGCTGTGAGACAAAAGGATGAAGAGCTGCGAATTGTGAAGCCAGAGGAATGAATGAAGGAGGAGGAGGGAGGTGGAGTCCAGGTTGGGCACTGGAGAAATTGAGTCATGGGAGGGGGCGGGGAGGGGGGGAGGGGGAGGGGGGGGAGTGCGTAGAGGTGGGTGTGGAGAAGAAAGGGGAAGTGTTGTTGGAGGTCACCTAAAATTGGAGAATTCAATGTTCATACCGTTGGGATGTGAGCTACCCAAGTGGAATATGAGGTGCTGTTCCTCCAGTTTGCCTGTGACCTAACTCTGACGATGGAGGAGGCCCAGGCCAGAAAGATCAGTATGGGCATAGGAAGGGGAGTTAAAATGGTCATTAACTCGAAGATTCAGCAGGCCTTGGCAGACCGAGCTCAAGTATTCAGTGAAACGGTCGCCAAGTCGATGCTTGGTTTCGCCAATTTTCCAACTGCAGATGCTGGTTTAAACCAAAGATAGACACAAAAAGCTGGAGTAACTCAGCGGGACAGGCAGCATCTCTGGAGAGAAGGAATGGGTGACGTTTCGGAACGAGACTTTCTGAAGAAGGGTCTTGACCCGAAACGTCACCCATTCCTTCTCTCCAGAGAAGGGTTTCGGCCCGAAACGTTGCCTATTTCCTTCGCTCCATAGATGCTGCTGCACCCGCTGAGTTTCTCCAGCACTTTTGTCTACCTTCGATTTTCCAGCATCTGCAGTTCCTTCTTAAACAACATGCTGCCTGTCCTGCTGAGTTACTCCAGCTTTTTGTGTCTATCTTCAATACAGTTTCAATTTGGCCAGGATCACATTGCAGGCTACATTTCAATGCTGAACTCTCTAACCTTTTTTGCAACTTTGGTGAAAATCGGGGAGGTTTTTTTTGTAAAAGAAAGTTTTCTCTCTGATGAAGCTTTCATTTTCATCAAATAGGAAGTGAACCTATCTTATCAAGGCCTTGGTGATGCCTATCAGCTGGAAAACTTGTATAAGATTCTTCGCAGGTTGATCCGAGTGGAAAAGCTTCAACTGGCTGACAATTTCCTGACTGATCTCAGCTCTGTCAGACTCCCAAGGTAAAGACCAGCATTCTTTTTTTTTTTTTTTTGGAAAATATTTTTTATTGGAGATAAGTACATAACATATTAACATCATTACCAGTCTTGCATTTTTAAATTGATAATATTGTCAATTATTATTACATTGTCTCCAATACCTTTTGCCTTTTTTTGTTTTTTTTTAACTAGATAGAACTAAAAAGATAGATGAAGTAAAGAAAGAAAAGAGAGAGAAGAAAAGAGAGAGAAAGAAAAAAAAAAAAAAAAGAAAACAGAAAAGAAAAAGATAGTTAAAGAAGAATGGAAAAATTTATTAAGATAAAAACTTCGTTCGAGATATATTCGTACATTTCAGAGTATAGCCTTTCATCCATTCTTTAGCCCAAGTGTTAGTCAGGTTCCTGTGCTGAACCATTCTGACCCTTTAAATAATCAATAAAGGGAGACCATGTTCCAACGAATAATTCCTGTTTGTCCAACAGGGAAAATCTGATTCTTTCCACGTTTAAGGTCTCCGTCATTTCTATAATCCACATTTTGATTGTGGGGGTTATAGGGCCTTTCCAAAATTTTAGAATTAATTTTTTTCCCGTTATTATACTATAATCAATAAAGTTTCTTTGTGTTGTTGTAAATGTTTGATTTAATTCTAATGTTCCGAGTATTATTAATTTTGGATCCGGGTCCAATTGTGTGCTGGTCACTTTAGATATTATACTGAAAATATTTACCCAGAATTTTTTAATTTTTATACAGTTTGCAAACATATGAGATAAGTTAGCTTCTAAATGTTGACATTTATCACATATAGGTGAGATATGTTGAAAGATTTTATGTAATTTTGTTTTTGAATAATGTAACCTATGTATTACTTTAAATTGTATTAAAGAATGTCTGGCATTTAATGAACATTGATGTATGTGTTGTAAACTTTCTTCCCAAGTATCTTTCGTTATTATTTGATTTAATTCTTTTTCCCATGTTTGTCTGTGTAAGTCCGTCGATGGAATGTCTGTCTAATAAAATATTATATATATAAGATATTAATTTTTCTGTATTAGGATGTTTATTCCAACATTCATCAAGAATTTCTGAATTTCTAATTCGAAAATTTTGAGTATTCGATTTTACATAATCTCTGAGTTGAAGATATCTGAAAAAATCATTTCCTCGAAGTCCATAAGTCTGTTGCAACTCCTGAAATGTAAGAAAAGTGCCTTCCTTGTAAAGTTGTCCCATATTTTTAATTCCATAATTCTTCCATTGTGTAAAACCCCTGTCCAACCATGAGGGCTTAAACAAAGGGTTATTCACAATTGGAAGAAAAAGTGATAAATTATCTAATTTTAATGTCTTTTGTAATTGTTTCCAAATTCGTATAGCACTAAATATTATAGGGTTTTCCATATAATTTTTTTTGTTTAATTTAGACGTAGCAAATAATATTGAGCCAATATCAAAAGGTAAACAATCTTCCTTTTCCATTTTTAACCAATCTGGTTGTTGATCTATTTCTTCCAACCAGAAATTCATATTTTTAATATTAACTGCCCAAAAATAAAACAGAAAGTTTGGTAAAACCAAGCCTCCATTTATTTTTGATTTACACAAATGTCTTTTGTTTATCCTATGATTCTTATAATCCCAGATAAAATCATTAACAATGGAATCCAATTAAAAAAAAAAGTTTTTTGACAAATATATCGGAATTGTCTGAAAAAGGTATAATATTTGCGGTAAAAAAATCATTTTTATGGCATTAATTTTGCCAACCATTGAGATAGGAAGTGTTTTCCAATATTGAATATTCTTATGTAGTTTGTTCAGTAATGGGGGAAAATTTGCTTTAAATAATAATGTATATATCTTAGTTTCGTAAATGCCTAGGTATTTGAATTTTTCGTTTACTATTTTAAATGGAAATTGTTGTATTATATGTTTGTTGTGTTCCCTTATTGGCATAATTTCACTTTTATTCCAATTTATTCTGTATCCTGAGAGTGAACCAAATTGGGTTATTAGCTTTAATAAGTTTGGAATACTAATTTCTGGTTTTGTAATGTAAATTAGTACATCATCTGCGTATAGAGAAATTGTATTCACTGTATCCTTTGTGTTATACCCATGTATTTCCGGATGACCCCTAACTCTTTCTGCGAGTGGCTCAATAGCAAGCGCAAATAATAATGGAGATAACGGGCATCCTTGTCTACAACCTCTAGATAGGCTGAATTTAGATGACAACCTTTGGTTTGTTAATATTCTAGCCGTAGGGTTTGTATATAACAGTTTTATCCATGTGCAGAATTTCTCCCCTAGCTGCATTTTTTCCATCACCGAAAATAAATAGGACCATTCAACCTGATCAAAAGCTTTTTCAGCGTCAAGTGAGATTATTGCTAGATCTTCATTAATAATTCTCTTAGAATATATAATATTAAATAATCTTCTTAGATTATAATATGAGTACTGTTTCTGAATAAAGCCTGTTTGGTCAGGGTGTATTAATTTATTCATCACTGTACTTAACTAGTATTTTAGTTAATATTTTCTGATCTGTATTTAAAAGTGCAATTGCTCTATAAGATCCCGGATCTTCCGGATCTTTATCAACTTTAGGAATAAGTGTTATTATAGCTTCATTTAAAGTATCTGGAAGTTTCTGTTGAGTATAGATATGCTCATACAGCCTTTGTAAACGTGGGGAGAGCAAGTCATAAAATGTTTTATAGAATTAAGAGCCTAAACCATCTGGTCCTACTGCTTTACCATTTTTTAAAGAACCAATAGACTCTTCAATATCCTTTATCGTAATCTCCCCTTCTAATAATTCTCTATCGTTTGAGTCTAAACCTTTTAAATTACATTTTAGTAAAAAATCTGCTATTCCTTCTGGTTGTACTACAGTTTTAGTTGAATAAAGATTATGATAGTATTGGAGAAATCTCTCGTTTATATCCTTGGGCATTTTTAATAATTCTCCTGTATCTGTTCTAATTTTATGAATTATTTTTTCCCCTTCCATTTTTCGTAACTGACGTGCAAATAATTTTTGTGGTTTGTCTCCAAACTCGAAATGTAATTGTTTGGTTTTTTGATAAAGTTTTATTACTTGTTCTGAATACATTTTGTTTAATTTATATTTCAATACAGCAATTTTATTATGTTTTAATATAGATGGCATTCTCGCATTTTCTATATCTAGTTGCTTGATTTCCCTTTCCAATGTTTGTTGTTTAATCCTGTTCTCTTTATTATAAAATACTTGGACAGAAATGAATGCACCTCGAACAAACGCTTTAAACGTTTCCCACATAAGAGAAGTAGGTGTGTCAGGGTTGTCATTTACCTCAAAAAATATTTGAATCTGTTTAAGACCAGCATTCTTAACAACTAATATTCAGCTCCACAGATAGGTAGCCCAGTCCATCAACACAGACCAAACTCAATGGACAATAGGTGCAGGAGTAGGCCTGCGAGCCAGCACCGCCATTCACTGTGATCATGGCACGAGCTGCCAACTCTCACGCATTGAGCGTGAGACTCACGCATTTCGCCCAATTCTCACGCTCTCACGCTGATCACAAATTTTATCACGCTCTGTCGTGAGAAATTCTGTGACCAACGAGAATTTCAAAACTAATATCAACTTCTTGTTTGCGCGTCTGTTGACAAGACAGCAGCATTCTTATTCGCTGGTATTCTCACTTGACCGAACCGTCACACACCTCCACACCATGTCCCCATGCCAATTTACATTGAAAGGCAGTGAATGAGTGTCACCCAGCGCAGCAAATAAGGCCATGTCCTGCTCCCGGCGGCAGTCGGAATTTAAGCATTTGCGGGAAACGGCTGACATGAGCGAGGCCGGCGAGCGGCAGGAGAGAAGTACATGGGCTGCAGCCCCCCCCCCCCCCACACACACTTTTTTGGCTAGACATGTTTCAATATCTCCAGCTTTGGACGAGGCGCTGCTGTGCCCTGAGCAACCTGGTCATGGGTGTTGGAGAGCCGGGGAGGAGGGAGGGATGGAAGCAGAAGCAGTGGCGGGGGCAGATGCAGACGGGGAGCCGGGGCTGGCGAGTGTTTGCCGGGCTGGCGAGTCGCTCGCTGCAGCTCCGGCCATGGAGCAGCCTCAGTGCAAGAGTCCTAGGCCGTCGGAGGCGTCGGAACCGTGAGAGTCTCTATGCCGAATTTGCCCTGGTGACCGGCATGGACCAGGCTGCGGCTCGGTGCAGAAAATAGGTGCAGGAATAGGCCAACCAGTGGCTGCTGGAAGTAGGTACCAAGCACTGGGTAGAAGCGGTGGAAGATAGTGGCCTTCAAATGGGGGTGGTTGGGGAAAGCATCCTGCTTGCCTGCTAGATTTTCACTTACTGTAACTGCAGGAAACATTTTCCCATTGTTGGGGGAGTTCAGAACCAGGGGTCACAGTTTAAGAATAAGGGGTAGGTCATTTAGGACTGAGATGAGGACAAACTTTCTTCACCCAGAGAGTTGTGAATCTGTGGAATTCTCTGCCACAGAAGGCAGCGGACGCCAATTCATTGGATGTTTTCAAGAGAGAGTTAGATTTTGCTCTTGGGGTCAGCGAAATCAAGGGATATGGGGAAAAAACAGGAAAGAGGTACTGATTTTAGATGAAGATCATATTGAATGGTGTGGCTGGTTCGAAGGGCCGAATGGCCTATTCCTGCACCTATTTTCTATGTTTCTATGCTTGAGCATATGGCAATAAAACTCGACCACTTGATTTTGAAGCATTCATGCATGGTGGAGGTATAATGTAGTCATAGAGTGATACAGTGTGAAAACAGGCCCTTCAGCCCAACATGCCCGCCAACATGTCCCAGCTACAATCAAAGCAAATCAAATCAAAAACTTTATTTGCCATTTGTGCTTACACACATAGGAACTCTTGTGCGGTTGTTCAGAGAGTCAAGTCAAGTCAAGTTAAAAAGACACACAGAAAAACACATAATCTATAAACTATAAACACATATACTATGATATGTTATGAGGTGGGTCAGGACATCAGTTCATTTTGTTTTGGCCAAGAGTCTCACTGTGGCAGGGAAGAAGCTCTTGAAAAAGCGTGTTCTGTTTGTGACGATGCTGTCCGCTCGTCTGTGCCTGAGGTTGTATGTGCAGTTTTTGTGTTTGAGCAGGGAGTGAGCTGGATGTAGTGTTTCTCTGATGATTCTCTCTGCTCTTTTTTGACAGCGCTGTGTGTAGATTGTTTCCATGGAGGGAAGTTCCGTTCTGATAATCCTCTCTGCAGTCTTTATGACTCTTTGCAGAGCCTTCCTCTCTGTCTGTGTGGTGTTTCCATACCACACCGTAATGCCTGTGGTGAGGATGCTCTCTATCAGTCCTTTGTAGACCTGGGTGAGAGGGCCTGCTTTTGGTCCACATCCCTCCAAACCTGTCCTATCCATGTATCAGTCTAACTTTCTTAAATGTTGGGATAGTCCGTGCCTCAACTACATCCTCTGGCAACTTGTTCTATACACCCACCACCCTTTGTGTGGAAAATGTTACCCCTTAAAAAGTTACCTCTTAAAAATACTTTAAACAAAAAGCATTGAAATCATACTTCTACAATGCACTAAAACATGATTTTTATACATCAAATTTCAAAAAGTCCCTACCGCCCCCCTCCCACACCCTTCCCCCACTCGGTCGCTCCACACCCTCACCGGGTACCCCCAAGGCCAGTGATCAGTGATCGCTCAGCCCCCCCACTTTCAAACACGCTCCGCCTGGTCCCTGGTTCAGACGGAGAGCACTGCCAGATGTGAGCGGGAAACTGAGGCCAGTTGTCCGTGATATCTGGATCCCAATGCTCAGCGCTTCATGTTTCGGAGTTGGCTAATGTTATTGATTTGTAATTAGCCTGATTTGTAATTAGTTGACAAAACCTTAATTTATTAATTGGGAATATCCAGGGGGATGGGATAAGTGTAATATTAAAATGACATGCAAGGTGTCAGGCTGTCTGTCACAACATACAGCCCCAATAACCCATTATTTCCTTCAGTTAAATATTGGGAAGGTAGCACTATTGTCATTTGCCACTCAACTATTATGGTTGTTAACCTCACTGACCATTTCTAAACCCCCTCCCCCCAAATTCCTTTGACAGGTTGAATAGAAATGTCCCTGAACTCGTTGTTATATCAATTGAACACGTAGATGAATATCCTCAAGGAGTGTAATCAGATGGAAACTGATTCAAATGCGATGTTTAAGAGCTTGTTCAAAGAAGGGGCATATTTTAAAGGAGTGACAGAGATACTTGCAGAGGAATGTATGAGGATGTTATTATTTGTCTTTAGCTTGAGCTTGAACCAGGACATTTGAAGATTCAAAGTTTAATATAGTAATTGTGCTGATACTGACTCCAACCTACCACATAATGAATATCATCCATTACGGATGTTTTATTTTTCTGATGCCATTTAAACTTCACTTGGATTTCAATCACTTCAATGTAAAAGTAATTGGGAATGGGGAGCATTGGAACAAAAATTTGCCCTCGATATATTAACTGTAATATAATAATGTATACATGTTGGTAGGTGCAATCAAACAAAGATCTTTTTATCATTGTTGTGTTATGAATACCACAGAAAATATTATGTACTCTCAAGATCACATTAAATAGAATATTATTGCTTAAATATATATAGTTATTGGACTTTGCATTTTGGAAAAGTCCCAGCTGAGAGGAAGACAGCAAAATACTGAAAATATTGGGGGTGAAAATGGCTTCAGGACAGTTTGTTAGGAAAATGAATGAAATGGTAACAGAATACTTATACAGCTAAGTGAGTATAATTTTACAGATGAGAAATTGTGTTCAACCAATTCATGACTTCTTTGACAAAGTAACTAGCATGTTAGATAACAAGGAAGCCAATGGATGTAGCTAATTTTGTTATACAAAATTTGGTCCGTGAAGTGCCCAATAAAAGATTACCGCATTTGATAAGCACCTGTGGACTTGAACTTAATAGGTTAAGTCCAGAGGGTCAGATATTGGGCTTTATGTGTGGGCCAGGTATATTGTCAGTGCAGAGGGGCTAGGAGCAATGCCAAGTGTGCATCCAAAGTCAAGGTCTGGAATAGTACTAGGTGTGCAGTCAAAGCTGGGACAATGGGAGAGTTCAGCACTGGGAACCTAAGCTGGTAAGCAGCTATGGTCAGGGTAGAATAGGGGGGGGGGGCAGGTCTAAGGCTGGACTCAGGGTCAGGAATGAGAGAAGATATGCAACTGGAGTCAGGGTCAGGAGTAGTACCAGGTGTGCAGTGAGACCCAGGTTGGTCAACATGGGCCAAGTGCTTGATATAATCTGATTTCCATACATGAATACGCTAAGATCATTCATGTGCTGCACGTGTTGATCAGAGCCTGGGCTCTACTGTGGAATGTAATTAGGAATGTAATGTAGCCTAACCTTATTCATAGCTAGTCCAATTTAAAGCATTAATATTGCATTCAAGTGTAAATGAAAAGACTTGCTACAGTAAGCACCAGATTGCCCAATTTCAAGCTGAAAAATGCAAAAGCTTCGTACCATCGGAGGGGGGGCACCCTCCTCCCACAACCTCCCCCTCCCCCCCCCCCCCCCCCTCGGGCTTGGTCTCTTGCAATTTCTCACTCCCAACTCTCACCCAATGTTGGCAGCCCTGTCATGGCTGATCATCCACAATTCCTGCCTTCTCCCCATGTCTCTTGACTCCACTATATTTAAGAGCTCTATCTAACTCTCGCTTGAAAGCATCCAGAGAATTGGCCTCCACTGCCATCTGTGGCAGAGAATTCCACAGATTCACAACTCTCTGGGTGAAAAGGTTTTTCCTCGTCTCCGTTCTAAATGGCCTACCCCTTATTCTTAAACTGTGGCCCCTGGTTCTGGACTCCTCCCAAAATCAGGAACATGTTTCCTGCCTCTAGCGTGTCCAATCCCTTTATAATCTTACGTTTCCATAAGATCCCCTCTCATCCTTCTAAATTCCAGAGTATACAAGCCCAGCCGTTCCATTCTATCAACATATGACAGTCCCGCCATCCCAGGAAAGAACCTCGTGAACCTACGCTGCACTCCCTCAATAGCAAGAATGTCCGTCCTCAAAATTGAAGACCAAACTGCACACAATATTGGGTACTGTCCAATTCACCTCTACCCCATTGTGGACATTGGATGTCGTCTATGGAACTGATGCGCTACAATGCTGAGAACTATATTCTGCACACGGGTATCTTCCCCTTTGCTCTACCTATAGTAAACAAGTTCTGGCCTTCAGATACCCGATATTATTTCGGCTCGTTTTTTGAGAATTTTATTTATTTTGCAAAAATACCCGAAACTTGGCTGCGTGTCAGATTCCAACTTTATTTTGCAGGTGTAAAGAACTGAATTTGAACAAAAATCATTTATCATCGTTTCAACAACTACCGAAAATTCCCCAAATCCAGCACTTGTCACTTACTGAAAACAATATAATGACTTTGAGTGGACTTCATGATCTAGGACCATCTCCTATACAGTCCCTTACGTTGAAACGGAATCCGTGTGAATTTGAGGACAAGTATAGATGCAGGTATGTGCACCGTATCTGTGCTGGGAGAACCTACATTTTGTGGGGCGATGGAATCGTTGAATTGCTTATGTGCAAAATCTATATCATGCTTGATGGTAGTTTAGTGGTACAGCGTCGATACAACCCCTCGGCCCACCGCGTCCGCGCCGACCAGCGATCCCTGCACAGTAACACTATCCTGCACACACTAGGGACAATTTACATTTATACCAAGCCAATTAACCTACAATCCTGTTCGTCTTTGGAGTGTGGAAAGAAACCAAAGATTTCGGAGGAAACCCACGCAGGTCACGGGTAGAACGTACAAACTCTGTACAGACAGCACCCGTAGTCGGGATCGAACCCGGGTCTCCGGCGCTTCAAGCGCCGTAAGGCAGCAGCTCTACCGCTGCGCCACCGTAACTGCCCAGACTAACCATTAACACGGTCAGTGGAGACAATTTAAAAATATAACTATTACAATTATTTATTTCTAGTTCCAAGATACAGCGTGTAAACAGGCCCTTCGGCCCATCAAGTCCACGCCGACCAGCGATCCCCACACTTTAACACTATCCTTACACACACTAGGGACAAATTTACATTTCACATTTACACCAAGCCTATTAACCTACAAACCTGTACGTCTAAGGAGTGTGGGAGGAAACCAGAGCTCCCGGAGAAAAACCCACGTAGGTCACGTGGAGAACGTACAAACTCCGTACAGTCAGGATCGAACCAGGGTCTCTGGCGCTGTAAGGCAGCAACTCTACCGCTGCGCCACCGTGCCGCCCTTTACAATTCTTCTTTCTTACAAATAACCTAGATATCATGTGAAGCAAATACCCTGTGGCTGAAGTCTTCTTCCTGCCGTACATTTGTTAAGAGCTCAGTAAAGCCACGTGAAATTATGGTAGGGGGTGAAATTGGGTGTGATTCAAGGTGGGCCAAGGGCGGTGGGGGGAACAAAGGCTTGTTTGTTTCTGCTTTGTGTGCGCTTGTTATATGTGTTTGACAATCACATCCTGCGTGGTTCACAGTTGAGAAAATGGCAACTATTACTGAGTTGAACGGCCGGTTTACGGGCCGCTGGTTAAAATCCGGAAAGGTCAGACTGAACCAGAAAAAAAAAAACCACTCCCCTGACATCAGTCTGAAGAAGGGTCTCGACCCGAAACGTCACCCATTCCTTCTCTCCAAGAGATGCTGCCTGTCCCACTGAGCTACTCCAGCACTTTGTGTCTCCAGCTTTTCGTGTCTTATCTACAAAATAAAACTTACGTTTGAATTGTGTGCTTTCTTATTCTTTTCAGAGTTTTCTCCTCATTGCCAAACCTAAAGACATTAGACGGAATTCCTAAACTGCCAGCTGATTGTTCTCGACCAGAGACTCCTGTGAAGTCCAAAATGTGCACCGTTTCATAGCTCTTTGAGTCGTCGAGTCATACAGCACGCAAACAGGCCCTTCGGCCCAACTCACCCATGCCGACCACTCCATGAACATTCCTATGGAGTTGCCTTTATCATCTTTATTTTTTTTTTAATTGTCAGGCATTGCAAAATGTTTTAATACCCCACCAATAAATAAATAGTTTTGAGTATATTTGTATCACTTTATTATGTATTTTTATCAGCTATACTTTTAACTTCCATACATGTCGTGTTTACAAAATTGTTCATGCAGTATATCATTGTTATTTATGCAATAAACTTAATATTTATATAATCATGATAAGATTAAATGTAGAATTACTGAACTGTATACAAAAATGAATGTTGCTGTGCCTCAGTACATGTGACAATCATTGATGGCTTTGTTCAAAATGTTTGCAAATAGGTTGCAAGGTAATTATGGTTGGAAAAGAAAACCCTTCTTGTCCATCTTAGTTCATCCTCCTCTCCAGTAAGGTCCTAAAGTAGGTATGTTACAATACTTACCTTCAGCGGCGCAGCAATTCTGGCCACTGGCCGTGTGCGCGATTTTGGCGCCTTTGAGGGGGGCGGAGCTGGGGTTAAAACGCGGGTTTCTCCTACCTTGTCCTGTATTATATTTCGTTGGAGTACCAGCTTTTGTGGAAGAATCGTTCCGAGGTGGCGTTTTGGAGTATTTTGTTTTAAAAATCTCCCGACAATTTCAGCGCTGGAGTCATTTAAAAATCAGCTTCTGAAGCCGTCAACGCCGACAACGGGGACGGATTTCACACACGGGACAGGTAAACGAAAGCAGTTTATTTTTATGTATAAACGCTCTCCTTAAGAAGCCTTTAATTCACATTTTTACATGCGAAACGGTGATTCTTTTCCCGAACTAATGGCAATAATTTTCATGCCGATACAGGGTTAAATTCACCGCAAATCAACGTTCCAAATGATCTCGTTCCAGAAATCCCCATTCGCAAGATGATATAAATGCCATAAATTTACAGGTATTAAACATTAAATTTCTTCCATTTGGCCTATAAATCCATGACAATGAGATTAAAAAATTATGTTATATTGTGAATTATTGTGTGAATGTTATTTGGACACTTAGGCTATTAAAAATGTTAATCTATTCTTGAGAAATTGATAGATGTTTAGATCTAGTAATTGAATTTTGTAATTAGCTACAATTAGGTAACTAACTAATTATATGCTTTAATTTCAGGTCATCCAAGTAAGATTGTTTCATATTTGTTTCAGAATGCTTCAATCTATAATAACTGAAAATTTCTTTCAGTTCTCT
The DNA here is from genome assembly GCA_038087875.1 of Malacoraja senta. Lineage (NCBI taxonomy): Eukaryota > Metazoa > Chordata > Chondrichthyes > Rajiformes > Rajidae > Malacoraja > Malacoraja senta. The sequence goes on from CM075984.1 coordinate 51,013,573, forward strand.
TAATTTTTAGAAAGTTATGGGATTTTGACTGTCCTCGATCACAGCTTTTGTGTTAAGTCAATGGAAAAGCAATAGGGAACAAGATGCAAATTTCCGAGTATGAAAATGGCCATAACCTTTTTAATACTGAAGATATGAAAGTGAATTAGGTGTCAAATTAAACTTCTTTTTATGCTTTATCTGATGGGATAAATTACAGACTTTATTTTTAAAATCTCAAAATTTTGTAACATTGCTACCTAAAGTCAAAACACAAAGTAGCTGGAGAACTCAGCTGGCTCTGGCAGCATCTGTGGAGGAATGGCTAGCAACGTTTCGGGGGGCTTCAGGACTCAAGGTCAAGCCCGAGGAAATTTGTCCTGACCCCGAACGTCGCCTAGCCATTCCTTCCACAGATGCTGCCTGAGCTGCTGAGTTTCTCCAGTACTTTGTGTTTTACTTAAGATTCCAGCACCTCTACAGTTCCTTGTATCTCCCATCTCTGTCAAGCAAAGGTACAGTTTTGCCCCAACTATTGTCCAAATGTTCTTGCTGCAATATTGCACCTCACCTCCAATGGGGCGCAGCACGGTGGCACAGCGGTAGAGTTGCAGCCATACAGCGCCAGAGAACCCAGGTTCAATCCTGACTACCGGTGCTATCTGGCCAAATGCTGTGGTGGATGTTTGTGTTACATAGATACATAGAAAATAGGTGCAGGAGTAGGCCATTCGGCCCTTCGAGCCTGCATCGCCATTCAATATGATCATGGCTGATCATCCAACTCAGTATCCCGTACCTGCCTTCTCTCCATACCCCCTGACCCCCTTAGCCACAAGGGCCACATCTAACTCCCTCTTAAATATAGCCAATGAACTGGCCTCAACTACCCTCTGTGGCAGAGAGTTCCAGAGATTCACCACTCTCTGTGTGAAAAAGTTTTACCTCATCTCGGTCTTAAAGGATTTCCCCCTTATCCTTAAGCTGTGACCCCTTGTCCTGGACTTCCCCAACATCGGGAACAATCTTCCTGCATCTAGCCTGTCCAACCCCATACATTTTGTGTGTTCTTTATTATTGTATCGCTGCTGACAACCCAATCCTTGCCGGGTCACTGCTCGTGCGGTCGACCGGTCGGTGCAGAGAGTAGCTTTAAATGTTTGTCTTTCGTTACGTTGTTTGTGTCCCTTCTTTTTTTTAAAAAGCTACTGTAATGCGCCCTTTTAAATTGCCCCTTGGGGATGAATAAAGTGCTTGATTGATTGATTTGATTGATCTGTATGGAGTTTGCACGTTCTCCCCTGTGACCGTGTGGGTTGTCTCCGCGCTTTCCAGTTTCCTCCAACACTCCAAAGACGTACAGGTTTGTCGGTGAACTGACTTCGGTACAAATTGTAAATTGTCCCCTGTAGGTAGGATAGTGCTAGTGTGTGGGGGAGATCGCTGACAGGCCTGGACACGGTGGGGCTGAAGGGCCTGTTTCTGCGCTGTATCTCTAAAGGACCTGCCCCACTTACTCGATTTTTTTCGGCGACTTGCTGGCACCCGTCATAGTCGTAGCAGGTCTCTGAAAATTTTCAACATGTGAAAATCCAGCAGGGACCAGAACAAGGTACAACTCTTTGGGCGACTACTCACGACCGTACAGGCTTCAACCCCGCGACATGTCACCAGAGTGTCGCCTGTATGGTCGTGAGTCGTCCCCTCAGTCGCCCAAAGAGTCGCAGCGTCTTTCTGGTCACCGCTGGATTTTCAACATGTTGAATATTTTCGGCCACCTATGACGGTTTGCCGGCAATCGCCGAAAAACTCGGGTAAGTGGGACAGGCCCTTACAGCAAAGGAAATCTCTGAGTTGCTTTCTGATTTCATTACTATCGCAACAGTATCAATTGAAACACAGACATTTGCTGTTGCATATAAGATCAGAACAAGTATTAATCAGTTCATAATGAACTCAATTTCTGTCAACAATCCATGACAAAAGACTGGTCTCAAGTTAAGTCGCGTTTATTATCATATGCATAGACACAAGGAGGTCTGGGTAGGATGAACAAATCCAGCTTGCAGCAGCATCGCAGCACAGCCAAAACAAAACATACATGAACTATACAGAACTCACATGTAAAATTTCCAAAAGGAAGAAAACTGTGCAAAACAAACAGACATTAGTGCAAAAACATAATTGGGAGAAGAAACAAGTCCATGGTAGTGCAAGAGGTGTACTGGCTGAATATAACCTATAGTTTTGACATTAAGCAAGTTCGATCAGGAAGAATTTATCGATTGTCCTTCGAACAGATTGTATTTTATTTGACCTACACTGGACCACCTTGAGCAGAAGGGAGGGTCAATAGTTCATTTATTATCATTTTTAAATATTTAAGAAATTAAATTGAAATCGAGTAGAATCACAGTTGGGACTTTCCAGAAAAGCGAGGCAGAACTTCACTATCACCAACGTGTAGAATATTTGTATAAAATATTGCACGCACTGCCCAATAGCCCTTTCCATTCAATTCAACATTTAACAGGTAGCTTGTATAAATCTGCCATTGTTCGCTGGGGCAGTGCGGTGGCGCAGTGGTCGAGTTGCTGCCTTAAAGGCCTGTCCCACTTACGTGACTTTTTCGGCGACTGCCGGCACCCGTCATAGGTCGTTACAGGTCGGCGAAAATTTTCAACATGTTGAAAATTCAGCATGGGGAGAACATGCAAACTCCACACTGACAGCACCCAAGGTCAGGATTGAGCCCAGGTCTCTGGCATTGTCAGGCAGCAGCCCTACCAGCTGTGCAAATGTGCCACCCCCAGATTCACATCAGGATTGATGCAAAGAAACATGTGGGTGATGTTATAGATAGTTTAGGTTGGTGTAGAGATACAGCTCGAAAACAGGCCCTTCAGCCCATCGACCAGCGATCCCCACGCACACTAACACTATCCTACACACACACACACACACACACACTAGGGTCAATTTACAATTTTACCAAGCCAATTAACCTACAAACCTGTACGTCTTTGGAGTGTGGGAAGAAACTGGAGTTCCCTGAGAAAACCCACACGGGTCACGGGGAGAACGTACAAACTCCGTACAGACAGCACCTGTAGTCGGGATCGAACCCAAGGCTCTGGTGCTGTGAGGCAGCAACTCTACCGCTTCGCCACCGTGAGAGTGTTGATCCATCAAGTTAACCACTGCAGAGATTGTAATGCCAATTATTTACATACATAGAGTTTCAGAAACATTTTTTCTTCGTTATTGTCCGGTTCCTTCTCTACAAAGCAGGAATATATAAAATAGTCAAACGTCACAAATAATCATAATACCACGTATGGAAACTGTAGAGAAATAAAGTGCTAATTAACTGAAACAAAATGTTCTGATTATTGGTGATGTTCCCTGCCACATAAACAAATTATTATTTGAAAGTATGAATAATACCATATCTTGCGGATAAACCCTGGTTAGGCCATGGACGGTAAAATAAATAGTGTTTAATGTTCAATAATGGTGCATTTTTTCTATTTATGCTATTTTATATTTCTTGTAGAGATACAACGTGGAAACAGGCGCTCAGCCCATCAAGTCCACGTCGGCCATCAAATATAAATCAGGTTTCAGTTCAATAATCACTGAACCCAACTTTACAAATGAAAAATTACAGGTTCCTAACATTTTAATTGTTGGTTGCAAAAACAACAAAGAAAAGGTTTTTAATCTTTTCAATTAAAGAAAGAAAATGAAGACCTTCATTGGATATCAAGGTTAGGCTTAGATAACTGGTGTCTTATCAAGCACTAGTAAAACTAACCAGAGCCCGTGACAAGTCTTGATTAGTACGGGTGTCAGGGATTATGGGGAGAAGGCAGGAGAATTGGGTTGAAAGGAAGAAATAGATCAGCCATGATTGAATGGCGGAGTAGACTTGATGGGCCGAATAGCCTAATTCTTCTCCTAGAACCTATGAACATGAATTATGCAGACAAAGGAGTTGAATTTGGTTGATTGTGGAGAGAAGTCTATTGTGTATTTCCCTAATAGCCATCAGCTGCTTTGTGTTTTGTGGAATTTACTGCCACAAATAGACAAATATGTTCATAGGTTCACACAGCACGGAAACAGGCCCTTCGGACCAACTTGTCTATGCCGACCAAGCGACACCATCTACCAGCTGTGTGAATGTGCCACCCCCAGATTCACATCTGGATTGATGCAAAGAAACATCAGCCGCTCTTTGGCCCATATCCCACTAAACCTGTCCTGTCCATGTACCTGTCCAAATATCTTTTTAATAAAATAAAATGAATTATGAACAAACCAACAGTAAATTGCCACTTTCAGTCTTGAGACCTGATTGTATAGAGATATAGAAACCTCCAGGCCCAACACAAAGGGATGGGCAAAGATTGATATCCTCAGCAAAACAAGTCTTATCCACTACATTTGAAGCAGAAGGACCGCAGTGGACCAAGCAGCCTCTGTGGAGGGAGATGGAAGGCTGGTATTTTGGATCGAGACCCAGCATTTGGACTGATGCCCGGTCTCGACCCGAACTCTCAGCCACCCCTTTGCCATCACAAATGCCGTATGGCTCGCTGACTTTCTCCAGAGTTTGTTTATCACTCCAGATTCCAGCATCTGCCGTCTCTTGTGCCTCCAACCAAACCTTAAAATGGTTCAAATAGGATTGTGCAAGGCGAAAATAGACACACAGTGCTGGAGTCACCCAGCGGGACAGGCAGCATCTCTGGAGAGAAGGAATGGGTGAGGTTTCTGGTCGAGACTCTGGACTCAGAGTCTGAAGTCTCCAGAGTTCCTTGTCTCCAGAGATGCTGCCTGTCACTCCATTGTCTATCTTGGGTTGAAACCAGTACCTGCAGTTCCTTCCCACAGAAAATTGTTCAAGGAATCGGCAGCAATGGTGCCAAAGTGGAAATAGTTGAGAGGTCCATGTTCCTTGGTCTAAATAAATATCACCAATGACGCAGCACTGTCATCGTTGATATTTTTTAACCTCGCTATTCATTTAAAATAACTAACACAGATTTAGCGATTTTAAAGGAAAGACATAACTCAACAGATGCGATGGACCGCGTTTCTTACATTCTGGTAGATCCAGCAGGTTCTTTCATCTTTATGATTTTGCCAAGGTTTATTCGGACTCTATTCCATTTGACATTGTAGTATTTCTGGGTTGGCGCGCTGGTATCTTCTTCAGTCTCCGGAAGAATCTCCTCAACCCTGCGTTAAAAAAAGGTTCAGATGCAAGATACACACTTGAGACGGATTATGAATTGGATAATAACGTTGCAAAGTAATTTTCTGAATACCCGATGTACCACTTGTCATCATCGAAACCCAGCGATGGTCCTGGAATTCCGGAGCGAACCTTCAGAAATGCCGGCACTCGCTGCTCCAGAAGCAGGATAACGGCTGCAAACTGATTAGTTTTAGTTTAGTTTAGTTCATTCATAGAAACATAGAAAATAGGTGCAGGAGTAGGCCATTCGGCCCTTCGAGCCTGCACCGCCATTCAATATGATCATGGCTGATCATCCAACTCAGTATCCTGTACCTGCTTTCTCTCCATACCCCCTGATCCCTTTAGCCACAAGGGCCACATCTAACTCCCTCTTAAATATAGACAATGAACTGGCCTCAACTACCTTCTGTGGCAGAGAATTCCAGAGATTCACCACTCTCTGTGTAAAACATTGTTTTTCTCATCTCAGTCCTAAAAGATTTCCCCTTTATCATTAAACTGTGACCCCTTGTTCTGGACTTCCCCAACATCGGGAACAATCTTCCTGCATCTAGCCTGTCCAACCCCTTAAGAATTTTGTAAGTTTCTATAAGATTCCCCCCTCAATCTTCTAAATTCCAGCGAGTACAAGCCGAGTCTATCCAGTCTTTCTTCATATGAAAGTCCTGCCATCCCAGAAATCAGTCTGGTGAACCTTCTCTGTACTCCCTCTATGGCAAGAATGTCCTTCCTCAGATTAGGAGACCAAAACTGTACGCAATACTCCAGGTGTGGTCTCACCAAGACCCTGTACAACTGCAGTAGAACCTCCCTGCTCCTATACTCAAATCCTTTTGCTATGAATGCTAACATACCTTCTTTCTTCACTGCCTGCTGCACCTGCATGCCTACTTTCAATGACTGGTGTACCATGACACCCAGGTCTCGTTGCATCTCCCCTTTTCCTAATCGGCCACCATTCTGGTAATAGTCTACTTTCCTGTTTTTGCCACCAAAGTGGATAACCTCACATTTACAGTGTGGAAGCAGGCCCTGCGGCCCAACGAGTCCGCGCCGACCAGCGATCACCCTGCACTCTAACGCTATCACACACACACACACACACACACACTAGGGAAAATCTAAAACAATACCAAGCCATTTAACCTACAAACCTACATGTCTTTGGAGTGTGGGAGGAAACCGAAGCACCCGGAGAAAACCCACGCAGATCACGGGTACAAACTCCGTACAGACAGCACCTGCAGTCAGGGTCGAACCCGGTCTCTGGCGCTGCAAGGCGGCAACTCTACCGCTGCGAGGCGGTGTTATGATCAATTCCCAGGAGCTAGTTGTCGACCTCTGGAAGCAATGTGGAAAACCATGTGCCCCAATCAGCATCGATGGCCCCCCTAGCAGAAGCGTCCACGTCGCTGTTGTATTCGAGGGCTAAATAACTCACAAACTACACTTGGTGTCCAGAACCCGAAGTGTATTTATTACAAGCCTAACATGACTGCCGCTAAAGCCCTGCAGATCCCGCAGGGACCCTCCCTGAGGAAACATTCATTTCCAGACAGAGCCCTCTAGTGGTGACTCCAGGGGGACAACAGTCGCGGGGCTGGAAACTGGAAGTATCCCGAGCTAATTCTACCACCACCATCATCTATTGCAACAAGTGATGGCTTCCCACTGATTGTCGCCGGAAGCTTGCGTCATTTTCAGGACGGACGATGGCAGCGATGTCAACATTTGAAACATGGAAGCTGGACACGAAAGAAACAATCAGCATGAATGGTGCCAGAGTGGAAATGGTTGAGGGCCTCAAGTTCCTTGGCATTAATACTGCCAATGATCTGTCGTGGACCATCCACCCTAACGCTACTGCCAATAAGGCAGAACAACGCCTCGACTTCCTCAGGAGACTGGCAAACATGGGCATGTCTCGCTGTATCAGGATTCCTCAAGGCTATATCCAGTAGCCTAGATGAGGGGGGACTTACTGGAGGGGTTATATTTGATTTTCAGAAGCATTTTAATAATAGAAACATAGAAAATAGGTGCAGGAGTAGGCCAGTCGGCCCTTCGAGCCATCCAGAATCAGTACCCCGTTCCTGCTTTCTCCCCATATCCCTTGATTCCGTTAGCCCCAAGAGCTAAATCGAACTCTCTCTTGAATGACCCACACAAGAGGATGGAGAATAAGATTAGAACACATTGAAAGACACAAGAGTGCTGGAGTAACTCAGCGGGTCAGGCAGCATCTCTGGAGAAACAGGATGGGTGACGTTTTGGGTCGGGACCCTTCTTCAATCTGAAAGTGGGGGGGGGGGGGGGCGGAGAAAAGACCAGGACTGATCAGGGCCAGACACAAGCGGCCATTGTGGGCCAGAAGGAAGGGGGAAGGTGGAGGAAGGGGGCAAAGAGGGAGGGGGAGGGGGGCAAGGAGGGAGAGGGGAGGGAGATGGGAGGGAGAGGGGAGGGTAGGATGAACTTACTTAAAATTAGAGAATTCAATGTTCATACCGCTGGATTGTAAGCTACCCAAGCAAAATATGACAAATAATTTTACAACAGATCATCCTCCGACATTTTCGCCACCTCCAACGGGATCCCACCACTGGCCACATCTTCCCATCTCCTCCCCTTTCGGCTTTCCGCAGAGACCGCTCCCTCCGTAACTCTCTGGTCAATTCGTTCCTTCTCGCCCAAACCACCCCCTCCCCTGGTACTTTCCCTTGCAACCGCAGGAAATGCTACACTTTTCGCTTTACCTCCCCCCTTGACTCCATCCAAGGACTCAAGCAGTCTTTCCAGTTGCGGCAGAGGTTCACCTGCATCTCCTCCAACCTCATCCATTGCATCCGCTGCTCTAGATGTCAGCTGCTCTACATCGGTGAGACCAAGCGCAGGCTTGGCGATCGCTTCGCCCAACACCTCCGCTCGGTTCCCACTAACCAACCTGATCTCCCTGTGGCTCAGCACTTCAACTCCCCCTCCCATTCCAAATCTGACCTTTCTGTCCTGGGCCTCCTCCATGGCCAGAGTGAGTCCCACCGCAAATTGGAGGAGCAGCACCTCATATTTCGCTTGGGCAGTTTGCACCCCAGCGTATGAACATTGACCTCTCCAATTTCAGGTAGTCCCTGCTTTCTCCCTCCTTCCCCTCCCCTCCCTAGCTCTCCCACAGCCTCCACATCAGTCTGAAGAAGGGTCTCGACCCGAAACGTCACCTATTCCTTCACTCCATAGATGCTGCCTCACCCACTGAGTTTCTCCAGCATTTTTGTCTACCTTCAAGCAAAATATGAGGTGCTTCAGTTTAGTTTAGTTCAATTTCGAGATACAGCGCAGAAACAGGTCCCTTCAGTCCAACGAGTCCGCACCAACCAGTGATCCACGCACATTAACACTATCCTACACACACTAGGGACAAATCGCATTTATACCAAGCCAATTAATCTGCAAACCTGTACGTCTTTGGAGTGTGGGACGAAACCGGAGATCCCGGGGAAAACCCATGCAAGTTACGGGGAGAACGTACAAACTCCGTACAGACGGCGCCTGTGGTCAGGATCGAAGCCGGGTCTCTGGTGCTGTTCTGGTTAGGTAGAGGTTCACTTGCACCTCCCCCAACCTCATCTACTGTATCCGTTGTTTGAGATATGGACTCTTAAACATCGGCGAGACCAAACGCAGACTGGGCGATTGTTTCACTGAACACCTTCATTCAGTCTGCCTGAACCCACCTGATCTCCCCGGTTGCTAAACACTTTAATTCCCCTTCCCATTCCCACACTGACTTTTCTGTCCAAATCCTCCTCCATTGTCAGATTGAGGCTGAACAGCATCTCATATTTCGCTTGGGCGGCTTGCAGCAGCAGTGGTATAATTTGTGATATCTCTAACTTCAAGTAACCCCTCTGTCTCCATCCCTCCCCCACCCAGGTCGCACCAGCTTCTCGTTCACACCTAGCAAACAGCTAACAATAACATGTTTCCTGTATCATTGTTATTTTTTTTGCAAATTTTTCATTCATTTGTTCTTCATCTCTCTGCATCACCATCCACGTCTCTTGTTTCCCTTCCCCCTGACTCAGTCTGAAGAAGGGTCTTGACCTGAAACGTCACCCATTTCTTCTCTCCAGAGATGCTGCCTGTCCTGCTGAGTTAATGGCCTGTCCCACTTGGCCATCATTTGCGCCTCATTTACGAGTCATATGTAAAATAGGTCGTCACGTTGTGACGCACAGGCAGCGTGTGGGTTGCGCGGGACAGGCGCATGGAGAGGCGTGGACGAGTATGGAGTTGCGCGTGGTTTTGCGCGGCGCTCCAGGATTTCGTCCTGTGCGAAATCCTCGCGCGCCACCTGCGTGACGTATCGCTGACGCATTGGTGTCGAACGCTGCGTCCTGACGTCTCATGTGTATCGCGTGGTGACGCATGGCTACATCACCGTGCGTACCCATGCGTTGCCGCACGCCGCAGGGTATTCTACTGACATCACGCGCACCAGACGGCATGATGACACGTGATTTGCGCGCGATGTCGCGCGTAACGACGTGTCGATCTATTTTACATGTGACGCGTAAATGAGGCGCAAATGACGGCCAAGTGGACAGGCCCTTTACAGCACCAGCATTTTGTGTCTATCTCGTGTCACATTAGAGATGATTGTGCACTGTATTTGGAGGGCAGCTTCGAGGATTGAACCTTTAGTTTAGTATAGTTTAGTTTAGTGATACAGTGCGGAAACAGGCCCCTTCAGCCATTGAGTCACACCGACCAGCGATTCCCTACGCACTACGCTATCCTACACACACTACACGCAAGTGTCTCTCGAGTATCTTGCCGAGTGTTGGTGAAGGGGAAAAGATTTAATCGGAATCTGAGAGGTAACTTTTCACACAAGGGGTGGTGAGCGTATGGAATGAGCTGCTAGAGGAGATAGAGGCTGGGACTATCCCATAGTTTAAGAAACAGTTAGACAGGTACATGGATAGGTCAGATATGGGCCAAACGCAGGTAGGTGGGACAAGTGTAGCTGGGACATTGTTGGCCAGTGTGGGCAAGTCGGGCCGAAGGGCCTGTTTCAAACCTGTATCACTCTATGACTTGGGACAATTTTTACATTTACACCAAGCCAATTAACCTACAAACCTGTATGTCTTTGGAGTGTGGGAGGAAATCGTAGATCTTTAGAAAACCCACGCGGGTCAAGGGCAGAACGTGCAAACTCCGTACAGACAGCACCCGTAGTCAGGATCGAACCCGGGTCTCTGGCGCTGTAAGGCAGCAACTCTACCGCTGAGCCACTGCGCCATCTCTTATTTTACAGTATCTGCACATTTTAAGAATTAGAGGAGACTTGTTGTTTTTTAAAGCAGAAGTTGGAAGGTGCCTGGAATACACTGGCTGGGGAGGTGGGAGAAGCGGATACTATGGCAATGATTACAGGGCATTTAGGAAGACGCATGAACAAGCAGGGAATAGAGCGATTGGGACCACTTGCAGGCAGATGAGGTCGTGCATCATGGTCAGTTGATATCATGGTCGGTGCAGGCATGGTGGGCTGAAGGGCCTGCATCTGTGCTGTATAGTTCCACGTGTAGGATGGAACTGCAGATGTTGGTTTAAATCGAAGATAGACACAAGATGCTGGAGGAACTCAGCGGGATAGGCAGCATCGCTGGAGAGAAGCTGCCCGTCCCTTCTGAGTTACTCCAGCATTTCTGTGTCAGTCTTCTGTATAGTTTCAGGTTCTGTGGTGGGATTTAAGCGTACGTCAATGGTCCAGAACTCTGACTGCCTGCCTAGTACCGTTTACATTACCTTGGTGACAAATATGTCCTCCCACGTGTAAACGGTTGAAGTTAATCATTAAAAAACCTGCCAAAGATAGATGCTTCCAAACAGTGAAGTGGTACTTACCTGGTTAATTCATTTTATCCTGACCCAAAACTTTGCCTGTCCATACTTTTCACCCAGAGAGTTGTGAATCTGTGGAGTTCTCCGACACAGAAGGCAGTGAAGGCCAATTCACTGGACGCTTTCAAGAGAGAGTTGGATATAGCTCTTAGGGCTAACGGAGTCAAGGGATATGGGGAGAAAACAGGAATGGGGTACTGATCCACATCAAGGAGTAACAGGAATGAACATGATCCACATCAAGGAGTAGCTGACCCAATACCATATCAGGAGCGGCAGGGAGAGCATGGCCAGGTTCCTTATAGGGCTGACGATAAGGAGGTACGTCAAAGTGTCACCAAGGTGGTGGGCAGCATTGATAGCAAATTTCATTTCAAGGGGTCGGCCATTTTGGACTGAGATGAGGGAAAACTTTTTCACCGAAAGAATTGTGAATCTATGGACTTCTTTGCCACAGAAGGCAGTGGAGGCCAATTCACTGGATGTTTTCAAGAGAGCGTTAGATATAGCTAAACGGAATCAAGGGATATGGGGAAAAGCAGGAACGAGGTCCTGATTGTGGATGATCAGCCCTGATCATATTGAATGGCGGTGCTGGCTCGAAGGGCCGAATAACCTACTCCTGCACCTATTTTCTATGTTTCTAAACATTTACAAGCCAGCGGTGTGAACGTTGAATTCTCTAATTTTAGATATCTTACACAAACGCTCCCCACCTCCCGTTTCTCCATTGAAAGTCCATTAGCCAGTTCCACGGTTCACAACGGTGCATCCGTCTTGGGATCACACCATCCCTAGCCAACAATTGGCCTATCAGGGAACCTCCCTGCCTAATGTCATCTGATTCCGGCCCCGACTTGTCCTGGTCTTTTTCTTGCTTCCAGTTCCTCCCCCCTACAATCAGTCTGAAGAAGGGTCCCGACATGAAACATCACCTATCCATGTTCCCCAGAGATGCTGCCCGACCCGCTGAGTTACTCCAGCACTTTGGGACTTTTCTTGCAAACCAGCGTCCAACATTCATTGTCTCTACTTAACTTTGGGTTCATAAATGACAGGAGCAGAATTAGGCCATTCGGCCCATCAAGTCTACTCCGCCATTCAATCATGGCTGATCTATCTCCCCCTCCCAACCCCATTCTCCTGCCTTCTCCCCATAACCCCTGACACACGTACTAATTAAGTCAATGTTTTATCTGCTGCATCCCAGAAAGAGTGTTTTAAGATAACGTTGTACCTGGACTTGCCACAGTAGCTCGGCCTCTGGAATTATTCTCCAGTACGAGTCATCCATCATGGCTATCAGCAAATTTAACAGCAGAAGATAGACCAAGAGCATGTACAGGATATAGATGATGAAGATATTGCTTGGTGTTGGCTTATTGTAAGGAAGAGGGATATCCAATAATCCCATCATCAGTTCAAATGTAGTACGCAGCGTCATTGCAAAGTTTCTAAAATAAGGATAATCGGCCAAATCCAGAGTGCGAAACAGAATGTAAAAAGCTGTAAGAAAGAAAGAAAGAAAACTCAACTTAATTTGAGAAAATATACAGACTTTACTCAAAATATAGTGGGCTTGCAGGTTCTGCAGCGGAGAGGCAGAGGACACCGCGGTTACGCTTGGCCAGGCCGACCATGCAACGTCGCCAGGACAACAGACCTTCATGGTCAGATCAAGATCCCTGCACTTGCACCAATGGGAACTTGAAAATGACGCCAAACTGGCCATTCTGTGTACTGTCTCAGTGTACAACTGCTGTACATACACGTACTGTATCTGGGCTGCATATCTAAGATGTGTCTAAGTGCGTATCTATAGTGATACTTCTACTGAGATGAATACAAAAATGAATTTCACTCCATTCCATGAATTTCACTCCATACAATAAAGTACCAAACCTATGAAAGTCGTTTTGTTTACTTTCAGGCAACTGAACCATCCAAACACCAACTAGAGAGCGGTCCTGAACTACCATCGACCTCACTGGAGGCCCACGGACTATGTTGTACCGGACTTCACTGGACTTACCTTTATCGTTTATCTGTACACTGTGGCGTCTTCAGTCGGCTGGATAGCACGTGACGAGAAAGCTTTTCACTGAACCTCAGAACACGTGACAATAATAAACTCAACTCAACTTTTAACTTAACTTTTAATAAAGAGTTTAAATGATTGTTGTAAAGCAAGGTTTACAGAGCACAAGTCAGATGCATAAGGTTACAAGTGATAAGCACAAGCAGAATTTAGCCATTTGGCCCATCATGTCTACTCCGCCATTCTATCATGGCTGATCTATCTCTCCCTCCTAACCCCATTCACCTGCCTTCTCCCCATAACCCCTGACAGCCGTACTAATCAAGAATCTATCGATCTCTGCCTCAAAAATATCCATTGACTTGACCTCCACAGCCTTCTGTGGCAAAAAAATCCACAAATTCGCCACCTTCTGACTGAAGAAATTCCTCCTCATCTTCTTCTTAAAGGAACGTCCTTTAATTCTGATGCAGTGACCTCTCGCCCTTGACTCTCCCACTCGTGGAAACATCTAGCGGTAACTAGTGGATGCAAAATGTTGTCAACCTTTCCTTCTCTCCAGAGATGCTGCCTGTCCTGCTGAGTTACTCCATCATCTTCTATCAATCTTCTGTGTAAACCAGCATCTGCAGTTCCTTCCCACACGTCATTACTTTTAAGTTACACATCACATCACCTTGCGGAGATCAGCAGGATTTATTAACAAATATTTTACAGGCAGATAAGATCATGATGCATAACCCGTCAAATTACCTAAAGTACCGATGATGATGATGATGATAATCACATATTTAAATATTTGGAGCAGTATAAGGTAAAGGAATTTTAAATAGGTTAAGTAGTCTGAATATAAAAAACACATTAAATCTTAAAATGAAAGTATAAAAAATATCATGCTGTAAAATTGATGAACTGCAAACATTATTGTGGAATTTACCATAACCGTGCATGGAATATGTCCATCAATTAAAACAATTAATATGGTTTTCCAAAGCGATTCCTAAGTAGATTGACGAGGGAATAATTTCACGAAGAATTTTCCTTTTACTCCAGCAGTAGATCAGCCTTTTAATACGTTGTTTTATTTCAATCAGTTTAAACAAGTTATTTGGTTATTGAGATGAATTACGTACCGAAGGTGAATCCAATGATGCAGATGAATACCAGAGCACACCAATGCATAATATCTCCAAATAATATCTGTGAGGAAATGAACATCCACAGATGTGATGCTCAGGCATAATGATACAAATTCACAACTGTCGTTTTATATATTTCTCTCAATATTCAAGATGACCCAACGTTCAACAGTAATAGACTAATGGTCAAGGATGAGTATGTAAACAGGCACTTTGGCCCACCGAGTCTGCACCGACCAGCGATCCTAAGGGCCTGTCCCACTTAGGCGATTTTTTAGGCGACTACAGGCGGACTAGGCTGTCGCCACATGGTTGCCGGGGTGTCGCCTGTGTGGTCGTGAGTAGTCGCCCAAAAAGCCTCAGTCGCCCAAAAAGTCGTAGGGTTTTTCTGGTCAACGCTGGACTTTCAACATGTTGAAAACTTTGCGGAGACAGTCGCCGACAGTGGGTTTGACGCCAATGAGTGTAGCTTGACTTCTCCTGACGTAGGTGCTGTCGTAGTTGTCGCCAGGTGACGTAGGTTGTCGCCAGGTGCTGACCAGTTTTTTTTAATGTAATGATTCTATTTTAAATTTTATGTCGAAGGGGGGGGGGTCCAGTCGCCATTTTTCAGCGACCTGCTGCGACTATTACAGTCGGCGGCAGTCGCCTAAAAATAGCCTAAATAGTACTTTCCTAATAGTAAAGGACGAATATGTAAACAGGCCCTTCAACCCACTGAGTCTGCGCCGAATCAGCCATCCCCATACATTAGCACTATCCTACACATGGGGATCATTTACTATTTTTATCGGTCAATTAACCTACAAACCTCTACGTCTTTGGAATGTGGGAGGAAACCTGATTCCTCATAATCAGGATTGAACCCGGGTCTCTGTAGATCAATCACTATTGCTGATTTGATCCATGTCTGGCTTTGCTGTTGTTCACCCGATCCAAAATCCAGTTCAGGTTTCCACTATACCATCTGGTGGTGCGACTCCAATGCGTCAGCGTGCGTACACAATGCGTCAGCATGCGTACACAATGCGTCACGCAGGTTGCGGGCAAGGATTTCGTGCAGCGCGAAATCCTGGAGCGCCGCGCGATGCCGCGCGCAACTCCACACTCCTCCACGCCTCTCCATGCACCCGTCCTGCGCTACCCACACGCTACCCATGCGTCACAACGCGACGACCACATTTTTGGAGGTCGCGTAAATGACGGCCAAGTGCGACAGGCCCTTAACAATTCTCAGTTTGATCTAGGACTCAGAGCTTACAACTGCTTATGTAATGCTGTCTCTATGCGATCTTATTAAAATACTTATTATGAAGTTAAACGACTCAGTGTTATTCTACGGCAGATAAAAATGCTCAGCGGGTGAGGCAGCATCTATGGAGCGAAGGAATAGGTGACGTTACCTTCGATTTTTCCAGCATCTGCAGTTCTTTCTTAAACAGTGTTATTCTACAGTCTCTGGCGCTGTAAGGCAGCAACTCTACCGCTGCTCCACCGTGTCGTACTGTTGATTCATCAGTGAACTCTAGTCAGAGTTAATGATCTCAGACCATTTCCTTACCTTTTGAATCAAAATGGAAAATTTCCCAAGAGTTTTAAAGCCCCTGGCAAAATAGATTGTATTGCACCATCCAATGATCAGAGCAAAGGACATCGGAAAAGCTTCCTCGTCTTCAGAAAGGAGTCTCATGACAACTGCCGCGATAATCAGGAGTGAGTAGCAGATCCTGGAACAATAAGACAAATAGTAAATGCCTGTTTAACATTAAATACGTCCAAAACGAGACGCAAAGATCAGGTGTAAAGGGCCTGTCCCACGGGCATGCGACTCTATGCGGTAAGCGCGACCTAACCGCAAGTGGGGGCCGTGCGGTGGCCGCGCGGAGGTCGCTGGGCCGGTCCCACTTCGATCGCCGGAGCCGTATGGAGTTGTCCGGAGCTGGTCCCGACATCGCGCGGGGCTCCGAAAAACTGAGTTTAAAAATTCCGTGCGGCAACGGCCTGCCGCATCGAGGCCGTGCGCACCGCCTCAATGGCCGTGCGCACCGCCTCGCCGCCGTACTTGACCTCCGCGCGGCCCCCGCTTACGATTTGGTAGCGCTTGCCGCACGCAGCCGCATGCTGGTGGGACCGGCCCTATACGGGGATCACTCGACCACCGCGCGGCCCCCGCACAGCCCCCGCTTGCGGTTAGGTTGCGCTTGCCGCATGGAGTCGCATGCCCGTGGGACAGGCCCTTAACTCAGCGGGACAGGCAGCGTTAAGGGCCTGTCCCACTTTCACGATCTAATTCACGACCTTTTTTACTCGTGGACATTTTTCATCAGGCTAGAAAAACGCCCCGTCCTACTTGATGCCACGAGTACCTACGACTAGCATCACGACCTACCGACGACCTCCTACGACCTCGTGACGACCATGCTGCGAGTATGAGTCAAGGGCAAACTTGGCAGAGGTTGTGAATTTGGTCGTGAAAGTGGGACAGGCCCTTAAGTAGCTCAGCGGGTCAGGATAAGTTTAATATTTGTGTATCTCTCTTGTTCTCACACCTCCCCCAGCCAACAATGGGCCATTATTATACCCATAAATCCTTTTGCTCTGGTATTTTATTTCATTCACATGTTTAATTGATAATGTTTTATTATTAATGTTTAATGTTTGATGCGTCATTCCTAACTGTCACTGTATGCCATGTTGTCACTTGCGGGCGGAGCACCAAGGCAGATTCCTTGTATGTGAATACTTGGCCAATAAACTTATTCATTCATTCATTCATTATGGGCTCCACCCTTCCTGAGGTCACCTGTTGCCAGCCCTGATTTGTTCTGGCCTTTTCTCACCTAGTCATAAGGTGGTAAGGTCATAAGGGATAGGGGAAAATTAGGCCATTCAGCCCATCAAGTCCACTCCGCCATTCAATCATGGCTGATCTGTCTCTACCTCCTAACCCCATTCCCCTGCCTTCTCCCTAATCTGGCATGGTTGTGCAGTGGAAAGATGGAGCATTATTAATTTCAGTTTAGTTTAGTTTGGAGACACAGCGTGGAAACAGGCCCTTCGGCCCACCGAGTCCATGCCGACCAGCAACCCCCGCACATTAACACTACCCTACACACACTAGGGACAATTTACATTTACACCAAGCCAATTAACCTACAAACCTGTACGTCTTTGGAGTGTGGGAGGAAACCGAAGATCTTGGAGAAAACCCACGCGGTCACGGGGAGAACGTACAAACTCCATACAGACAGCACCCGTAGTCGGGATCGAACCCGGGTCTCCGGCGCTGTGAGGCAGCAACTCTACCGCTGCGCCACCGTGATCGCCCACAAATGATTCATTTTAAACTGAAAGCATTTAGATGGGCAGAGGTTTGTTGTGTGGGGAATGGAGGGGTATAGACCGCATGCAAGGCAGAGGAGGCTAGTTTAAGAAGGGTCTCGACCCCAAACATCACCTACCAAACAAAGTGTGTGCAGAAATAGCCCACTGAGACCATGCACAAGAGTCTGACGAAGGGTCTCGACCCAAAACCTCGCCTATTCCTTCTCTCCAGAGATGCTGCCTGACCCGCTGAGTTACTCCAACACTGTGTGACTATTTTTTTTTTTGAAAAACCACCATCTGCAGTTGATTGTGTCCGCATACCTAGGGTATGTGTTTCCTTTTGAGAACAGTTTAACTTGGCAAGAAGTCCAGCACGGACATTTTGGGCTGAGGGGACCTGTTCCTGTGCAGTACTCTTCTACGTTCTAATATTGTTCCAACAAAACGACACAAAGAGCAAAGAGACCAAAAGAATGATGATGTTCTTACAATAATAATGGATAAGGACCTCCATTGGATGTGTTGGCCAAGTAATTTTTGGGTCCTATCTTGGATAAATGCATCAGCTGAAACAAAGGTGATAGTTTCATTATCAACATGTTCAATGCAACCACAGGAGAGAATAGGTCGGTCCCTAGTTTGGGTTGATGATAGAGTTCTGAGGTGAATATCTCAACTCACCTCACTGATGAGTATTATCAAAGCGCCGACAACAGTTATAAGTTCACCCGCAAGTCTCAGGTAGTCTTCCTTTGTTTGATAGGATTCCTAAAATAGTCAGAAGGTCATAGTCATAGAGTCTTACAGCGTGGAAACAGGCCCTTTGGCCCGACTTGCCCACATGTCCCATCCACACTAGTCCCACCCGCCTGCGTTTGGCCCATATCCCTCTAAACTTGTCCTATCCATGTACCTGTCTAATTGTTTCTCAAATGTCGCAATTGTACCTGCCTCGACTACCTCCTCCAGCAGATCGTTCCACACACCCACCACCCTTTGGGTGAAAAAGTTACCCCTCAGGTTCCAACTAAATCTTTCATCCCTCACCTTCAACCTATGTCCTCTGGTCCTCAATTCCACCTACTCTGGGCAAGAGGATCCATGCGTCTACCCGATCTATTCCTCTCATGATTTTATGCACCTCTATAAGATCATCCCTCAGCCTACTGCGCTCTAAGGAATAGAGACCCAGCCTGCTCAACCTCCCCCTTCAGCTCAGGGCCTAGAGTCCTGACAACATCCTCATAAATGGGGGGGTTTTGTAATTGATTATGGTTTTGTTTGAACTATTTCCCAGCACAACATATAATGATAAAATATAACCATATAACAATTACAGCACGGAAACAGGCCATCTCGACCCTTCTAGTCCGTGCCGAACACGTATTCTCCCCTAGTCCCATATACCTGCGCTCAGACCATAACCCTCCATTCCAACATACAAACATAAAATAGCAAACTACCGAACATGAATTGAACACGAGTAAGATTTTCAACAACAGAAACACACTCAATATTGTCGTCCATATCCCTCGCTTCCCTTTCCCCTGACTCTCGACCCGAAACGCCAACTATTCCTTTTCTCCAGAGATGCTGCCTGACCCGCTGAGTTGCTCCAGGTTTTTGTGTGTCTTTCTTCACTGAGTGACCATGTCAACTTAAAATACAATACAATAGAACTTTATTTATTCCAGGAGGGAAATTGGTCTGCTAACAGTCATAAAACACAACGTTGGAGCCATTTATGTTTATTGTTGGCATATCATATTATTTTGCTTAGATGTATCTTGCAGTATCATTCTGGATGCACAGGGTGGTGTATATGTAAGGGCAGAGGGGACAGAAAGGAGCAGGCACAGGGAGGGAGCGCATACAGGTCTCACCAGACCAGGGACAGAGCAGCCAGCTAGCAGAATTAGGAACATTCATCTCTTTGTTTGTACAGCTACTTCAATAAACAACCAACTAAACTGGAATTAACGACTGGAAAATCTGTTCTGTTGGGTCTGCGTAAGACCACTCTACTGTACCTGTGTATTGATGGCAACTGGGAAAATTCGCCATTACACACCAACAAGGTCCACTTAACATGTAATTAAAGCGACGAGTGGAAAGTCCGGGATTGGGGATGTGCAAAGATTTGGGGAGGGGGTAGGGGAGTCGGTCTACCCCACGACAGAAGGGGGAGGAGTTGTACAGTTTGATGGCCACAGGGAAAGAGGATCTCCTGTGGCGTTCTGTGCTGCATCTTGGTGGGACCAGTCTGTTGCTGAAGGTGCTCCTCCGGGTGCTAACTACACCATACACGGACACTTGTCAACTGTATACTGATCGATAAACGAACAAGAGCATATTGGCAATGATTTGTTATAGTTTGCGTTCACGCAGATCAGCTTGCATACAAATTATCTTTCTTTTATCTGTGTTTCTGGTGTATAAAATGAGCTGCCAGTGGGAGGCGTTGCACGAAGGAGGTACGAGATGTAGGCCCCCCTTGGTGATGCATCCTAGTTGTTGGCTGCTTGCTCCAAACCTCGGCTCGAGCAGCAGGTGATGTGTGGTCCGATGCAAGCCTGGGCGATGTCATGTGGAGGGCAGGCTGTTGCCCATGCAGCACGTCCCCCTTCTCCACGTCGCTGATCGATCCAAGTTTGGCACCAGGAGCTGCCAGAGCGAGGTTGTAGACAACGACAAACTACCTTAGGGGTTCCGACTCCGGATTATCTTGAGGTTTACTCCTGGAGCCTTTTCCATCACTGGATATGGCCACAAGGCAGTGGAGGTTTTAAATCAGAGTTTTCCCTCTCCTAGATGGACTGCCTTCCCAGGCTGACGAGCCCCATCTGCCCGAGACTCGTGGGGGCGGGAGCGTCTACCTACCCGTGCAGGTCTATAGCACCTGCCCACTGCCCACTGCAGGTACGATAACAACATTTAAAATACATTTGGGCAGATGTAAAGGTTAAGAGGGGTGTGGTCAAATGGAGCATGAAGGTTGAAGGTGGCCGGGCAGGGGAGGAGAGGGTCGACGGTTCGCTGGGCGTTACGGCCGGAGGCGATGGCTGCAACGGGCCGCTATGGTCAGCTGTAGCCGGGACTTTGGAAAATGGTGCCAAAACATGGTGACTCCTGCACACGTTTCGTTTCGTTTAGTTTGGAGATACAGCGTGGAAACAGGCCCCTCAGCCCCTCGCCGACCAGCGATCCCCCCGCACATTAACGCTACCCCAACACGCACTAGGGACAATTTTACATTTACACCAAGCCGATTGACCCGCACAGCTGCACATTTTTGGAGTGTGGGAGGAGGCCGGAGCACCTGGAGAAAACCCACGAGGTCACTAGTAGAACGTACAAACAGCACCTGTAGTCGGGATCGAACCCAGGCCTCTGGCGCTGTCAGCCTTGCAAGGCAGTGACTCTACCGCTGCACCGCCCTTAACATCTGTAGGAATGAAGTGCAGATGCTGGTTTACACCGAAGATAGACACAAAATGCTGGAATAACTCAGCGAGGCAGGCAGCATCTCTGGAGAAAAGAAAAAAGGTGACGCTTTGGGTCGAGACCCTTCGTACATGGTCTCAGTGGGTTATTTCTATACACTTTGTACTTAATCTGTGATCGTACGATAATCTTCGGAGTGGCGGCGCGGCACTGGCTGCAGTGGCTCATCGGCAGTCCTGTTTGTTTGTGTTTTTTGTGTTGTTTTTTTCGTTTTGGTTAGTCTAGTTTTTGGTTTTTAGTTTGTGTTTTGGGGGGGGGTGGGGGGTTGTCACGGGGTTTGCAGTCTCTCCCTGCGGGGGAATGCGACTTTTTGTCGTATTCCCCTTCTCTGCCTCCGTCTGCGCTGAGGCCTAATGGAGGTGGCGACCTCGAGGCTCCAGAGGCAGAGCCCGTCAGGACTCGCCCTGAGCTCGCTCCCAGTGAGGGTGGTCCGGCTCAGGGCTGGAACAGTGGCTCCCGTGAGCGCCCAAGTCGGGGCGGCCCGGCCAGAGGGAGAAGTGACGCCCATGTCGGAGCGGCACGGCCCGAGGCTGAAGACGACACGGTACTCACGTGAGAGTGGCTGGGACGGTGTGCTGGCGATGGTGGCCTGAGTCCGGGGTTCGGCCGCGGGCCAGCGGCTGCGTTTGCAGGACTGGTGGGCGGCAGCTCCGACCACCCCGGGCCGCGGTGTTTGAGCCGCGGGAAACATCGCCCGGGGGGTATCGCCTCAGCGCAGAGGGAGAAGAGGAGGGAAGAGACTGCAGACCTAAGACTTTTGCATCCATCACAGTGAGGAGATGTTGGGTGGACTCACTGTGGTGGATGTTAATATGTGTTTATTGTTGTTTTATGTATGACTGTTGCAATTTCGTTCAGACTTCGGTCTGAATGACAATAAAGGGCTATCTAATTTACTGAACTGTATGCAAAAAAATAAGTTCACTACCTCATTAGATGTGATAATGAAGAGCCAATGAACCACTGGGGGACCTTGGTCAGCATGGACGAGTTGCCGGTTTGTGTATTGCGTGATTCTACATTTTTGAGAGATTCCATCAAGAATCTCTCAAAAAATTGCTTTTTAGTTTAGTTTAGAGATACAGCGCGGAAACAGGTCCTTCGGCCCACCGAGTCCGCACGCCCACCGGCGATCCCCGCACACTAACACTATCCTACACACACACTAGGGACAATTTGCACATACACCAAGCCAATTAACCTATATGCATTGTACGTCTCTGGAGCGTGGGAGGAATCCGAAGATCTCGGAGAAAACCCAGGCGGTCACGAGGGAGGATGTAGAAACTCCGTACAGACAGCATCCGCGGCCGGGATCGAACCCGGGTCTCCGGCGCTGCAAGCGCTGTAAGGCAGCAACTGTACCGCCACACCACCGTGGCCGCCCCATCTTTTGTGGTAATCCTCTTGGCCCTTCATGTAAAATGTATTAGCAATTAACCAAACTTTTTATTTGCCCCCAATACAGACACGATGCTTCATTCCGCTTTATTTCCCAATGAGATGTGAAGATTATTCCATATCCCGATAACACAATGTTCGCACGCACTTTCAAATATAACGCATATCGCACAGAAAGACTGATGACCAATTCACGTGGTCTTAGATTCGTAGAGAGTCATACAGCACAGAAACAGGCCCTTCGGCCCCAACTTGCCCATGCCGACCAATATCCCCATCTATGCTGGTCCCATCTGCCTGCATTTGGCCCATACCCCTCCAAACATTTCCTGCCATTGTACCTGTCCAAAGGTTTTCTAATCTCAGAAGTCTTCGTGAAGCTTTTCACTGCACCTTGGTACAGGTGGCAATAAACTAAAACTGAACTGATACTATAACTGAACTTCCACCACAAACATTGGCTTGGAGATCCTTGGTACTAAATTAGACTTACTGCTAAAGTCTTCTGGATTTTAACAACATGTTCGCCAAACAGCCCGCGAGGAACTGGTTTCAATGGTCGGTGCAAGCTTGCGACGGTGAATACCATGATGTATAGACTGTAGGAAACCATCCACATGAAGAAATACTTGTTCGCAAATGAAATCCATTTCTGCTGCACCAGCTCCTTCACTGGTTTGGTGTCGATGAATTTGTGAACCTACAAACAAAAAAAAGGACAACCATCTGATCGTTTTTATAATGAATTAATCAGTTTGAAATGTCGGAGGTTTCATGATGAGCTATGAAGAAAAGATTAATGTGTCAGAAGTGATCGTTGAGCTGAACAGCCTCTTGCCTCCTGCTTTGGTTGATGGAAAGATGCATGGCATGGAGACAGGCCCTTCGGCCCACCAAGTCCATGCCGGCCATCGATCGCCCATGCACACTGCATAGAAACATAGAAACATAGAAAATAGGTGCTGGAGGAGGCCATTCGGCCCTTCGAGCCAGCACCGCCATTCATTGTGATCATGGCTGATCGTCCCCTATCAATAACCCGTGCCTGTCTTTTCCCCATATCCCTTGACTCCACTAACCCCTAGAGCTCTATCTAACTCTCTCTTAAATCCATCCAGTGACTTGGCCTCCACTGCCCTCTGTGGAAGGGAATTCCACAAATTCACAACTCCCTGGGTGAAAACGTTTTTTCTCACCTCAGTCTTAAATGACCTCCCTTTTATTCTAAGATTGTGGCCCCTGGTTCTGGACTCGCCCAACATTGGGAACATTTTTCCTGCATCTAGCTTGTCCAGTCCTTTTATAATTTTATATGTTTCTATAAGATTCCCCCTCATCCTTCTAAACTCCAGTGAATACAAGCCTAGTCTTTTCAATCTTTCCTCATGTGACAGTCCCGCCATCCCAGGGATCGATCTTGTGAACCTACGCTGCACTGCCTCAATCACAAGGATGTCCTTCCTCTAATTAGGAGACCAAATCTGTACACAATACTCCAGGTGTGGTCTCACTAGCAGATGTGGATAACTAGTTCTGTTATCCCACTTTCTCATCATCAAAGGTCAAAGGGTCACAAGTGATAGGAGCGGAATTAGGCCACTCGGCCCATCATGTCTAGTCCACCATTCAATCATGGCCGATCTACCTTTCCCTCTCAACCCCATTCTCCTGCCTTCTCCACACAACCCCTGACACCAAGACCCCAGGCAGCTGGACATGTGGGGAATGGAGGAATGTGGATCACGTGCAGGTGGGGGAGATCAGTTTAAATTGACACCACGTTCCACACAGACACTGCAGCCAAAAGGACCTGTTCCTATGATGCACCGCTTCATCTTCCGTGCACATCTCATTATGTTTTGCAAAACCAGGTTAAGATTCAGGTCTTTGGATTAGAATTTCATCTACACCTCACGCTGCCCCGGCAGGGCCAGCAGCATAATCAAGAATGAGTCTCACCATGGCCAATCCCTCTTCTCCCCTCTCCCATCAGGCAAGAGGTACAAAAGTGTGAAAACGCACACCTCCAGGCTCAGGGCATTCCCTCTCTCTCCATCCCTCCCCCACCCAAGTCACACCAGCTTCTCGTTCTCACCTAGCAAACAGCTAACAATGGCCGGTTTCCTTTATCATCGTCGCTTTTTTGCATATCTTTCATTCATTTGTTCTATATCTCTCTACATCACTGTCTATATCTCTCGTTTCCCTTTCCCCTGACTCTAGTCTGAAGAAGGGTCTCGACACGAAACGTCACCCATTCCTTCTCTCCAAAGATGCCGCCTGCCCCGCTGAGTTACTCCAGCATTCTGTGTCTATCTACAGTTTCTTCCCGGCTGTTATCAGGCAACTGAAGCATCCTATCAACAACTAGAGAGCGGTCCTGACCTACCGTCTGCCTCCGACCCTCCGACTATCATTAATCAAACATTACTAGACTTTATCTTGCACTAAATATTATACCCTTTATCTGTGGAATTCTCTGCCTCAGAGGGCGGTGGAGGCCGGTTCTCTGGATGCTTTCAAGAGAGAGCTAGATAGGGCTCTTAAAATAGCGGAGTCAGGGGATATGGGGAGAAGGCAGGAACGGGGTACTGATTGTGGATGATCAGCCATGATCACATTGAATGGCGGTGCTGGCTCGAAGGGCCGAATGGCCTACTCCTGCACCTATTGTCTATTGTCTATTGTCTATTATCCTGTATCTGTACATTTCCACTGTCTGGATAGTACACAACAAAATAGCTATTCATTTTTACCGCAGTAAACGTGACAATAAACTAAATTGACTAAAAGAAAACATTTAATAGTTAAAAAGAAATTTTGAACAAACATTATAATTAAATTGCTGAGCTACTGAAGTAGGGGATTGTTACCAACAGAGTACACATGTGAAGAGAGTGAATATTTGTTTAATAGCAAAGATAGACACAAATTGCTGGGAATATTTGTTTAATAGCAAAGATAGACACAAATTGCTGGAGTAATAATGCTCGAATAGTGAAAGGCCTGGATAGAACGGATGTGGAGAGGATGTTTCCATTAGGGGGAGAGTCTAGGACCAGATGGTCACAGCCTCAGAATTAAAGAACATTCCTTTAGGAAGGAGATGAGGAGAAATTTCTTTAGTCAGAGAGTGGCGAATCTGTGGAATTCTTTGCCACAGAAAGCTGTGGAAGCCAAGTCAATGGATATTTTTAAGGCAGAGATAGATAGATAGATTCTTGATTAATACAGGTGTCAGAGGTTATGGGGAGAAGGCAGGAGAATGGGGTTGAGAGGAAAAGATAGATCAGCCATGATTGAATGGCGGAGTGGACTTTATGAGCCGAATTGCCTAAAGGGCCTGTCCCACTTTCACGACTTAATTCAAAACCTCTGCCGAGTTTAAAGGAGCTAAAAAAAAAAATCAAGATCGTGGTAATCTACAAACTCCTACGGCCTTCCAACACCATGTTCACAAACTCCTACGAGTATGTCTACGAATTCCCAGGACTATTTCGATGCCCTCCTTACGAGTAAAAAGTTGCAATTTCTTTCATCCCAATCACTTTTTTTATTCGTGGACATTTTTTTACTCGTGGACATTTTTTATACGGCTGGAAAAAACATCCCGACTTACCTGATGCCACGAGTACCTACGGCTGGCATAACGAGCCGCTACGATATATCTACGAACTCCTACGAACTCCTACGGACCCGTTACGAACATTCTGCGAGTTTGAATCAAGGGAAAAACTCGGGAGCATTCGTGAATAACCCGTGAAAGTGGGACAGGCCCTTAATTCTGCTCCTATCACTTATGATCTTATAACCCTGTGTACCTCAACGGGACAGGCAGCATCTCTGGATAGGAGGAATAGGTGACGTTTCGGGTCGAGACCCTTCCTCAGCCAGGGGAGCACAGATGAGATATGGTTGGAGGCCAGAGAGCAGACAGCCGGAAGTGATAAAATCAGAAATGGTCTGGAGATTATGGCCTGGTGCTCATCTATGCCCCCCCGACTCTCAGTCCGAAGACGGGTCTCGACCTGAGACATCACCCATTCCTTCTCTCCGCTGAGTTGCTCCAGCATTTTGTGTCTATCTTCGGTGTAAACCAGCATCTGCAGTTCCTTCCAACAGCGTACATTACCCGGAGATAATTGCCCACGTAATGGCCTTGATTGCCTCGAACAACCTAATCAGATCTATGCATTACCTTGGTGTCCCTGCTTTTGGTTATGATGTCCAGAACTGATTTTTGATCTTCCCAGGTATCAATGCTCGTGAGGTCATAAGTACAGTAAGAAATTGTTCCCATGCGCCAATATGTTTTTTTCTGTTTTTCAACCAAATAGTTGAACATCTACAAATTAAAATTAAATTAATACATTAAAACATTTGTTACATTGAATACATCTAAGACTTTTAAGGAGAGATTTGATTCAAACACCCTCTGGCAAATACGCCATCTAAAACCATTGCTCAGGCCTATGAATAACGGCTGCCCAAAATGCAATATAAGTTACATCATTGATCGATCGATTGATTGATTCTTTATTTAGTTTGGTTGAGAGATACAGCGTGGAAACAGGCCCTTCGGCCCACCAAGTCCTCACCGACCAGCGATCCCCGCACACAAGGGACAATTTACATTTATACCAAGCCAATTAAACTACAAACCTGTACGTCTTTGGAGTGTGGGAGGAAACCGGAGATCTCGGAGAAAATCCACGCAGGTCACGGGGAGAACGTGCAAACTCCGTACAGGCGAGTACCCGCAGTCGGGATCGAACCCGGGTCTCTGGCGCTGCGAGGCAGTAGCTCGACCACTGCGCCACCGTGCTGCCCTTGTTAGGTAGCTACATCATGGAAATAGGCCCATTGCAGGCAGCATCTCTAAAACTCCTTCCCAGCTGTTATCAGGCTGAACCATCCTATCAACAACTAGAGAGCGGTCCTGAGCTATCGACCTCATTGGAGACCCTCAGCCTATCTTTAATCGGACTTAACTGGACTTTACCTTGCACTAAACGTTATTCCCTTTATCATGTATCTGTACACTGTGAATGGCTCGATTGGAATCAATCATGTATAGTCTTTCCGCTAACTGGTTAGCCCGCAATTAAAAAGCTTATCACTGCACCTCGGTACACGTGACAACAAACGGAACTCAAACACAAACTAAAAGTAAAATAGACAATAGACAATAGATAATAGGTGCAGGAGTAGGCCATTTGGCCCTTCGAGCCAGCACCGCCATTCAATGTGATCATGGCTGATCATCCCCAATCAGTACCCCGTTCCTGCCTTCTCCCCATATCCCCTGACTCCGCTATTTTTAAGAGCCCTATCTAGCTCTCTCTTGAAAGCATCCAGAGAACCTGCCTCCACCGCCCTCTGAGGCAGAGAATTCCACAGACTCCCCACTCTCTGTGAGAAAAAGTGTTTCCTCGTCTCTGTTCTAAATGGCTTACCCCTTATTCTTGAACTGTGGCCCCTGGTTCTGGACTCCCCCAACATCGGGAACATGTTTCCTGCCTCTAGCGTGTCCAAACCCTTAACAATCTTATATGTTTCAATGAGATCCCGTCTCATCCTTCTAAACTCCAGAGTGTACAAGCCCAGCTGCTCCATTCTCTCAGCATATGACAGTCCCGCCATCCTGGGAATTAACCTGATAATACACTGATTAGTGTGGGTTTGAATTAACTCGCCTCTAACGAGAAACCCAATGCATACAATTATTGAACAGTCGCTCGTCGATAAGGAGCGGTTTCGCTAAGGGGAAGATTTTATTCACAAAAACCATGATCATGTATGAATGCGAACGGTTACCTCCATAGATCCCTCAGCGACTGCGAGCTTGAGTGGAGTGTAGCCATCATTGTTTGTGATGCAGTCGAGACTTGGCTGTTGATTCTCAGTCACCAAGGACATAATGAGATCGTACATAGAACATGCGTGGCTTGCTTCCTCTTGTAGAACCAGCAAATGGAGAACCGTATTGCCTGGTTAAAAGAATTTGGAGTCCTTGTCAAATAAAAGCAGCATACAGTAAAACCCTCGCAATAACGGCCCTCTCAGTTTCAGTTCAGTTCAGTTTAGTTTATTGTCACGTGTACCAAGGTACAGTGAAAAGCCTTTTGTTGCCCGCTGTCCAGTCAGCAGAAAGACAATACGTGATTACAATCGAGCCATTTACAGTGTATAGATACATACATGATAAGGGAATAATGTTTAGAGCGAGGTAAAGCCAGCAGGTCCGCTCAAGGATAGTCCGAGTCTCTATAAAGTGGATTTAGGTCATAGCAGACCGAGGCTCCTATTCTCAGTCTTCCAGTTACCCAACGAGAGGGATAGGTGGGGGGGGGGGGGAGGACAAAGGCGGACCTGATGTGGGGGGACCTCCATGGGGGGTGGGGGGGGAGGACAAAGGAGGACCTGCCGTGGGGGGGGGACCACCATGAGGGGGGGTGCGGGCACAGGATACTTTGGAACTTTGTCGACACCCTTTATGTGGCGACTATTTGCATACCTTGGGAATTTGCATAACTTGGGAATTTGCATACCTTGGGTATTTGCATACCTTGGGAATTTGCATACCGTGGGAATTTGCATACCTTGGGAATTTGCATACTGTGGGAATTTGCATACCTTGGGTATGCAAAACGAAGAATTTTGCTGTGACTTGTCACATGCGACTACAAAGAATGCATTCACTCATTCATTCATTCGAGCCGGCGCCATGTGGCGGGAGGCTGTGGAGGGATCGAGCGGCGTGGCGGCCACGTGAGTACCGGGCCCGTCCCCGGCACACCACGTGTGGGGCCCAGCGGCTCCCCGACTATCTTATAGCCATGATTGCCCATCTGTGTCCCTTGCTCATCCCTCACTAAACCGAACAATGAATTTATCTACCCTATTCTATAGCCAGGGGGTGGCGAATCTGTGGAATTCATTGCCACAGACGGCTGCGGAGGCCAAGTCAATGGGCGGTCACTAACGCAATGTTTAAGAAATGGTTCATGGATAGGACAGGTTTAGAGGGATATGGGCCAAACGCAGGCGGGTGGGACTAGTGTAGATGGGACCTGTTGGTCGGTGTGGGCGAGTTAGGCCAAAGGGCCAGTCTCCACACTGTTTGACTATGATTCTATGACACTATGCTGACCAACGATCACCCACACACTAGTTCTATCCTGGGGACAATTTACAGAAGCCAATTCACCTCCATAGTTGGAAACTTGCACAGAAAATGTCTAGACAGGCAGCATCTCTGGAGAGAATGAATGGGTGACGTTTCAGGTCGAGACCCAAGAAGGGTCACGACCCGAAACTTCACCCGTTCCTTCTCTCCAGAGATGATGCCTGTCCCGCTGAGTTACTCCAGCATTTTGTGTCTACCTTTGCTTTAAACCAGCATCTGCAGTTCTTTCCAACAGGAAAAAGGCCATTCGGCCCACAGTGTCTATGCCAAACATGATGCCAGGAACTGTACAATCTGTACAATCTATACAACTCCTCCCCCTTCAGTCATGGGGTAGACTGACTCCCCCTCCCATTCCCCAATCCTTTCCACTCGTCACTTTAATTTCATGTATCATGTATCGTGTTGTGATTTATGACTGTTGGCAGAACTATTTCCCTCCTGGGATAAATAAAGTTCTATTGTTATCGTATCGTAAGACCGACCTTTACCTGCTTGCACATAATCTATATCCTGCCATCCCACGCATATCCATGTGCTCATCCAATAAGCGAGTTCGGTATTCCGAAAAACGCAAGGAATCATGGGATTTGTCAAAGGTCACTCGCTATTAACAAAAAGCGAACGAAGCGCTGGCTGAACGAACTGTGTGTAAATTCTTATCTTTATCCATGATTTATGTGTAAAAATATATTTAATCTGAGGAACGGGGGTGCCAGGTAGCGGGAGAGCGGGGTGTAGCAGCGAGAGAGAGGGAGACAGGGGGAGAGACTGGACCGGCGGAGAGACATTCTCGGCACACAGACCCGCGCCTCATCCGCAGCCAGGATCGAACCCGGGTCCCCGGCATTGCCCGCAAGCGCTGCCAGACACCTCCGGACAGGGACGGGACACCCGGGAGGGGACGGGGACGGGGACGGCCCAGCGGCAACTCAACAGCACCCGCAGCGACGGAGACCCGGGCCCGGCCCCGACCACGGACGAAACGCAAGCCTGCGCACAACGCAGCACCACCGTTGCCGAGAATGTTTATCGCGAGTGACCTATGACCCGGGCATGCGGCAGTCGGAATCCCGAACTCGCTTGTCGTCTCTTAGATAAATACAAATGATAATTCCACATGAGTGATAAGATAATCATCTAACGGCAGATGGCCAATGAAATATTTACCCAAAGAATCCCGTGCATCTAATGGTGCATTGTGCTTAATAAGAGTTCTAACAATCTCTTCATTGCCAATGCATGCAGCAAAGGACAACACAAATTCACCTGCCAGCAATAAAAATGTGGTCAAAACTCTTATTACCAAACAAATGATATAGACAGCAAAATATATTTCTGGTGCCGAGCCATTTGAATCTTATTGACATAATACACCATAACACACATGGTATACATTCCAATCAACATTTCTCTGTCACGAATGAGTCATTTAATGTAGGTAACTCACACATCGATAGATTGTGGAAACAGCGACGACTGTCCTGTCGCAGGAAGGTTGTTTATTTTATCACCTCCGTCCCATTCCCACAATGACCTTTCTGCCCTGGGCCTCCTCCATTGTCAGAGTGAGGCCCAGCGCAATTAGGTGAGAACACCACCTCGGGCAGCTTACACCCCAGCGGTGTGAACATTGACTTCTCTAACTTCCCTCTCTCTCTCTCCATCCCCCCCTCTTCCCAGTTCTCTGACCCCAGTCTGACTGGAATGGAACGGAAGGAATACTTTGAATGTCACGTGACAAATCACAGTGAAACTCTTCGCTTGCAGACAGACCCAAGGTATGGAAATAGCCGTCTCATACGGTGCTGACAAAATTAGAAAGATCCCCTACCGGCTCCTCCTATGTTCTCCCCCCCCCCCTCTCTTCCCCCCTCTCTCCCCCCCCCTCTCTCTCTTCCCCCCCTTCTCTTTCCCCCCCTGTCTCTTCCCCCCCTCTTTCTTCCCCCCCTTCTCTTTCCCCCCCTTGTCTCTTCCCCCCCCCTTGTCTCTTCCCCCCCCCCCTCTCTTACCCCCCCTCTCTTCCCCCTATCTCTCTTCCCCCCCCTCTCTCTCTCCCCCTCTCTTCTCCCCCCCTCTCTTTCTCCCCCCTCTCTCCCCCACCTCTTTCCGGTAGTTCCCCTACACCGGCTCCTCCTTTGTTCCCAAAATATATAAAAAATAAAAGTTTTTTTTAAGTTTGTTTAAAAACAATTAAAATTAAAAAAAAAAGTTTTAATTACATTTATAAAAGTGACAAGATTGGAGTAGATATCTCGATTATTTTGAGAGTCCTTAGGCATTTTAAACCCATTCTATTGATCTCAGTTTAGTTTAGTTTAGCAAAGAGGTACATCCCTACCGAGACCAGGCTGATCATTTCTGGTACTGAGCCATTTTAATCTTATTGACATAACAGGTACAAGATTGATATAATTGACTTAAAGATATACATTGCAATCAACATTCGTCTGTTAGCAGTGAGACATTTAATGACTTGCTCCACGAGCGATCACCCTACCGTACACTATCCAAATCCAAAACAAAGAATTCAGAACTGTAGATCGGTTCCAATTATCAATGGAATGAATGTGTGACATACTGACTAGTTCAGAGTACAATGTCACAGCACAGAGTATATGTTTACATATACGTTGTGCTGCTGGAAGAGAATTAACTTTCTAGGAAACAGGAACGAGCAGGTTAACATATGATGAGCGTTTGGTGGCACTGGGCCTGTGCTCGCCAGATGAGGGGGGACCTTATTGAAACTTACCAAAGAGTGAAAAGCCCGGATAGAGTGGATGTGGAGAGGATGTTTCCACTAGTGAGAGAGTCTAGGACCGAGAGGCCACAGCCTCAGCATAAAAGGACGTTCCTTTAGCAAGGAGATGAGGAGGAATTTCTTTCGTC
Source organism: Malacoraja senta (assembly GCA_038087875.1). Classification (NCBI taxonomy): domain Eukaryota; kingdom Metazoa; phylum Chordata; class Chondrichthyes; order Rajiformes; family Rajidae; genus Malacoraja; species Malacoraja senta. The sequence goes on from CM075984.1 coordinate 51,046,218, forward strand.
TGAGGGTGGTGAATCTGTGGAATTCATTGAAACAGACGGGCAAGTTATTGGGTAATTTTAAGGCGGAGATTGACAGATTCTAAGGGTCAGGGTTATGGGGAGAAGGCAGAAGAATGGGGTTGAGAGGGAGAGATAGATCAGCCATGATTGAATGGCGGAGTAGACCCGATGTCCTAATTCTGCTCCTATCACTAGTGAAGAACAGAGTTGGCAGCAATAATTTAATGAGGATAGATCAAAACACCCATTGTGTCACAAATACAAGGAACCTGCATCGGACAGTGTTTTCTTAATTTTAGTTTTTAGTTTTAGAGATAAAGGCCCTTCGGCCCACCGAGTCCACACCGACCAGCAACCCCCCATATTAACACTACCCTGCACGCACTGGGGACAATTTACACATACACCGAGCCAATTAACCTACATACCTGCACGTCTTTGGAGTGTGGGAGGGAACCGAAGATCTCGGAGAAAACCCACGCGGTCACGTGGAGAACGTACAAACTCCGTACGGACGAGCACCCGTATTCGGGATAATACCGCGACCATTCTGAATAATATGTCAACATGCCTGCACAGTTCTCAGCACAAAGTGTAAAACCTCACCATAGTAACACTGGCTGTCTCTTCCTGGGACAAAGCAGGAGCCGGTGGCCCGCGAGGTGATCACGTCAGCTCCTCGATTCAACAGTTCCTTCACCATTTCCAAATCTTGTTTCAAAACAGCAATGTGCATCGGAGTTTCACCTGCACATGAAGCAGTAAACAACTCGTGCAAATGAGAATCAGAAGGATCACTGCATTCGCACAGTGCAGTAAACGCGCCTAATCCTTGAGTAGGCCGAAAGTACAAAATCATGAGAGGAATAGATCGGCTAAACACACAAAGCCTTCTGCCCAGGGTTAGGGAATCGAGAACCAGAGGACATAGGTTTAAGGTGAGGGGGGAAAGATTTACTAGGAACCTGAGGGACAACCTTTTTTTTTTACACAAAGGGTGGTGGGAGTATGGAACGAGCGGCCCGAGGAGGTAGTTGAGGCAGGGTACTGTCGCAATGTTTAAGAAGCATTTAGACAGGTACATGGATAGGACAGGTTTAGAGGGATATGGGCAAAACGCAGGCAGGTGGGACTAGTGCAAATGGGACATGTGGGTCGCTGTGGGCAAGTGAGCCGTAGGGCCTGTTTCCACGATCTACGACTCTTTGTCTCTATAAAATACTCGCCCCTCCTTTTTCTGCTAAATTTCTTATCAATTAGATAAGTGACTCAGTCGCGCTCACAGGGCTGAACAAGGGCTGTCATTGCTAACACTTAGTTGATACACCAGAAGCCCAAGTAAAATGTCCCAGTTGACAGCTCTGCAGTATTTCAATCTAAGTAAACATCACCAAACCTGGAGTTCAAACACTTAATTATCAGCTGAGCATTTAACCTTCTGGTTTCCCACCCTGGATTCAATGGATATTTTTAAGGCAGAGATAGATAGATTCTTGATAAGTACGGGTGTCAGGGGTTCTGGGGAGAAGGCAGGAGAATGGGGTTAGGTGGGAGAGTTAGATCTGCCATGATTGAATGGCAGAATAAACTTGATGGGCCGAATGGCCTAATTCTGCTCCTATCACTTATGACCTTATGACCCACTGCTTGGTTATCATTTCCTCGGAGTTCCACTTCGTAATTAACCATTAAATGGCTGATAATTTACAAATGCCAATTAACCTACAAACCTGCACATCTTTGGGAAGTGGGAGGAAACCGGAGCGCCCAAAGCAAACCCACATGGTAACAGATAGAACGTGCAAACTCCGTACAGACAGCACCCATAGTCAGGATCGAACCTGGGTCTCTGGCGCTGCAAGGCAGCAACTCTACCGCTGTGCCATCATGCTGGTATAGTTTTATATTTGATGTTGACCATAGAAACATAGAAAATAGTTGCAAGAGGAGGCCATTTGGCCCTTCCGCACTTCGAGCCAGCACCGCCATTCATTGTGATCATGGCTGATCGTCCTCAATCAATAACCCGTGCCTGCCTTCTCCCCATATCCCTTGATTCCACTACCCCCTAGAGCTCTATCTAACTCTCTCTTAAATCCATCCAGTGACTTGGCCTCCACTGCCTCTGTGGCAGGGAATTCCACAAATTCACAACTCTCCGGGTGAAAAAGTTTTTTCTCACCTCAGTCTTAAATGGCCTCCCCTTTATTCTAAGACTGTGGCCCCTGGTTCTGGACTCGCCCAACATTGGGAACATTTTTCCTGCATCTAGCTTGTCCAGTCCTTTTATAATTTTATAAGTTTCTATAAGATCCGCCCTCATCCTTCTAAACTCCAGTGACCAAGGTACAATTTTACAATATATCCTATTGGCAGTAATAATGTAAATATATACTTACAAAATTAGATAGGGCTTGCCATTGATTACTAAACCGCTAATAATCAATGGACAATTACCTCTGTATTTATCAGACGTCATTGGTTCATCAATCAGCGCTGGTATCCGATCCAGTATGAATTCTGCAATTTCTTTATTGCCATTGAACAGTGCTGTGTGTAGGATTGTTTCCTCTAAATCTCCTTTGGAGAATATTTTTGAATATTATTGAAGTTTCATCGACAATATTAAATATCAACCTAATCAAAGCCAAAGATTTTTTTACAGACCCCCCACCCTTTGACATTGAATTCCACGGTGTTTCTCAGGCAGTAACTGGTGAACATTAGTTACTGATGAACATTACAGTAAAAATATTGGACTTGAAAATATTTTAGGGGACAGATCTAAACAGTTATTCAAGGTGCCATTACAATTTCAGTTTAGTTTTATTATACATTTTTAATTTTTAATAGGAATCTGAGGGGTAACTTTTCCCACACAAAGGGTGGTGGGTGTATGGAACGAGCTGCCGGAGGAGGTAGTTGAGGTTGGGACAATCCCAATGTGCAAGAAGCAGTCGGACAGGTACATGGATAGGACAGGTTTGCAGGGATATGGACCAAACACAGGCAGGTGGGACTAGTGTAGCTGGGACATGTTGGCCGGTGTGGGCAAGTTGGGCCGAAGGGCCTGTTTCCACACTGTATCCCTCCATGACATAATTACAATCGAGCCATTTACAGTGTATAGAAAGGGAATAACGTTTAGTGCAAGGTAAAGCCAGTAAAGTGCAATCAAGGATAGTCCGAGGGTCACCAATGAGGTAGATGGTGGTTCAGCACTGCTCTCTGGTTGTGGTAGGATGATTCAGTTGCCTGATAACAGCGGGCAGCTTGTATATTCATGCATACATTCTGCGGCCAAACTTAGAAAGCCACAGGAAGATATCAATAACTTGTTAATGAGTAGATGGTTGGACAAAATAAAAATAAAATTAATGCTAAAAGTCAATTTATAATCTATACTGTATAAATACCTCGAACGCAAGGGTCAAAATCTTCACTCATCAATAAGGCTTTCATGCTGTTGGTGTCATTCAAGTGAGCTGCCTTGAAAAACTCTTCCTTAGGTCTGTAAAAATTACATTGTTTCATTTATTCATAAAAGAGAAACCAGCAATTTTAATCTCTTTTTATTTTGCACAGGCGATGCAAGAAGATCCATGCTGCTCATTTTATCAAAGTTGCATCACAGTTATTGCGTTAAGAGTCTATGCGCAGCACGGTGGCGCAGCGGCAGAGTTGCTGCCTCACGGCGCCGGAGACCCCGGGTTCTGTACGCAGTTTGTACATTCTCCCTGTGACCACGTGGGTTTTCTCCAGGAGCTCAGGTTTCCTCCCACACTCCAAAGACGTCCAGGCTTGCAGGCTAATTGGCTTAGGTAAAATTGGAAATTATCCTTAGTGTGTGTAGGGTAGTGTTAGTGCACGGGGATGGTGCGGCCTTGGTGGGTCGAAGGGCCTGTTTCCGCGCTGTATCTCTAAAGTCAGTGAATAGTAGTGGATAATGGGCCACATTGCTGGCCTGAGCATTTTCTTGGGGTTCCATATCTTCTGCCAATGCAAGTAATTGTGATGGGTTGTGAAACCAACTCCCCAGGTTTTAAACTCCCCAGGTTGACAAGGTTATCTATTGTGTGGGAAGGAACTGCAGACGTTGGCTACACACCGAAGATAAGACACAAAATGCTGGAGTAACTAAGCGGGACAGGCAGCATCTCTGGTGAGAAGGGATGGGTGACGTTTCGGGTCCGAAGATGGGGCTCGACCAAAACATCACCCTCTCCAGAGATGCTGCCTGTCCCGCTGAGTTACTCCAGCATTTTGTCACAAGGTTATCTAGCTTTGGATCAAATCAAACACCAGTTTACACCTCAACATATGTGCTGCTGCATTGAAGTCAATTCAGTGGGCTTTGGACTTGAATCCACACTACCCTTGCCTGCTTAAAATCATTTCATTTCACCAATTGGTACATGTGACCAATAAATGTATCTTGTATCTTGTAAATCAGGGATCACATTTATTTTTTCTGCATAGCTACTTTCATAGGTCTACATTCTGTTGTACAAATGCGTCTCTCTTGACTGACACCGTCCCATTTTTTTTAATATCATGCTAAGAAGATGTCTAAAAATCTGCTTCCATCTTAAACTAGCATTAATGTTTGGACATATTATAACTTGTTTTTGTTAAAGATTCATCCCACATGTACCGAGGTACGGTGAAAAGCTTTCAGCATTAGAAACATGAGGGACAACTCTTTCACTCGAGGGGCGGTGGGTGTATGGAACGAGCTGCCAGAGGAGGTAGTTGAGGCAGATACTGGAACAACATTCGGACAGATACACGGATAGGAAAAGTTTAGAGGGACGTGGGCCAAATGGGTGGAAAATGGGACTAAGTTGGATGAGGCATCTTGGTCGGTGTGGATGTTTGGGGCCAAAGGGCCTGTTTCCTTGCTCTTTGCCCCAATTTGTGGGTTTAATTGATGATTCCGTGGTGTTTCTATGAGTGTATTCTTATTTACTGCTCGATTGCACGAAAGAAAGTGCATCATTCTCAATTCTCTGGGTTGAGAATTCTTGGAAATCTCAATAGACAATAGACAATAGGTGCAGGAGTAGGCCATCTGGCCCTTCGAGCCAGCACCGCCATTCAATGTGATCATGGCTGATCATCCCCAATCAGTACCCCATTCCTGCCTTCTCCCCATATCCCCTGACTCCGCTATCTTTAAGAGCCCTATCTAGCTCTCTCTTGAAAGCATCCAGAGAACCTGCCTCCACCGCCCTCTGAGGCAGAGAATTCCACAGACTCACAACTCTCTGTGAGGAAAAAGTGTTTCCTCGTCTCCGTTCTAAATGGCTCATCCCTTATTGTTAAACTGTGGCCCCTGGTTCTGGACGCCCCCAACATCGGGAACATGGGTTACAGCCACCCAAATTCCAGTGGGTAAGCTTGAAAATAGCGTGCTTTTTTTTTTTGCTGTCTGAAGAAGGGTTCCAACCCAAAGCGTCACCTATTATTTTTCTCCAGAGATGCTGCCTGACCTGCCGAGTTACTCCAGCATTTGGTGACTCGTTGAAAATAGAGAATGTGGATACTTATGCGAGTCCTGGCAAAAAAAGGAAATTAAACAGCTGGGTTTACACTGAATGATAGATGTAAAAACTGTTGTGTAAATCACTGCGCATTCAGTTATTACGACTGAATTCTCTCATCTCTTCACCCCCAGGTTCCGAAATAATTAGCGCTGCTTTTTTGCAGGGTGAATTTTAAAAAATTTCAAAACATTTTTAGTTTAGGTTAGAGATACAGCGCGGAAACACTCAGCCCTTCGGCCCACCGAGTCCTTGCCGACCAGCGATCCCCGCACATTAACAATACCCTACACACACACTAGGGACAATTTACATTTTATACCAAGCCAATTAACCTACAAACCCACACGTCTTTCGGGTGTGGGAGGAAACAGAAGATCTCGGAGAAAACCCACGCAGGTCACAGGGAGAACGTACAAACTCCGCACAGACAGCACCCATAGTCGGGATCGCTGTGAAGCAGCATCTCTACCACTGCGCTATTTTAACCAATTGTTGATCTGTAATTATTCTCATTGATATTTATATAGTCACCTCCTTGTCTGGTCCATATCCATAGTGACATGCATCTGGACGGTGACAGAGGCTTTAGGCGAGTGGACTTCCAGTGAATTTCTTTAAAGAGCTGGAAATACAGGCATAAATATGTTTTAGAGCCAAACAAAATCTTGGTAAAAATCTTATCCTCTATTAAAATGCCAGCACAGGGTTCAACAGTAGACCCTGCATTGAGGTTAAATTAGCAAAAAAAATCTTAAATTTAAGATGAAAATAAATTAACAATACCACCTGCACATCTTGATGATAGATTTATGTTTTACCTTGACGTGCATTCTCTACACTTAGATGTTTAATCTATTTACGTTTTCTACACTTATACATTTAATCTATTTAAAGTGCACAACATGAACAATAATTCAAGTGAATCACAGTAATAAACAAATTAAAGAGCAAAAATAATTCATACTTTCCAGCTAACTCTAAATTAATATTGCAAATGGGGAAATGGTGTGTTTCCTTCGATATTTGTGGATACCCAAATTTAAAATATCATATTAAAAAGTACTCTTACTTTCATATTTTTTTTCTCTTCTAACATTTGCTGGACTCCAGTTCTCACTCGTACCTTTTACGCACAAAATCGTTCCGTTCGCCCGACCACTGAAAAGTTCAGAAAAACTCCTTCTGCCACAAGTTTCTATTTGTTTACCCGTTGTACACCAATGTTTAAAATTCTTACCTCTGTCTCTCATTGATCATTTCTGCAAAAGGTTCCACAGCACTGGGCAGTAGAGAGCAAGGGCCGGCTTGGGTGGCAAATTATATGAGACAAATTGTTTTGGCAACATGCGGGTAACTTCTTTACCCCGGTTTACCAGTGTTTTGCTTCAGCTCCCTGGCCACTCCCTCTTCTCCCCTCTCTCCCCCTCTCCCCCTCTCCCATCAGGCAAACGATATAGAAGTGTGAAAGCGCACACTTCCAGATTCAGGGACAGTCTCTTCCCAGCTGTTATCAGGCAACTGGACCATCCTACCACAACCAGAGAGCCGTCCTGAACTGCTATCTACCTCTTTGGTGACCCTGGGACTACCCTTGATCGGACTTTGCTGGCTTTACCTTGCACTAAACGTTATTCCCTGATCATGTATCTGTACACTGTAAACGGATCGACTGTAATCACGTATTGTCTTTCCGCTGACTGGTTAGCATGCTACAAAAGCTTTTCACTGCACCTCGGTACACGTGACAATAAACAAAACAATTAACAGGAACCCTCTCTATCCTGATAATTCCCTGGCACTTAAACACACGAAAGGTAAAAAAATAATCAGTGAATCAAAACAGGATGATAGTCACTGACTTTCTCCAGCACTTTTGTCTACCTTTGATTTTCCAGCATCTGCAGTTCCTTCTTAAACAGGATGATAGTCTGTCTACTCTCGTTCTAACTTTATACCTAATCATCAGTAGATTTCGTGTGGGCACAATCACCAGTCTTTGCTTTCGCTCTCCTTAACTGATTTTGGCAGCCGGTATTTTGTTCAACTAGCAAGTGATTAAGTGCCTGGTCATTTGTTTAATCCCCGCGGTTATAATTAGTGTCAGATCAAACACACAGCTGAAACCTGTGTTTTGTGTCTTCGTTGAACAACTGGAATTAACTCGCAGCTTTTTGTTCCAAGAATCCAGTCTATCGAATTGTTAAAATGGAAAAATTGTGTCTCTTCCCCATCAGCATCTGCTGGGAAGGCGAACTACCAATGAAACCAGAAAGCAAACATGTTGCCACAGTTAGAAAAGGGAGAGGTTGAGCAAACGAGGACTTTATTCCTTGGAGCGCAGGTAGATGAGAGGGTGATCTGGTAGAGCTGTACAAAATCATGAGAGGAATAGATTGGGTAAATACACAGTCTCTTGCCCAGGGTAGTGGAATCCAGAACCAGAGGACATAGGTTTAAAAGGGGTGGGGGGGGGGGGGAGATTTAATAGGAACCCGAGGGCTAACCTTTTCACACAAAGGGTGGAGAGTGCATGGAATGAGCTGCCAGAGGAGGTTGTTGGGGCAGATGGTATAACATTTAAGTGGAGGTTTGACAGGACTGGTTTGGAGGGATATGGGCCAAGCGCAGGCAGGTGGGACTAGCGTGGGTGGAGCAGATTTGTCGGTGTGGGCAAGTTGGGCCGAATGACCCTATGACTCTAGAACAGTACAGCACAGAAACAGGCCCTTCGGCCCGCATCATCTGATGCCAAGCCCAATACATATCTGTTTACACACAATCCATTCCCTGCATTTCCATGTGCCCGTCCTAACCATTCTATTATATAATTACACAATTATATAATTATGCAATTATAGATGTTTATGTCGAGTGTAGGATGCGAAAGTGGGATAATGTAGAACCACTGCGCGGGTCGTACAAACTCCGTACAGACAGCACCCGTAGTCAGGATCGAACCTGGGTCTCTGGCGCTGTAATGGGCCTGTTGAAAAATTTTCGCCGACAGTGCCGACAATTTTTGCTGTCGTAGGTTGACGTAGGTGTTGTCGTTGGTTGACGCCAGGTGTCGTAGGTGAATTCCATTAACACTAGTCCCTGGCAGTCGCCTAAAGAGTGGCCTAAGTGGAACAGGCCCATTCGGCAGCAACACTACCACTATGCCACCGTGCTGCATGTGTTAAGTGACATTTGCCTATGTGCCTATATGCGTACTCAGAAATAGCCACATGAATATGCAGGGAATGATCTGCATATAATTATCCAGCTCAATTTTATGACAGATATATTTGTCTAAAATTAAATAATAAATAGGACTGCACGACAAAGACACAGATTTTTGAAAGATTTATGCTTCAATTGCAAAATATGCACAAAATACAGATCGTTGGTCAATCATTCAGTTTAACGATGACCAGAAATTTCACAAGATCATGTTCTCTTTAGAAATCTTTGCATTTTACCATATATACCTCCACTTTTGTTGATCAGCATAAGTATTTACATAATATACATTTTACACTGATATAAAATTCAGGAAGCAGGTGCAATTATCTGTACCTGGCCACTAAACAAAATAGCTGACAATTTTCTAAGGCAGCAAATCTTAGCAGAAATCTCTATGAAATCTCTTTTGGCATTATTGCCCCACCCAAGCCAACTGTTCCCTATAAAATACAAAATTAACAAGCAAGATAAAAAATGTGCTTCTACGCCTCCGTTTGGTTAGAAATCTTTGCATAATTTGTCTTGTAACAGCATTACGTTACATACTTTGGTTGCAGTGGTAAAGCCATGATCACAATGAATGGCGGTGCTGGCTCGAAGGGCCGAATGGCCTCCTCCTGCACCTATTTTCTATGTTTTCTATGTAAAGCAGAGAATTCATTTAGCAAAACAGGAATATCAGGCTAGAGCTATTATTATTATTAATAAAAAATATACGCTGGGACTATTAAAACACAATACTGCCAACCTATCACACCTGAATGCAAAGGAGAATAATGATGAATTTCAGTTTACAACAGAATAATAACTGCCCATTTATACATGTAAAGAAGTTAACATCTTGGAAAACGGATGGTGTTTCAGTTAGTTATTCCAAATTATCATAGCTTATCAAATTTCTTGCACAATTTCAAACTGCCCTAAGATTCCTTTTGTGTATAAAGGTTTGAGAAACTAATGGAGCATTAAGTTTAGTATTGAGGGTCTGGGAAATTGAAGATTCAAAGGGATAATACACAACTTGTTATGCAACACGCATGAGAGTATGCAGCACAGATTTCAAAAGGGTAGGTTATGCCTAAGCAGACTCATTGAATTATTCAAGAAGCTAGGGTATTGCTTCCATAAGCTGGGGTACTGTCCGATTCTCTTCTACCCCATTGTGGACATTGGACGTCGTCTCTGGGACTGATGCGCTCCAATGCTGAGAACTATATTCTGCACTCTGTATCTTCAGCTTTGCTCTACCAATTGTACTTGAGTTTATGCCTGGTGTTACCTGAACTGTTTGGATAGTGCGCAAAAACACAGCTTTTGACTAACTCCGTACACGTGACAATTATAAACTTAAACCTATTTTCAGTTTAGTTTATTGTCACGTGTAATCGAAGTGCAGTAAAAAGCTTTAGTTGCGCGCTAACCAGTCAGCGGAAAGACAGTCCATGATTCCAATCGAACCATTTACAGTGTATAGATACATGATCAGGGAATAACGCTCAGTGCAAGGTTAAGCCAGCACAGTCCGACCAAGGATAGTCCGAGGGTCACCAATGAGGTAGATGGTAGTTCAGGATTTGAAGAAGATTAAATGGTAATATATTGGAACTTTCATTGTGTAGTTAAGGAACCATACAAATGATTTATGAACAAGTCAGAGTATGTGGAGACAAGAGATAAGTAGATGAAGGTTTGTTATTCTGCCCGCAGAACAAGGCCATAAGATAAGGGCCGTATTTAGACTGGCTAATGACAGTGATCAGTGTGCGGCGGGAATCAATAAAGGGGCTGTCCCACTTGGGCGACCTAATTGGCGAGTTTAGAAGAGTTTGAAAAAATGACATGTTGAAGACCTCCTTCCACTATGTTGAAGACTAGCGAAGACTAGCTACGACTAACTTCGGGAAAATCGATCTCCTTCGACCTTCCTTCGACTATGATGAAGACTATCTACGACTAAACCTACGAGTAAGAAAAGTATTGATTTTTTCCATGGCGACCTTTTTTAACTCGCGGGCATTTTTTTACATATTGAAAAAAACGCCGCGACCTAGCTGAGGCCTCGAGTACGCGGAGACCACTCTCGAGCATGAAGGAGAGTTACGAAGACCTCCTACGACCTCGTGTCGACCATGCTGCGAGTATGAGTCGAGGGCAAACTCGCCAGAACTCGCGGATTAGGTCACCCAAGTGGGACAGGCCCCTTTAACGGTTGTTCAAATTTTACATCAACTATTTGGTTTCAGGACTATGAGACCTGTTTCAAAGTAAGTGCACTACACTTGAGAATGCAATTAGTCCAAATGAGGATTGTGGCAAAATATAGGAAGGTTTTAGTGAACTTCCAGAACGAGCAATATTGGCAAATGAAATATAATGCAAGTCATAAAGTCATTTGAACAGCGATGTGCTTTGATAAAAGTCCTTAGAGTAGTAGATGCTAAATGGGTAGATGGATAGAGGATTGTGGATGAACAAGTAAACAACTGGTAGAAAGAGGTTAAAATGCTCGCACACAAAGCAAAAACTGCTCTGCAAAAACTGTGTCTGAAGAAGAGTCTCGACCTGAAACGTCACCCATTCCTTCTATCTAGACATCCTGCCTGTCCCGCTGAGTTTCTCCAGCATTTATTTTGTGTCTGTCTTCAGGCAAATGACCGAGGATTGGCATTAAAAACGCATGTGTGATCTTGGTTGTTCCACAGCTGGAGTAAAAGAACAGCTCTGGCCTCTACATTATAAAAGGATACAAAACATAGAATGTAGAATGGTACAACACAGGATCAGGCCCTTCTGCCCACAACGTCTGTGCCGAACATGATACGGATTTAAACTAATCCCGAGATAGACACAGAAAGCTGGAGTAACTCAGCGGGACAGGCAGCATCCCTGGAGGGAAGGAATGGGTGACGTTTCGGGTCGAGACCCTTCTTCAGACTCTACTGCCTGCACAGGCTCCATATCTATCCATTCTCTACATATCCATCCAAAAGCCTCTTAAATGGCACTTTTGTATCTGCCTCCACCACCACCCCTGGCAGCGTGTTCCAGGCACCCACCACCCTCTGTAAAAAAAAACCTGTTCTGCACATCTCCTTTAAAACTTTCCCCTGTGAACTTAAAGCTATGCCCTCTAGTACTTGACATTACCACCCTGGGGGAAAAGGTTCTGACTGTCTACCGTATCCACGCCTCTCGGAATCGTAAATACTCCTCTCGGGTCTACCCTCAGCTTCCGATGGCTCCAGGGAAACCAATGCAAGGAAATAATCCGGGCATCACTCTGGTGTGAGCCTCTCCTGCACCCTTTCCTGCCTTCTCCCCATATACCCCGACTTCGCTATCGTTAGGAGCCCTATCTAGCTCTCTCTTGAAAGCAACCAGAGAACCTGCCTCCACCGCCCTCTGAGGCAGAGAATTCCACAGATGTTGAAAAGGTGGACGTGAAGAGTCGTCTCTAGGCAGTGTGGGTCAGAGGGGCTTTAACATGTTGGACAGGACAGACAGACAGACCATCCCCTTTCCCCCATTGTTGTGAAGCAAGGAGTTATGGGGGCTGCAGATTATGTTGGTCGGATGGATCAGGGGGGGAAATAGAAGGGTCTTCAGGATTAATAAGAAGAGCTTTGGGGGGCAGGAAGTGGGTAGAGGCAGGGTTAGGGTCTTGAGGGGTTCCTTTAGCTTTGGGCTGGCTTCTGTGATCGGTCAATTGGGTGTCAACAGACACAAGGAACTGCAGGTGCTGGTCAACCAAAAGAGACACCAAGCGCTGGAGTAACTCAGCGGGTCAGGCAGCATCTCTGGAGGAGATGGTGAGGTGACGTTTCCTATGTCTTGGTTGTAGTAGCAGGGTTGGAGAAAGCTGGAAGAGAGGCGAGGGACGGAACAGAGCCTGGCGAGTGATGGGTGGATACAGGCGAGGGTGGCGGGGGGGATTGGTCGGCAGATGGTTGGACAAAGGCCAGAGATGAAAAGATAAAAAGTGTGAGGCAAGGTTAGAAGAGGGGTGAAATGTAAAGCCAATCAGGTATCAGTGACTGGTCAATAAGGCAACTTGTGGTCCCAAGGCCATTCGAGTGATTGGAGAGGAGTGGTTGATGACAGAATGGGAGGTCCTACCTGAGAAACAAGGACTATGGTAGAACCAGCTAAGTCCTTTTCTGAAGCAGGTGTCAATTTTCCAGTCAAAACCTTCTTCAGGAAAGCCTGCTATGTGCAAAACAATATTAAGTCAAAATATGAATCACACATCATTTCTTATCACGATGCACACCAGGTGACCTTGTTCGTTTAGTTTACAGATACAGGGTGAAAACAGGCCCTTCGGCCCACCGGGTCCGTGCCCGCACATTAACACTATCCTACACATACTAGGGACAATTTACAGTTATACCAAACCAATTTACCTACAAAACCTGCTCGTCTTTGGAGTGTGGGAGGAAACCGGAGCACCCGGAGGAAACCCACGCAGGTCACGGGGTGAATGTACAAGCTCTGTACAGACAGCACCCGTAATCGGGATCGAACCTGGGTCGGTGGCGCTGTGAGGCAGCAACTCTACCGCTGCGCCACCGTGCTGCCCAGCAGGTGTACGTTGTACACATGGCATCTAATTTAAATCAGTTAACTACTGGTGCATTCTGCCTCTATATAAAGGTTCAAAGGTTACGGGGAGAAGGCAGGAGAATGGGGTTGAGAGTGAGAGATAGATCAGTCACGATTAAATGGCAGGGTAGACTCGATGGGCCGAATGGCCAAATTCTGCTCCGATAACGCACGGACTGATACCAATATCAATTTCAAGGAGCAACACAATGATTGTGCAGAGCGAGAGCTTTCGGGGGTGGTAGATCAGTCACGGAGTGACCAGCATCAGAGGTCAAAGGTTATCCGTGAATGAACTGAAGAACGATACAGGAAGGAATTTCTGCCGCAAAAAGCGGTCAAAATGTGGAGTTTGTAATGACCTGTATTTGATGATTAGAACGCAACAAAAGCTTTTCACTGTACCTCGGTACACGTGACAGCAAACTAAACTAAACTGAACTGAGGTGGCCAGTGTTGACGCATTAAGGGGAAGGGTATTTTTATATAAAGTGTAGGGACCTACTAATTGACCCGGCCATTTTCTACATCATTTAATTGTGACATAGCACTTATAAAGCACACAATATTGAAAATAACCACTACTTTGTTTCACAAACATGAACGAATATTTGTTGATTCAACGTACCTTAATAATATATTTCCACGTCAATTAAAAGTCCACCAGGGAAAGTAAACAATCTGCCTTCAGAACAACGTCTATCTACCCCCCTGTCATTGACGGTTATGGGTTTTACAACTACATTTTAACATCTTCCAATTTTAATGCATCATAATTATTCGAATGTCAGCACCAGTGTTTATGGCAAATTGGTACATTTCAAAGTTCAGTTTCCATAGACAAGTCTTTTCTTGAAACATAAAAACGCCCTATTTTATCACCATAAATGTAACATTATATTTGACGTGCACCACTTTATTCAGGAGTAATAAAAGTGAAGGGCATTTACAGACTAATAGACGCAAAAAGCTGGAGGAACTCAGCGGGTCAGGCAGCATCTCCGGAGAAAAGGAATGGGTGACCTTTCGGGACGAGACTGCGATCTGAAGAAGGGTCTCGACCCGAAAGGTCACCTATTCCTTTCCCCCCCCAAAGATGTTGCCTGACCCGCTGAGTTACTCCAGCTTTTTGTGTCTATCTTCGGTTTCAACCAGCTTCTGCAGTTCCTTCCTAAACACCTCAAACTATTACTTGCCTTCAATATATTTCTTACTTGATTGTCACATCAATATCAGTAAGCTTCAGACTATCTATAAAAATGCAGCACATTTCCTAAGGCAATTTGTGAATGGTAGAAAAAGAGAATTCTCTGAGCATAACTAAATAGTTTTTACATGAGTTTAGCTTGTATTTTGAGAAATCTTGTTCAATGCCCATTGATCAGAAAGACAAGGTCTAACAACCAAATGATTTCTCGCCTTTTCTCGCCTCAAGTCCCCATCTCCCCCCCCCCCCACACACACACACACACTTCTATCTTTCGGTCTGAACAGGTTTCCGACCAGAAACATCACCTATTCCTTTTCTCCAGAGATGCTGCCTGACCCGCTGAGTTACTCCAACACTTTGTACCTGTCTGCGTTCACCAGAGATGCTGCCTGACCCGCTGAGTTACTCCAGCTTATTGCGTCTATCTTCTGAGTGATTTCGAATTGGATTTGAGAAAGGCCAAACTAAAGAGTGTAATCTGTATATAAAATAGGCCAGTGTGAAACATATTGTGTACTGCTACTCGTAGGAAGTTGAGTCAGCCACTTTAACAAGCAGTTATGAATACAGTGGCGGATACCTTTATTTTCTGTGAGAGTGTAAAATGGGTATTTGTGACTCTATGTTCCATATTACATCTTGCTTGGCTGTCATTTTAACAGAGTATTGGGAACAAATGTTAGGAAAGTATAAAATAATTTTAGACCATAGCCCGAGGCCATCACTTACATACTATATGCAGTGTAGAAGATGCCTCTTCATTTGCAATGTATAAACATTAACATCTACATACGGTAGAACTAGTGTGAACAAGACTGTCTTAAGGCAGCACAGTGGCGTAGCTGGTAGAGCCACTGCCTCACAGCACCAGAGACTCAGGTTCAATCCTGACCTCGGGTGCTGTCTGTGTGGAGTTTGCCCGTTCGCCCTATGACTGCATGGGTTTCCTCCCACATCCCAAAGACGTGCGGGCTTGCAGGTTAATTGGCCCTCTGTAAATTCCCCCCCCCCCCCTAGTGTGTAGGGAATGGATGAGAAAGTGGGATAACATAGAACTAGTGTTGACAGGAGATCGATGGTCAGCGTGGACTCAGTGGGCCGAAGGCCCCGTTTCCACGGTGAATCTTTCAAACCACCATAACATTGATAAATATCACATAAGGCAAAGACAGATTTGGAAGTACTTTAGGAGTCTTAGATCGCTGCTTAAGTTAAGATTGCTTCAAAATAATTGCTTTCATGTCGAAAACATATCATTAAACACCACATATGATCCAACATTTCAACATTTTTTAAAAAGCTTATTTGAACTTTCTGTGGACCATACTTTTACACTGAGACTTATATAAATTATATATCATCTGAATGCCATGTCTTTATTGCATTTAAAAGTCTTTAATTCATTACCTTTAAATATCTCCAAATTTAAATTAACTTAGAAGAACACCACATTAAATACATTTGCATGGAAGTATATATATATAAAAGACTGGCTTGTTCAACTTATATAGGGTAACGAAACAAAAATAATATAAAGTCACTTATAAAGACGTCACATCTCTGCCCGCTGGTTCGTCTTCACCGCAAGGCCCTCTCCATCCTCTTCCCCATCCTCTTCTGGCTCCTCTTCATAATTTTCATCTTCTTTTTCCTCTCCCTGGTTGGGGTCTTCAACTACAGGCTCCTCTTCCTGTTCATTCGCCCCCCGTTCCTTCTCATCAGCCTGCAGCAGAGTCAACACAATTTTTTTAGCTTAGAGATACAGCGCGGAAGCGGGCCCTTTGGCCCACCGAGTCCGCGCCGACCAGCGATCACCACGTACACTAGCGCTATCCCACACACACACACACACACACACACACTAAGGACAATTTGCATTTATACCTAGCCAATTAACCTGCAAACCTGTACGTCTTTGGAGCGTGGAAGGAAACCAAAGTTCTCTGAGAATATCCACAGGGAGAACACACAAACTCCGTACAGACAAGCACCCATAGCCAAGATCGAACCCGGGTCTCTGATGCTGTAGGAGCCGTTAAGCTTAAGTCAGTATTATTATCATGTCTGATACTTTTGTAGGTGAGATTTGATACATAGTGGGGGTGTGTTTTCTTGTTTGAGGAGCCTAGCGCAGACTCGCAGATTAGAATGTTTAGTTTGTGTCGGAGTATGAGGGCATATAGCATTGTACCATGATCACGACACACATGTGACGAGACGACATATCTTTATATGAAGAAGCTTTTACGTGATTTATATGACGTGAATGGAACAGCGATTAAGAACGGAAAGTTATGAGTTATTTCTTTGTTTTCTATTACTTCAATACACAACTAATTAATCAAGAAACCTGGAAGATTCATCTTTGCTGTCTTATGTGTGTCGTGAGTGCGTTAGGCTATACCTTCAAATCATCAACTGACATTATAGGCGCTGTAAGGCAGTAGCTCCGCCGTTGCGCCTCCGTGCCGCCCAATATCGAGTGATTGAAAGATACACCGTGGAAACGGTTAACAGAATGGAAAGGGAGCTGGAAGCTGGGTGGACTGAGAGGAGGAAGGGTCTCCACCCAGAACGTCACCTACTCCTTATCTCCACAGATGCTGTCTGACCCGCTGAGTTACTGCAGCTTTTTGTGTCTATCTAGGGTTAACTGTAGCCTTGACCTTGCCTGCCACTGACGGTGCAAGGCTTGTTGTGTAGAGAGAGCAGTTGCAGGTGGCAGATGTTGAGTTCACCAACTGCCTTTGCATTGGGAACTGCACTTCCGCCCAGACGCAACACTGAGGACGAGTCATGGCTTCAACTGTGCGGAGAAGAATATTCTGTAGGGGTCGACTTGCTGCTTTGATGTCTTTGCCTTAGACTTTTAGACTTCAGACATACAGCGTTGGAACAGGCCCTTCGCCCCCCCCCCCCCCCCAGCCCGCGCCGACATGTGATCCCTGCACACTCGCACAATTTACACGCTCGACACGCTAAACACAACTTACAATTTTTCGGAAGCCAATTAGCTACAAACCTGCACTTCCATCGAGTGTGGGAGGAGACCGGAGCACCCGGTGAAAACCCACGCAGGTCACCAGGAGAACGCACAAACTCCGCACAGACTGCGCCCGTAGTCAGGATTGAACCCAGGTCTCTGACGCAGTACGGCAGTAACTCTACCGCTGCGCCACGGTGCCCGAGTGCAGACAAGGATTGGTGCCCTGAAGTGTTGACTACGTTTACATACACTAGCAGTGAGCATTGGCCCAAATAAGGATCCTTATCTTATTATTAATTCCCTTCACAGTTAAAGACAGCACAGTGACTCAGCTGGTAGATCTGGGGTCTTACAGCCCCGGAGATCATGGTTCGATCCTGTCCTAGGGTGCTATCTGTGCGCGGAGTTTGCACGTTCCCCCTGTGACAGCGTAGGGTACCTGCAAACCCATATGCCTTTGGGACGTGGGAGGAAACCGGAGCACCCGGAGGAAACCCACGTGGTCACAAGGAGTAGGTGCAAACTCCACACAGACAGCATCAGAGGTTAGGATCGATCCTGGTTCTCTGGCGTTGTGAGGTAGCAGTTCTACCCACTGTGGCACTCCTAACAGGGCACATGGGAAGTTGAAATAAAATCTGCTTCTGTTTGACGTACAGAAACAGATTTCAACCAAAAGGCCTCAGAGGGCGGTGGAGGCCGGTTCTCTGGATGCTTTCGAGAGAGAGCTAGATAGGGCTCTTAAAAATAGCGGAGTCAGGGAATATGGGGAGAAGGCAGGAACGGGGTACTGATTGGGGATGATCAGCCATGATCACATTGAATGGCGGTGCTGGCTCGAAGGGCCAAATGGCCTACTCCTGCACCTATTGTCTATTGTCAAAACAAACATGAGGTGGGGCCAAAGTTGGACAGAAAGTGCTGTTGTAACTCAGTTGGTGAGGCAGCATCTCTGGAGAACATGAATAGGTGATGATTGGGGTCAGGACCTTTCTGCAGTCTGAAGAAGATTGCCGGCCAAAAACAACACCTCTCCATGTTCTGCAGAGATGCTGCCCGACCCGTTGAGTTACTCCAGCATTTTGTGGCCATCTTTGGTATAAAGCAGCATCTGCAGTTCCTTTTTATTCCATTGACAAGATGGAGCCCGTTGAATTGGAAGGGCAGGAAAGACTGGAAAGCTAACGATTGGAGATGCATGGAGTTTCAAAGTTTAGTTTAGCTTTGAGATACAGCGCGGAAACAGGGCCTTCAGTCCACCGGGTCCGCGACGACCAATAATTACACAGTACACTAGCGCTATCCTAACACCGTACGATCAATTTACAATTTTTACTGAAGCCAATTAACCTACAACCGCGCGCATTTTTTGAGTTTGGGAGGAAACCGGAGCACCCGGAGAAAACCCACGCAGTCATAGGGAGAGCGTACGAACTCTGTACATCTGGCACCCGTAGTCAGGATTGAACCCGGGACTCTGGCGCTGTAAGGCTGCAACTCTACCGCTGCGTCACCGTGCCGCCCACGGAATGAAGGAATGAAGCTTACACTCCATCCCCACTGGAGAAATCCAGGTCATACTCAAACAAACTAGCACAAGATCAATGGCAGGTTGCTGGACCAACACTGATGGCTGCCATGAACATGGATGCCATCATCCATTACAACGACTGATTAGGCCACGATCTCGATATCATTCAGTTTAGTTCTGTACTCACGAGACATGCCACTTAACTCAAATGAGATATTGAGAACGGTTGCCCCTGAGAAATTCCAAGAAAATCAGGTCGCCGTTAATATTTTATAAGCCAACATCTGATTTTACAATAACAACACAGGCATTGCTTTATGTAAATCAATGCAAGGATTAATCACAACAAAGATGGGAACTGGAACAAAATCAGGTCTGTTTTTTTTTTAGATTAAGACGTTGAAAATAAAGGATTTTTTCCCCTACTTTATAAAGCCAAGAGAATCCCCTTTCTGATGATTACCCTGAGAGAAGATGCTGCACAAATAGCTCTCTTGATAGATTCTTGATTAGTACGGGTGTCAGAGGTTATGGGGAGAAGGCAGGAGAATGGGGTTGGGAGGGAGAGGTAGATCGCCCAGGATTGAATGGCGGAGTGGACTTGATGGGCCAAGTCTGCTCTTGTCACTAATGGACGTATATGAATTAAGTGTGTGCTTCAGTGTGGTAGCAAATAATATTCTCAGAGTAAATTTAGCAACATATTTTCTTTCAAGCCGACTGTCACAACAAAGCAGTAGAAACGGGTAAAATAGTATCAGGAATAGATCGGGTAGATGCACACAACCCCTTGCCCAGATTAAGTGAATCGAGGACCAGAGGACATAGGTTCAAGGTGAAGGGGAAATGATTTAATATGGAACAAGCTGCCAGAGGAGGTAGTTGAGACTCGAACTTTCCCAATGTTTGAGAAACAGACAGGTACATGGATAGGACAGGTTTGGAGGGATATGGACCAAACGCAAGCAGGTGGGACTAGTGTAGCTGGGACATGTTGGCCGGTGTGTGCGAGTTGGGCCTGTTTCCACACTGTATCACTCCATGACTCTACGAGCAGAACTAACTAGCGTTCATGTCCCTACCTCTTCCTCATCCTGGTATTGTTCATCTAGATTGTCTTCCTGTTGGTCAGGATTCCCATCAATCTGTGAACATCAAAAATGTAGAGTTTTTTTACTGTTTGTTCCAGAAACAAGAAACCTGCTGGATTGAAGAAAATTGTCTCTTGAAGTTTAGTCCTATTATTGTCACGTGTACCGAGGCCCAGTGAAAAGCTTTGTTTTGCATGCTGTCCTAACAGATCCGATGCAGTGTACGTAGATACAATCAGTTCAAACACAGGTACAACAGGTAGAGCAAAGGGGTAAGATACAGAGTGCAGAATATAGTTCTCACCATTGTAGCCCAACAGTTGATACAAGACCGTAAGTAAATGTGCACACGGGAAACTGGAGGCACTGATGTACCATAAAAAGACACAAAGTGCCAGGCAACTCAGCGGGTCAGGCAGTATCTCTGGAGAAAAGGGACGGGCAATGGTCCTGACCTAAAACCTCACCTTTTCACGTTTTGCAAGTGACACAAGCTCTTCTCTCTTAAACCTCTGAACCATTAAAGAGCCTCTCCCACTTTGCGATTTTTTTCGCCGACTGACGCCCGTAGTTGCCCTAAAAACCGTCAAGTTGTACGACACTCCGCGTCACCGTCACGTCAAGCTACGACACCCGCCTTCACAACACAAGAAGGTTACACCGAAGTATAATAATCACATTGGAAATGAACGTATCTACAATAAATCTAAGGACCAGTAACTTTTAAAGAAATAACTTGTTTATTTAACGTCAGCGTCACCCGCACGACAGCATACCTCAGCGTGTGACAGGGCGCACGACATGATGAGACACCCAGATGTCGCCTGAAGATTTTGAACATTCCAAAATCCAGGGGGCGGCAGGGAGACACCGCGCGTCACTACATGCGTCACGCCCCGACCACGCCGCGACAACCTCTTTTCGGGCTATCGCCGAAAATGTCGCCCAATTGGGACAGGCCCTTAACTTACACCCAGCACTGCTCGATGTATGGTGGTAAATCCATCAGAGTCTGAAGTCGGCTCTCTACCTGAAACGCCATCTATCCGTGTTCTCCACGGCTGCCTGGCCCGCTGAGTTACTCCAGCACTTTGTGTCCCACCCAGTTGGTTTCCTGTGCAGGAGGTGGAAATGGGGACGATTGTTGGGGCAGATCGGCAGAGGCAGGGAGTGCACTAATTGACTGAAGATTTAGACACAAAATGCTGGAGTAACTCAGCGGGCCAGGCAGCATCTCTGGATAGAAGGACAATAGACAATAGACAGGAGTAGGCCATTGGGCCAGCACCGCCATTCAATGTGATCATGGCTGATCATCCCCAATCAGTACCCCGTTCCTGCCTTCTCCCCATATCCCCTGACTCCGCTATCTTTAAGAGCTCTATCCAGCTCTCTCTTGAAAGTATCCAGAGAACCGGCCTCCACCGCCCTCTAACGCAGAGAATTCCATGAAATGGGTGACGTTTCGGTCTGAAGGGTCTCGACCCAAAACGACGCCCACTCCTTCTCTCCAGGGATGCTGCCTGACCCGTTGAGTCACTCCACCATTTTGTGTCCATCTTCGGTTTAAACCAGCATCTGCAGTTCCTTCCTGCACAGTACTGGTTGACTGGGCAGTGGACCACACCGCTTCTGGCAACCTGGCGACCAGAGTCCACTGACTGGGCTGACCTCCAGTTCCAGTTGAGGCCTCCCCACGCACGAGGAACCACACTGACGTGCAACCAGAGCCCACACTCGGGCCAGAGAGCCGCAACCAACTGCGCATTCAGAATTAAAAGACGTTCTTTTAGGAAGGGGATGAGGAGGGATTTCTTTAGTCAGAGGGTGGTGAATCTGTGGAATTCTTTGACACAGAAGGCTGTGGAGGCCAAGTCAGTGGATATTTTTAAGGCAGAGATAGATAGATTCTTGATTAGTACTGGTGTCGGGGGTAATGGGGAGAAGGCCGGGAAATGGAGTTAGGAGGGAGAGATGGATCAGCCATCATTGAATGGTGGAGTAGACTTGATGGGCTGAATGGCCTAATTCTACTTCTATCACTTACGAAATGAATATGTGCTAGTATCATTGGTGTTCTAGCATTGGTGAGCTAGATGGGGCTCTTAACGATAGCGGAGTCAGGGGATATGGGGAGAAGGCAGGAACGGGGTAATGATTGGGGATGATCAGCCATGATCACATTGAATGGCGGTGCTGGCTCGAAGGGCCGAATGGGCTGCTCCTGCACCTATTGTCTATTGTTCACATATATTCTGAACATTGTTGCTCATAGATTCGCAGCATGGAAACAGGTCCTTCGGCCCATCTCGTCCATGCTGACCAAGTTGGCATGTTGCACCCACCTCATTTGCCTGCATTTGGCTCCATAGCCTCCTAAATCCTTCCAATCTCCATACAGTATATGCCTGTATTATACATAACTATATAGCTGGTCCTCTGTTATTGCATTTGGCCCACAGCCTTCTAAACCCTTCTTTTCCATATATCTCTCCATATTATATACAACTATATAGGTAGTTCTATTTGTCTCTAAACCCTACCTGCCCCCAAATATGTCAACATATAGAGTGCATAGGATTCATATTTATGTGTGCCTGTGTGTGTATTGAGTCATTGAATTTCTATATTTTTGGTATAAATTTTAACAGTCGTGGGAATTTATTCCTGGGCTCGGGTGCTAAGCTTGCAAGATGATGATTTAGTTTTAAGGTCATCAGTGATAGGAGAAGAATTTGGCCATTCGGCCCATCAAGTCCACTCTGCCATTCAATCATGCCTGATCTATCTCTCCCTCCTAACCCCCTCTCTCCTGCCTTCTCCCCACAAACTCTGACACCCGTACAGATCACAGTTGCTGAATTTTGCGTCTGAATTCTCATTTTAAAACACATTTGAACAGGTACATGGATAGGACAGGTTCAGAGGGATATGGGCCAAATGCTGGCAGGCGGGACTAGTGCAGCTGGGGCATGTTGGTCGACGTGGGCAAGTTGGGCCGAAGGGCCTTTTTTTTTCACACTGTAAGACTCTATGACCCTAGTGATGTCAATGGAACTCAACTTTGGAAGCCAGGTAAAATTTTGCAAATGCTTCCACATCATGTATTTTGTCCAGTAAAAACTGAAACAGGAAATCGGGGGCAAGTCTCGACTTGTAACCTTTGTTCTGTTTCTCTTTCCACAGATGCTGCCTGACCCGCTGAGTGTTTGTTGAATTTTACGTTTTTAATTCAGTTTTCCAGCATCTGCAGTTTTTGTTTAAATATGAATCGAGTGCATACGGCCAGGGAGACATTTACATATTTTTTTTAATATTAACGTACACAACTAATGATACATACACTAACAAAACCTCCAGATTCAGGGACAGTTTCTTCCCAGCTGTTATCAGGCAACTGAACCATCCTATCAACAACTCGAGAGCGGTCCTGACTTACCATCTACCTTATTGCAGACCCTCGGACTATCTTTGATCGGACTTTACCTTGCGCTAAACGGCATTCCCATTATCCTGTATCTGTACACTGTGGACGGCTTGATTGTAATCATGTGCAGTCTTTCCACTGACTGGATGGCACGCAACAAAAGCTCTTCACTGTACCCCAATGCACGTCACACATACACGTCTGAAGAAGGGTCTCGACCCGAGACGTCATCCATTCCTTCTCTCCAGAGATGCTGCCTGACCCGCTGAGTTACTCCAGCTTTTGGTGTCTATCTTCGGTTTAAACCAGCATCTGCAGTTCCTTCCCACACACTAAACTAATGGACACATTTGCCAAATTTTTGCCATCCATTATCTGAAAAGGATTCTAAGGACCAAGGATTTTTTTTTTTTTTTTTGAGTCAAAAACTGGGCTGAAAATCGTCAAAATAAATTGGAGTTAGTCCTTTTGGTTCAGATGAAAGGTCTTGACCCGAAACGCCAACTGTCAATTTCCCTCCAGAGATGCTGCCCAACCCGCTGAGTTCCTCCAGCACTGTGAGTTTTGCTCAGGATTCCAGCATCTGCAGTCTTTTTTTTGTCATCAAAAGCATTTTAAATATCCTGAGAATTGAAAACCGAAGCTGATTGAGGGGAAATGTCAAAGACTAGAGGGGATAACTTTAAGGGAAGAGGTGCAACATTTCATAGGTTCATCAGTTGTAGGAGCAGAATTAAGCCAATCGGCCCATCAAGTCTACCGCGCCATTCAATCATGGCTGATCTATCTTTCCCTCCTAACCCCATTCTCCTGCCTTCTCCCCATAACAAATGACACCCGTACTAATCAAAAATCTGTCAATCTCGCCCTTAAAAATATCCATTGACTTGGATGAATTCCACAGATTCTGACTAAAGAAATTCCTCCTCATCTCCTTTCTAAAGGTACGTCCTTTAATTCTAACGCTATGATCTCTGGTCCTAGACTCTCCCACTAGTGGAAACATCCTCTCCATATTTACTCTACAAAGGCCTTTCACTATTCGGTACGTTTCAATAAGGTCCCCCCTCATCCTTCTAAACTCCAGCGAG
Organism: Malacoraja senta; assembly: GCA_038087875.1. Classification (NCBI taxonomy): domain Eukaryota; kingdom Metazoa; phylum Chordata; class Chondrichthyes; order Rajiformes; family Rajidae; genus Malacoraja; species Malacoraja senta. Next base: position 51,070,927 of record CM075984.1, read on the forward strand.
TACAGGCCCCGTGCCGACAAACACTCATCACATGTTAACCCAACCACCCACCGACCGCGGAGGAACTGATCAAGGATAAAGTATGTCCTCTTATTCCGAGGCTGTGCCCTCTGGTTCTAGACTCTCCCACTTGTTCCGTAGACAAAGTCCAATGTCCGCAACGAGGTAGCTGTTAGATGTAGGGTCACCAGGGATGTAGTTATGTGGTATACTGTACATCGACAAGAGAGGCAGGTGGAGCCTTGGTCTAAGTTTCATCCTTAAGGTGGAACTCCTAACCAAGTGGCACTTCCAAGGGTACAACATAGTCAGCACACATTTCTGCACTTAAATGGACAGACTCAGAAGATGACCGACGTCCACAGTTACAAACTAGAGAAAGAAAGACCGACACACAGTAAACAAGCATGAAAGACAAATTAAATGGGCCACCTTGTACAATGAGCTTTATTTTAGTTGATGCCAGAACCAGTGTAGGCATGAAGCAAGCGTCCAGCAACGGCTGCAGCAACGGATAAAGGCCAGGCTTTGTTGATAAAGCACCAGATTTGAGAACAGAAGATAATATATCAATAAAGGCTCAACGTGCTGGAGTACCTCAGTGGGTCAGGCAGCAGCTCTAGAGAATAGACAATAGACATTAGGTGCAGGAGTAGGGCAGCACCGCCATTCACTGTGATCATGGCTGGCCATCCACATTCAGTACCCCGTTCCTGCCTTCTCACCATATCCCCTGACTCCGCTACCTTTAAAAGCTCTATCTAACTCTCTCTTGAAAGCATCCAGTGAATTCGGTGGGCGGCGCGACTTTCGTTGCAGCGGCCTCTGCAGTCCGACTGTCTTTTTATTATTTTTGTCTCGTTTTTATGTAGTTTTTTTTTTTTTTTTGTCGGGGTAGGTGTGTGGGGGGGGGGGGGGGGGTGGGGGTGGGGGGGGTGGGGGGGGAAACTTTAAAATCTTTCCCCTGCACGGGAGACCCGACCTTTTCTTTGTTGGGTCTCCGTTGTCGTTGGGGCTGGGCAACGTGGAGCGGCCTCCAGCAGGAACGACCTGGGGCTCCAGTTGCGGAGCTGCGGACTACTCACCGTCACGGGGCTGGCCGAGTCCGGAGCGGGTGGAGCTGTGGTGGAGACAATCGCTGCTGCGACCCGACCGCCGGAGATTCGGAGGCTACAACCGCGGGTCTGGCGGACGGCAACACTGGAAGCCCGCGGGTCCCCTGGTGGGAGACCGCTTTTCGGGGCTTCCGCAGCGGCGACTTCTCCCGCCCGAGTTGCGGGGTTGAAGAGCACCTGGAGCGGGGCTTTATCCCCCCGCGCGGCTTGGAATGGCCGCCGGACTTTGCGGGCGCGCGCCGGGGCTCTAACACCAAGACCCGGTGCGCGACCTTGCATCACCCGGCGTGGCTTTAATGGCCGCGGGATAATCACCATCGCCCGCTGGGGGCTTTGACTTTGACTCTGACATCGGGGGGGGGAGTGCAGTGGAGAGATACATTTTTTTTGCCTTCCATCACAGCGTTGTGATGGATGTATGTGTAAATTGTGTTGTGTCTCGGGTCTTCTTCGTTTTGTATTGTATGGCTGCAAAAACGACATTTCGTTTGGACCTCAAGGGGTCCAAATGACAAATTTGTCCAAAAGACAAATAAATTGAATTGAATTGAATTGGCCTCCACCGCCTTCTGAGGCAGAGAATTCCACAGATTCACAACTCTCTGGGTGAAAAGTTTTTCCTCATCTCCGTTAGATATAAACATGGATAGGCGACGTTTCGGGTCGGGACCCATCTTCAGACTGCTTTTGTCTTTGTTTGTAACCTATCCATGTTCTCCAGTGATCCTGCCTGGCAACGCTGAGTTTTACTGCAGCACTTTGCACCTCTTTTATTGTTGTTGTAAAACCAGCATCTGCAGTTCCTTGTATCTTTATAATGGATTCAGAAGTGTGCTCTTACTCAATGGGAAATACACTGCTGCAGCTTAGAATATTAAAGAAAAATCAAAACACAAAATTGACGACAAGGCAGTTAAAAAAAAAAAAATACAAGCAGAAAAAAAGATGGGTCTGCATAAAATAGATAATGTTTAACAATTTCCTCCTCGCAATCATTCCGGGGACCATCTATTATTTAACATGACTAAAATCAGAGCCACTTTAATCTGTCAATATTTCATCAGCTTGTCTCAGAGTTCATGCATCCTTCAGCTGTTCCATTAAGTTCAGAAGTGATAGGAGAAGAATTAGGCCATTCAGCCCATCAAGTCTACTCCGCCATTCAATCATGGCTGATCTATCGACCTTTCCCTCTCAAACCCATTCTCCTGCCTTCTCCCCATACTCTCTGACACCCGTACTAATCACGAATCTATCAATCTCTGCCTTAAAAAAAAAATCCACTGACTTGGCCTCCACAGCCCTCTGTGGCAATGCATTGCACAGATTCACCACCCGCTGACTAAAGAAATTCCTAAAGGTACGTCCTTTTATTCTGAGGCGGTGGCCTCTGGTCCTAGATGCACCCCCACGATCTAGTCCAACATTGAGCTAAGTTCCAAACCTCAGATCCAAACCAGCGCCACTCATCCTCCTGCGCTCTAAGGAATAAAGCTCTAGCCTGCCTAACCTCTCCCTATAGCCCTCGAGTCCTGGCAATGTCCTTGTAGTTCTTCTCTGCACCCTTCCCAGTCTAATGACATCCTTCCTATAGCAGGGCGACCAAAAACTGAATACTCCAAATGGGGCCTCTCCAATTTCACTCTCTCCCCATTCTTCCATTACATTGCATCCATTTCAGTAGACCATTCGGCCCATCAAGTCTACTCCGCCATTCAATGATGGCTGATCTTTCGCTCCCTCCCAACCCCATTCTCCAGCCTGTTCCCCATCTCCCCTGACACCCGTACTAATCAAGAATCTATCTGTCTCTGCCTTAAAAATATCCATTGACTTGGTTCCACAGATTCACCAGCCTCTGACTGAAGAGATTCCTCCTCATCTCCTTCCTAAAGGAACGTCCTTTAATTCTGAGGCGATGACCTCTGGTCCTAGACTCTCCCACTAGTGGAAACATCATCTCCACATCCACTCTACCCACGCATTCGCTGCCACTTTCATCGGATTACTAAAGGAGGTATCCAAATGAAGATGCCATTGGTAACAGTTGGAACACAGGAGATAGCACTTGGCCAAATGTAACGGATGATCAATGTGGTGGCATAAATCTCCTGTGCCAAGTCCTCCCAGTGCTAGGTTCTGATCTTGAAAACAGAGAACAAACACATACACTGAGAATAGAGAGGGTGAACACGGAGTCTTTTACCCAGGACAGGAGAATCAAAAACCAGCAGACAGAGCTTTAAGAGGGGAAAGATTTAATAGGAACCCGAAGAGGCAACTTTTCCCACACTAAAGGGGCTGTCCCACTTGGGCGACCTAATTGGCGAGTTTAGAAGAGTTTGAAAAAATGACATGTTGAAGACCTCCTTCGACTATGTTGAAGACCAGCTACGACTAGCTACGACTAACTTCGGGAAAATTGGACACCGAATAGTAGAGAGTGAAGACGACCTCCTTCGATCTCCTTCAACCTCCCTTCGACTATGATGAAGACTATCTACGACTACCTTCGACTACCCTCGATTACCTACGACTAACATGCCGACCTACTACGACCTACTACAACTAAACCTACGAGTTAAAAAGTATCGATTTTCTCCATGGCGACCATTTTTTACTTGCGGGCATTTTTTAACATATTGAAAAAAACGCAGCGACCTACGGGGACCACTCTCGAGCATGAAGGAGAGTTACGAAGACCTCCTACAACCTCGTGTCGACCATGATGCGAGTATGAGTCGAGGGCAAACTCGCCAGAACTCGCGGATTAGATCGCCCAAGTGGGACAGCCCCTTAAGGGTGTTTGCAATGAGCTTCCGGAGGAGGTAGTTGAGGCAGGGACTATAACAACAGACGGCTGTGGAGGCAAAGTCTTTGGGTATTTTTAAAGTGGAGATTAACAGGTACTTCGAAGGTAGACACAAAATCCGAGTAACTCAGCGGGACAGGCAGCATCTCTGGAGAGGAGGAATGGGCAACATTTCGGGTCGAGACCCTTCTTCAGACTGATGTCAGGGGAGGGGGCGGGACAAAGAGAGAATGTAGGCGGAGACAGTAAGACTAGTGGGAGACCTGGGAAGGGGATGGAGAGAGATTAACAGGTACTTGACTGTTAAGGGGTGTCATAGGTTACAGAGAGAAGGCAGGAGAATGTGGTTGAGAGGGAAAGATAGATCAGCCATGACTGAACGGCGGAGTAGACTCAATGGGCCGAATGGTCTAATTCTGCTCCTATCACTTATGGACATTCAAAAGGCACTTTGACGGGTACATGGATGGGGTAGGTGAGAGAGATATGGGCCAAACGCAGGGAAATGGGACTAGCGTCGATGGGTTATGGACAAGTTGGGCCCAAGGGCCTGTTTCCGTGTTGTGTGAATCTACAACACACACACACACGCACGCACACACACACAATAACATTGCACATTTAGCACAAGCAACAGTAGATGCATTGCAACAACATTTAATTTTAAGTAACACAAAAAAAAATCTGCCCCATGCATAAAATAAAAATCAAATGATCATGCTCACAGCAAAATGCCTGTGGTCTTCTGACAGTGTTATGATCATATACAGCAGGAGAATTACACTACAGCAGATGCTGCACCCTTTACACCGTGTCCAGTTGCATGTACTACACTCAGCTATTGTTCATCCGGCATTTTCTAGTAACGGGACGGAAATGTAGCCGTCTCTGCTGCAACAGGACGCCGAACTAGTTAAACTTGTTGGACACAAAAAGCTGGAGCAACACAGCGGGTCAGGCAGCATCTCCGCAGAGAAGGAATAGGTGACGTTTGGGGTCCAGACCCTTCTTCAGACTGAGCGTCAGGGGAAAGGGAAACGAGAGATATAGACGGTGATGGAGAGAGATGTAGAACAAATGAATGAAAGATCTGCAAAAAAAGGTGACGATGACGGAGGAGACAGGCCATTGTCAGCTGTGGGCTAGGTGAAAACGGGTTACCGACAATGAGACTCAACAAGACGACTTTGAAGCTGGTAACACGACTTGGGTGGGGGAGGGACGGGGAGGCAAGGGTGACTTGAAGGTAGAGAAATCAATATTCATACCACTGGGTTGTAAACTTGTTGGTGGACAGGTCTGTGTTAACAGCATTGATGTACAGAGGGATCCTTAATGGCATTGCGGTACGGGTGGATCTTGGTGTACAAGACCTATCACTCCCTGAAAGTGTAGGCAAGAACCGCAAATGCTGATTTATACTCGACATAAGACACAAAAGGCTGGAATAACTCAGCGGGTCAGGCGACATCTCCGGAGAGAAGGTACAGGTAACATTTCTGGTCGGAGCTCTTCTTCAGAACCGTAAAGTGGCGACACAGATAGACAGTGCGGTAGAAAAGGCACGCATGCTTTTACAGGTTGTGGCATTGAAAATAAGGAACAGGAAGTCACCATGCATCTACATCACACGTCACTTAGGCCGCATTTGGAGTATTGCGCGCGGTGCTGATCGGCCCATTCCCGGAAGGATGTGGGGGTTTTGAAAAGGCTGCAGAGGGGGTTTATCAGAATGACATGTCTGGGAAGGAACTGCAGATGCTGATTTACACCGAAGATAGTCACAAGATGCTGGAGTAACTCAGCGGGACAGGCAGCATCACTGGATAAAAGGAATGGGTGACGTTTCAGGGCAAGGCCCTTCTTCAGCTATTTTCCACGTTTCGATGCTTCTATCTCTGGAGAAGGAATGGGGGACGTTTCAGGTTGAGTCTGAAGAAGGGTCTCGACTCAAAACGTCACCCATTCCTTCTCTCCAGAGATGCTGCCTGTCCCGCTGAGTTACTCCAGCATTTTGTGCCCATCTTATCTGAATGACGCCTGTACCAGGAGGTATTTGAGGGTATTAGCCACAGGGAGAGTTTGGACGGACTTGAACAGTTTTCTCTGGAACGCTAGAAGTTACGGGGAGACCTGAGAATAGACAATAGGTGCAGGAGTAGGCCATTCGGCCCTTCGAGCCTGCACCGCCATTCAATGTGATCATGGCTGATCATCCAACTCAGTATCCCGTACCTGCCTTCTCTCCATACCCCCTGATCCCTTTAGCCACAAGGGCCACATCTAACTCCCTCTTAAATATAGCCAATGAACTGGCCTCAACTACCTTCTGTGGCAGAGAATTCCACAGATTCACCACTCTCTGTGCGAAAAAATGATTTTCTCATCTCGGTCCTAAAAGACTTCCCTCTTATCCTTAAACTGTGATCCCTAGTTCTGGACTTCCCCAACATCGGGAATAATCTTCCTGCATCTAGCCTGTCCAACCCCTTAAGAATTTTGTAAGTTTCTATAAGATCCCCCCTCAATCTTCTAAATTCTAGCGAGTGCAAGCCGAGTCTATCCAGTCTTTATTCATATGAAAGTCCTGCCATCCCAGGAATCAGTCTGGTGAACCTTCTCTGTACTCCCTCTATGGCAAGAATGTCTTTCCTCAGATTAGGAGACCAAAACTGTACGCAATACTCCAGGTGTGGTCTCACCAAGACCCTGTACAACTGCAGTAGAACCTCCCTGCTCTTGTACTCAAATCCTTTTGCTATGAATGCTAACATACCATTCGCTTTCTTCACTGCCTGCTGCACCTGCATGCCTACTTTCAATGACTGGTGTACCATGACACCAGTCAAGGAATCAATGATGGACAACATTTTCACCCAGAGAGTTGTGAATTTGTGGAATTCCCTGCCACAGAGGGCAGTGGAGGCCAAATCACTGGATGGATTTAAGAGAGAGTTAGATAGAGCTCTAGGGGCTAGTGGAATCAAGGGATATGGGGAGAAGGCAGGCACGGGTTATTGATTGGGGACGATCAGCCACGATCACAATGAATGGCGGTGCTGGCTCGAAGGGCCGAATGGCCTCCTCCTGCACCTATTTACTATGTTTCTATGACAGGGTGGGCTGAAGGGCCTGTTCTTGTGCTGCACCCTTTGAATGCACTATATATGGCAACAAGCTGCCCGACACAAATTATAAAATCACTTTGAGAAGGTTTTCACCTGCCGCTTGAGAGCTTGATGCTCGGTCTGATGTTGCTCGTTCACGATCTCTGGGTCTTGATCTTCAGCTTCCTCATGTTGATTGTTGTCTTCATCGACTGACATCCAAACAACGGAAAACTTTGTTACTCAACTCGCCCAATCTGTACTTCAGTCTACTTTACTTATAGAGATACAGCTACAGAACGGGCCCTCCCTTCAGCGCACCGAGCCCGCGCCGACCAGCGTTCACCCCGAACGCCAGCACCGTCCCCGCGCGCACGAGGGGCAATTTGTCAGGGTCGGAAGGAGCCGATTAACCTACAATCCTGTGGGGTGCGGGAGGAAACCGGAGCACCCGGAGAAAACCCACCCGGGTCACGGGGAGAACGTACACAAACTCCGTACAGACAGCACCCGTAGTCGGGAGCGAACCCGGGTCTCTGGCGCTGTGAGGCAGCAACTCTACCCGCTGCACCCCTGTCGCAAAAGACCATTTTGATAAGGGGGTAAGTGGGCAATATTTACGCCTGCTGTGGTCATGAGGAGAAGCCATGACATGATGCTGGTGCGGCCATTTTGTTCAGCTGGGAGCAGCTGCTGGAGGAAGGTTTATTATCGTCACGTGTAACGAGGTACAGTGAAAAGCTTCGTTCTGTATACCATCAAATCAGATCAGATAATACTATACATCAATACAATCAAGCCAAACTCAAGTACTATAGGTAGAGCAAAGGGAAGATACAGAGTGCAGAATATAGTTGTCAGCATCGTAGCCCATCAGTTACAGAGACAAAGTCCAATGTCCGCAATGGGGTAAAGGTGAATCGGACAGGACCCCAGCTTATGGAAGGGCCTGATAGCAGAGGGGAAGAAGCTGTTCCTGAGTCTGGTGGTGCACGCTTTCAAGCTTCTGTACCTTCTGCCAGACAAGAGCAGAGAGAAGAAGGAATGACCGGGGCGGGACAAGTCTTTGATGATGTCGGCTGCTTTTCCGAGGCAGCGTGAAGTGGAGCTGGAGTCGATGGTGGGGACTCTGGTCTGGGCGATGGACTGGGACATGTCTACAACTGCCTGCTATTGCTCGCGGTCTTGGGCAGAGCTGTTCCCATACCTCACTGTGACGTTATCCGACAGTGTGCTTTCTCTGGTACATCTGTAAGGTCTGGCAGCAACCGTGGAAGGAAAGGACAGGCATCGTTGCAGGCCGGGACCCTTCTTCAAACTGGTCAGAGTGGGGAGGAGATGTCCCCTAATTTGAGTGGTCTCCTAATTTGAGGAAGGACATTCTTGCTATTGAGGGAGTGCAGCGTTGGTTTACAAGGTTAATTCCCAGGATGGCGGGACTGTCATATGCTGAGAGAATGGAGCAGCTGGGCTTGTACACTCTGGAGTTTAGAAGGATGAGAGGGGATCTCATTGAAACATATAAGATTGTTAAGGGTTTGGACACGCTAGAGGCAGGAAAAATGTTCCCGATGTTGGGGGAGTCCAGAACCAGGGGCCACAGTTTAAGAATAAGGAGTAAGCCATTTAGAACGGAGACGAGGAAACACTTTTTCTCACAGAGAGTTGTGAGTCTGTGGAATTCTCTGCCTCAGTGGAGGCCGGTTCTCTGGATGCTTTCAAGAGAGAGCTAGATAGGGCTCTTAAAGATAGCGGAGTCAGGGGATATGTCGAGAAGGCAGGAACAGGGTACAGATTGTGGATGATCAGCCATGATCACATTAAATGGCGGTGCTGGCTCGAAGGGCCGAATGGCCTACTCCTGCACCTATTGTCTATTGTCTATTGAGATGGAGTAGATGTGGGGGCGGAACAAAGCTTGCCGAGTGATAGGTGGATACAGGTGGGGGGGGGGGTTGAATGGCAGAGGGGTGGAGTGAGTGATAAAGAGTAGAGATGGCAAGGAGAGACCATTCCTAGATTCCACCTTACCCTCTTCTTCCTCCTCCTCCTCCTCCTCCCGCGCACCGTGTGCATCTTCAGTTTCAGCAGCTGCACCATCATGATGGAAGTCCGCCTGACGCCTGTGGAACGATACAGTTAACAATGAATGACCAGCGAAGTAAACCCCACCATCACAACAGACCCTGGGGAACGGCACGGTGGCGCAGCGGTAGAGTTGCTGCCTCGCAGCGCCGGAGACCCGGGTTCCATCCTGACTGCAGGGACTCTATATGCGGAGATTCGGCATGTCAAAGAGGATTCTCTTGAACTCCTACAGGTGGACAGTAGAGAGCATACTGACTGGCTGCATCGTGGCCTGGTTCGGCAACTTGAACGTCCAGGAGCGGAAAAGACTGCAGAAAGTTGTGACCACTGCCCAGTCCATCACCGGCTTTGACCTCCACACCGTCGAAGGGATCTATCGCAGTCGTTGCCTCAAAAAGGCAGCCAACCTCATCAGAGACCCACACCATCCTGGCCACACATTCATCTCACCACTGCCATCGGGAAGAAGGTACAGGAGCCTGAGAACTGTAACGTCCAGGTTCAGGAACAGCTTCTTCCCCACAGCCATCAGGCTATTAAACACGACAACCTCATAAGCTCTGAACTACAATAGACTATTATTATTGCACTGTTATTGTTTGTTCTTTTGTTTCTGAGTTGTGTTATATTATTTATTATGTTGACATATTCTGTTGTGCTGCAGCAAGTAAGAATTTCATTGCCCTATCTGGGACACGTGACAATAAAACGCTCTTGACTCGTACGTTCTCCCCGTGACCGGCACGAGTTATCCCCAGATTCTCCGGTTTCCTCCGACACTCCAAAGATGTGCAGGTTTGTACAGCACCTGTAAATTGTACATTGCTCCTGTAAATAGTCCCCAGCGTGTAGGATAGTGTGTTCGCGTACGGTGCGATCGATGGTCGGCAAGGACACGGAGTGCTGAAGGGCCCGTTCCCGCGCTGTGTCTCCAAAATTTATTTTTAAAAAGTCATTGTGAAGCAATTAAAAGTCATGGACAAGAAAACTGAAGAGGTGCCGCTGGTGAATTTTAAGAATTTGGATTAGAGATTACGAAGGAGGACCTCAAAATACAAAATTGTATAGATTGCAACCCGTATCTTTTAGACTTTGGACTTTAGGCATACAGTGAAAGAAAAGGGTCCACAGAAAGACAATACGTGATAGCAATTGAGCCATTTACAGTGTATAGATACATGATAAGGGAATAACGTTTAGTGCAAGGTAAAGCCAGCAAAGTCCATTCAAGGATAGTCCGAGGGTCACCAATGAGGTAGATAGTAGTTCAGGACCGCTCTCTGGTTGTGGTAGGATGGTTCAGTTGCCTGATAACAGCTGGGAAGAAACTGTCCCTGAATCTGGAGGTGTGCGTTTTCACACTTCTGTACCTCTTGCCCGAGGGGAGAGGGGAGAAGAGGGAGTGGCCGGGGTGCGACTCGTCCTTGACTACGCTGCTCGCCTTGCCGAGGCAGCGGGAGGTGTAAATGGAGTCAATGGAAGGGAGGTTGGTTTGCGCGACAGTCTGGGCTGCGTCCACAATTCTGCGCAATCTCTTGCCGTCTTGGGACGGAGCAGTTCCCCAAACCGTGCTGTGATGCGTCTCGACAAGATGCTTTCTAAGGCGCATCTGTAGAAGTTGGTGAGAGTTGTCGGGGAACTTGTTGGAGAGTTTGTTTCTCCGAGGCTCACCTGAACTGCTCCTGCCGCGCCAGCTCTTCCTCGTGCTTCTCCTCCTGCTGCAGCCGTTGCTGGCGATCCATGTACTCCCGCAGTCTCTGCTGGTGCAGGGCGTCCTGGCGCTCCTTCAGCCTGCGTGCCTCCTCTTCCCGTAACTCCGCGAGACGCTGCTGCTCCAACTGCTGCTCATACGGCGACTTGTATTTCTTCTGTTCCCCAAGTAAAAAAAAACCCCCCACAAAGCAATTAAATAAACTGAAGACGGACACAAAATGGTGGAGTAACTCAGCGGGTCAGGCAGCATCTCCGGAGAGAAGGAATCGGTGAACGAGTCAATTCTGAAGAAGGGTCTCAACCCGAAACGTCACCTATTCCTTTTCACCAGTTGCTGCCTGTCCCGCTGAGTTACTCCAGTACTTTATGTCCATCTTCGGTGTAAACCAGCATCTGCAGTTCCTTCCACCACAAATGAAATAATAGACAATAGACAATAGGTGCAGGAGTAGGCCATTCGGCCCTTAGAGCCAGCACCGCCATTCAATGTGATCGTGGCTGATCATCCCCAATCAGTACCCCGTTCCTGCCTTCTCCCCATATCCCCTGACTCCGCTATCTTTAAGAGCCCTATCTAGCTCTCTCTCGAAAGTATCCAGAGAACCCGCCTCCACCGTCCTCTGAGGGAGAGAATTCCACAGATTCACAACTTCTGTGAGAAAAAGTGTTTCCTCGTCTCCGTTCTAAATGGCTTAGCCCTAATTCTTCAACTGTGGCCCCTGGTTCTGGACTCCCCCAAGTAGATTGATTGATCGAAATTGATCGTATCCCAAATGTGGCCTTCCTTGTCCATTAACAAATGTTGCGTGATCAGTGGACTATTTCTGTGACAGTAAAAGCACCATTGAACTATTTGTTTACTTTAGAGATACAGAGCGGAAACAGGCCATTCAGCCCACCTGGTCCGCGCCGACCAGCGATCCCCGCACACTAACACTATCCTACACCAACTTGGGACAATTTTTACATTTACCAAGCCAATTAACCTACAAACCTGTACGTCTTTGGAGTGTGGGAGGAAACCGTAGATCTTGGAGAAAACCCACGCAGGTCACGGGGAGAACGTACAAACTCCGTACAGACAGCACCCGTAGTCGGGACCGAACCCGGGTCTCCGGCGCTGCATTCGCTGTATGGCAGCAACTCCACCGCTGCGCCACTGTGACCGCCCATATTGGTTTGGACAGATTCATGGATCGGAAAGGTTTAGAGGGATATGGGCCAAACGCAGGCATGTGGGATTAATGTAGATGGGGCTTGTGGGGCGGCATGGGGAAGTTGGGCCGAAGGGCCTGTTTCCACACTGTATGACTCTATGACTATGACAGAGATACAAGAACATGGAAACAATCCATCTGAGTCCTCGCCGACCATCAATCACCCGTTCACAATAGTCCTATCCAATTTTCTTGACGTCCCAAACCTGTGTGTCTTTGGGATGTGGGAGGAAACTGGAGTACCCGGAGAAAACCCACGTAGTCACAGGGACTACGTGCAAACTCCACACAGACAGCACCCGAGGTCAGGATTGAACCTGGGTCTCTGGCGCTGTGAGGCAGCGGCACCACCAGCTGCACCTTTCTGCCGACCTTGTGTGGACCAAGTCTGAAGAAGGGCCCTGACATAAAACATCATCTGCCCATGTTCTCCATGTTCTCCGCTGAGTTACTCCAGCACTTTGTGCCCTTTAGTCTTTCCAATGTGAATTTATTAAATTGTGTGTTTTTATACAAAATATCCCAGCATTAAGAAAACACATATTTACAACATAAAACAGCACCCACAGTCAGGATCGAACCTTGGTCTTTAATGCTGTAAGGCAGCAACTCTACCGCTGTGCCACTCTCTATGTATGTTGTGCCACTCTACCGCTGTGCCACTCTCTATGTATGTTGTGCCACTCTACCGCTGTGCCACTCTCTATGTATGTTGTGCCACTCTACCGCTGTGCCACTCTCTATGTATGTTGTGCCACTCTACCGCTGTGCCACTCTATGCCACTCAAAATGTTCTCCTATGACTTTTTATTCTGCTTCAGGATCCGTCCTCAAGATTGCCCTGGATTCATCCACTACCATTAACTTCCCTGAAACGGTCTCTATTCTATGAGGTAGAAGAATGTCACCCACTCCTTCTCTCCAGAGATGCAGCCTGTCCCGCTGAGTCACTCCACCATTTTGTGTCTAGTCTATGAGGATATGGGGGGGGGGGGGGACATTTATATCACTCCTCTACTGCCCCCTGATGCCAGGTATCTGTAACGGCACTAAATTACTGATCCATGGAACACCATACAAAATATCCGACATGGTCACACAAGGAACTGGAGACGCTGGTTGATACTTCAGTGTCTGTTTTTCCCCCCAGGATTAGAATATCAAAGACTAGAGGGCTTTGTGCGGCACGGTGGAGTGTTGCCGCCTCACAGCGCCAGAGACCCAGATTCGATCCCGACTACGGGTGCTGCCTGTACGTAGTTCGTGCGTTCTCCCCGTGACCTGCGCGGGATCTCTCTGGGTGCTCTCGTTTCGTCCCACACGGCAAAGACGTGCAAGTTTGCAGGTTAATTGGCGTCAGTAAATTGTCCCCAGTGTAGGATACAACTAGTGTATCATTGGTCGGCGGGGACAAGCTGGGCTGAAGGGCCTATTTCCACGCTGTATCTCCAAACGAAAACTAAAGGGCATATCTTTAAGGTGAGAAGGGCAAAGTGTGAAGGACATTTTTGTTTACAGTGGCGCAGCGGTAGAGTTGCTGCCTTACAGCGAATGCAGTGCCGGAGACCCGGGTTCGATCCCGACTATGGGCGCAGTCTGTACGTTCTCCCCGTGACCTGTGTGGGTTTTCTCCGCGATCTCCCGTTTCCTCCCAAGACATACAGGTTTGTAGGTTAGTTGGCTTGGTAAATGTAAAAAATTGCCCCGAATGTGTGTAGGATAGTGTTAATGTGCGGGGATCGCTGGTCGGCGCGGACCCGGTGGGCCGAAGGGAATGTTTCCGCGCTGTATCTCTAAGCTAAACTAAACACAGAGGGTGGCGAGTGCCTGGAACGCGCTGCCAGGGGGTGGTGGTGGAGGAGTATACAACAGTGGCATTTAAGATAGGCACATGGATATGCAGGGAATGGAGGGATATGGTTGATACGCGGGGCTCATGTTGTCGACCTCCCCGTGGTGAGTGAGCCCTGTCAACTGGCCTCAGTCAGGCGAGCGACAACAAACAGAGACAGCAGCAGCCCCGCAGCTTGCCGCCAACCCGGAGCATGCGCCCTGTTTAGGGCGGGCACCTACGGATGTCGAACCGGATGGCATCACCCTGCTGCAGACTTCTGCTGCCTCAAACGCAAGAGGAAGATGGTATGCAGGTAGATTAGTGTTGATCATGGCACAATGTTCAACACAGACATTGATGGTGTTTGTGTTCTGTAATCTTCTATGCGTGTAAATGCTTGTAGGGCTTGTGTACTTTAGCACCTGGTAAAATCCTAACAACACAAAAGTCTGAAGAAGGGTCCCGACCCGAAACGTCACCCGTCCCTTCTCTCCAGAGATGCCGCCTGCCCCGCTGAGTTACTCCAGCAGTTTGTGTCTATCCTCAACATAAAAGAGATTGGCATCTTCGAGAACTTGAGGTGAAAGGAAGATTAGAGTTTGGTGGCCGATTGTGTGAGCAACAGGTCCAAGGATTGGTCTTCTCAAACGCTGGAGAGATGACATTTGATTATCAGCACAGGGAGATGGAAGAGAGGTTGGGTGGTCGGATGTTTAATGGGAACAGGATTAATGGAGCATGAGGTGGAAGCCAAGGAAGAGGAGGAGCTTGAAGATTATTCACTGGAATTTAGAAGGATGGGAGAGGATCCTATAGAAATGTAAAATTCTTAAAGGATTCGACAGGCTAGATGCAGGAAAAATCAGCCATGATCACATTGAATGGTGGTGCTGGCTCAAAGGTCTACTCCTGAGAGTCCCATATCCCTCTAAATCCTTTCCTATCCACGTGCCTGTCAAAGTGTCTCTTTAATGTTGCTGTAGATGCAGGAAAAATGTTCCCCATGTTGGGGGAGTCCAGAACCAGGGGTCACAGTTTAAGAATAAGGGGCAGGCGATTTTGGACTGAGATGAGGAAAAACGTTTCCACCCAGAGAGTTGTGAATCTGTGGAATTCTCTGCCACAGAAGGCAGTGGAGGCCAATTCACTGGATGTTTTCAAGAGAGAGTTAGATCTAGCTCTTAGGGCTAACGGAATCAAGGGATATGGGGAAAAAGCAGGAACAGGGTTCTGATTCTGGATGATCAGCCATGATCACATTGAATGGCGGTGCTGGCTCGAAGGACCGAATGGCCGCCGCCTGCACCTATTGTCCATGTTTCTATGTTTCTAAGAGGCCAAGGGGAGATGGAGGACCGCCTGGAGAAGTGGAGCAAGATGGGAGCATGAGGTCATGCAGGCAAGAGATGGTTTCCAAATCCAAATCCAATGGAATTCAAGGCTTACAACTCTACCTAAAGTAAGTGGGTTGGGTTTCATACAGAATCCCAACTTTAACATATTAATGATCCTCATTCAAGTTTACTTCAGTTTAGTTTAGAGATAACTTGCGGAAACAGACCCTTCAATCCCCACACACTAGCGAGATGGGCCACAGACACAAAGAAGTCCCTGAGCTCGCACATTTGCTACTGGGAATGGAAGCTCAGAGAGGTGGGATTGAGAGTTTGGGTTTACTTTGGCAATCAAGTCCTGTCCTTGGAACAGATAAATGAAAGGAGGTCAAAGAGAGGGGCGACATATCCACGTTTATAGGGAGATAAAAAATGCTAGAGAAACTCAGCGGGTGAGGCAGCATCTATGGAGCGAAGGAATAGGTGACGTTTCGGGTCGAGACTGAAGGTGGTCTGAAGAAGGGTCACGACCCAAAACGTCATCTATTCCTTCGCTCCATAGATACTGCCTCACCCGCTGAGTTTCTCCAGCATTTTTATCTACCTTCGATTTTTTTTCCAGCATCTGCAGTTCCTTCTTAAACATATCCACGTCTACACACGCATTACCTCACTGGGGCTATTTGTGGGTTGATTGTGTTCCTCCGTGTGTTCGTTCCCAACGTCCTGGTCGTCGGGCGGGTGACTCTCCGCGTCTTCTTCCTCATCAGGTTGTCCGTGGACGTCTCTCTGATCCACCGTGTGGTCTTTATCTTCCTGCTCCCACTCACGGTGTTCCCGCCCTTCCTCCTCCGTCTGCTCGCCCTCCGCCTCCGCCGGCTGTGGATTCCGGTGCCAGTTCTCATGTTGAGGGTGTCGCCTCCCCACCTCCTCTCCGCCACCTCCCCTCGTTTCAGGGACGTCATCTTCTTCCACCATTGACTTGACGTGCGACGGTTCGCCTCCCCTCTGAAACAGAGACCAGCGTGAACTGCGCTCATTATCCCCGCTCTCAACTCATTACTTCTTCCGTAATCTCGTAAAAATCCATTGAAGACTTAAGGGCCTGTCCCGCTAGTCGATTCCTTTGGGCGACTGTCATAGTCGTTGCAGGTCGCCAAAAAGCCGGCGACAGGACTAATGGGCCACAATTTACGATTATACCAAGCCAATTACCCGACAAAACTGTACGCCTTTGGAGTGTGGGGGGAAACCGGAGATCCCAGGGAAAACCCACGCCGGTCACGGGGAGAACGTACAAACTCCGTACAGACAGCGCCCGTAGTCAGGATCCAACCCGGGACTCTGGCGCTGTGAGGCAGCAACTCTACCGCTGCGCCACCGCGCCACCCTTATTCCGCCTCTGTGTGTCTCATTGGCTGACTTGGCTTAACCTTTGCTCCCTTCTCTTAAGTCTTTTCAAAAAAAAAAGTAAATAATTTGGAGCCAAGAACTGATCCTTGGGGAACTCCACGAGTTATATCCTCCCAGCCAAAAAAACATCGTTGATCCCGACTCTCTCTCTCTTTCTCTCTCTGAAGCCAAGAAAACCTTCTTAAATGTCTGAGAAACCTTGGCCAGGGATTTCTAGCAGGTAGTCCAATATTTACATGAACCACTTGATGGATATTCTATAGAAGAACCTTTGTTAAATGAAAGTAAGCAGCAGCAGCTGTACAAACAGTACATAGTGGGGAAAGCTAGCAGATCAAACAGCATCACAAGACAGAGAATTTGTTTATCTCTCCCTGGATACCATCTGACTTGCTGAGTATTCCCAGCATTTCCCATTTTATTTCTGTTTCACATTATCTGTGGTATTTTAGTTTCGCTTGTGGATCATAACCTCATAAGTCCCTAAGTGATGCGAGCAGAATTAGGCCATTCGTAGAAACATAGAAAATAGGTGCAGGAGGAGGCCATTCGGCCCAACAAGTCTACTCCACCATTCAATCATGGCTGATCTATCTCTCCCTCCTAATTCGCCCATTCTCCTGCCTTCTCCCCGTAACCCCCGACGCCTGTACTAATCATATTTTTTTCCTCCCAGGTCATCAATATAAGCAACAGGCCAGTGCAAGGCCAGCAGCACAATCAAGGACGAGTCGCGTACCCTGGCCACTCCCTCTTCTCCCCTCGGGCAAAAGTTATAGAAGTGTGAAAACGCACATCTCCAGATTCAGGGACAGTTTCATCCCGGCTGTTCTCAGGCAACTGAACCATCCTACCACAACCAGAGAGCGGTCCTGAACTACTATCTACCTCATTGGAGACCCTCAAACTGTCTTTGACTGGATTTTCCATTCGGCCCTTCGAGCCAGCACCGCCATTCATTGCGATCATGGCTGATCGTCCCCAATCAATAACCCGTGCCCGCCTTCTCCCCATATCCCTTGATTCCACTAGCCCCTAGAGCTCTATCTAACTCTCTCTTAATTCCATCCAGTGACTTGGCCTCCACTGCCCTCTGTGGCAGGGAATTCCACAAATTCACAACCCTCTGGGTTCTCTGGGTGAAAAAGCTTTTTTCTCACCTCAGTCTTAAATGGCCTCCCCTTTATTCTAAAACGGTGGCCCCTGGTTCTGGACTCGCCCAACATTGGGAACATTTTTCCTGCATCTAGCTTGTCCAGTCCTTTTATAATTTTATATGTTTCTATAAGATCCTTCTAAACTCCAGATTCATGATTAATAACGGTATCAAAGGTTTTGGGGAGAAGGCAGGAGAATGCGTTTGAGAGGGAAAGATAGATCAGCAATGATTGAATGGCGGGAGTAATGTTCTCAGTTGTGAACTTTCTGTATTGTATAATGTCATTCAAAAACATTCTGTTCCTTGTTGACAGGATTACTTTTCTAAAGGTTTAGTTGAGTTTAGAGATACAGCGCAAAAACAGAGTCCGCACCGACCAGCGAACCCTGAACATTAACGTTACCCTACACACACTAGGGACGATTTTACATTTTATACCAAGCCAATTAACCTACAGACCTGTACGTCTTTGGAGTGTGGAAGGAAACCGAAGATCCCGGAGGAAATCCACGCAGGTCACGGAGAACGTACAAACTCCATACAGACAGCATCCGTAGTCGGGATCGAACCCGGGTCTCTGGCACTGTGAGGCAGCAACTCTACCGCTGCGCCACTGTGCCTCCCTTGAGGTAATTAAATGAAACATCGAAAATAGGTACAGGAGTAGGCCATTCGCCCTTCGAGTCAGTACCGCCATTCAATATGATCAGGGCTGATCATCCACAATCAGGACCTCGTTCCTGCTTTTCCCATATCCCTTGATTCCGTTTAGCTATATCTAACGCTCTCTTGAAAACATCCAGTGAATTGGCCTCCACTGCCTTCTGTGGCAAAGAAGTCCACAAATTCACAACTCTCTGGGTGAAAAAGTTTTCCCTCATCTCAGTCCAAAATGGCCGACCCCTTGAAATGAAATTTGCTATCAATGCTGCCCACCACCTTGGTGACACTTTGACGTACCTCCTTATCGTCAGCCCTATAAGGAACCTGGCCATGCTCTCCCTGCCGCTCCTGATATGTATTGGGTCAGCTACTCCTTGATGTGGATCATGTTCATTGAAGGAAGGAAGCTTTTGTTCATCCTGTCTAAGGCTGGGCATTTTGTTCAGGGTTTCCCGGAGTTGCTTGTATTCTTCCACTTGAGCCTATGGTTCAAAAAAATAAAATCTTGAGGCAATAATTGCTATAATTTTTTTTTTTTAAACTGCAACAAATCAACAAGATATCCTGAAGGCGCAAGGAACCGCAGATGCTGGTTTACAAAAAAAAGACATATGTTGGAGGAGCAACCCAGAATGTCCGGCAGCATCTCTGGAGAACGTTGTTAGGTGACGATTTGGGTCGGGACCCTTGTTCAGACTGATTGTAGTGGAGGAAGAGGCGGGGGGGGGGGGGGGAGCTGGAAGAGAGGTGGGGGCAGGATAAAGTCTGGCAAGTGATAGGTGGATAAAGCGAGCGGGGGGGGGGGGGGAGGGCATTTATTGGCAAATGGTGGACAAAGGCCAGAGATGGGGCGAACTCAAAAGGCTGTGAGAAATGGAGAGAAGACGCAGGGAATATGAAGCCAGAGGAAAGAGGTGGTAGTTTGGATTCAGAATTGGCTCACCCTTGGAGGAAATTGGATCAAATCCAATATTCCCAATTGTACAAGTGATTGAAATTGTCATATTTGATCTTTAGTCAGAGGGTGGTGAATCTGTGGAATTCTTTGCCACAGAAAGCTGTGGAGGCCAAGTCAGTGGATATTTTTAAGGCAGAGATCGATAGATTCTTGATTAGTACCAGGCACGTACTCAGGGTAGGCAGTCAGTCATTTTTAAAAATCTAAAACTGCGCATACGCAGATTGTTCTCCTCTCCGTAAGCTGTCAGTCGACTTTTCTAAGTCTTCAAAAGTCATATCTCTTAATAAAGTACCGTATTTCCCGGCAACTAAGGCGCACCTGTGTCGAAGTCGCATGCCCATTTTGAGTTGCTAAATTTTGAAAGAAGGCTGGTGGGACATAGAATTTCTACAGTTCAAAAAATTAAAAAATTAAAATAAAGAAAGTAACAATTCAATTTGCCCAAGGCTTCCAAATCTCCATCATTCTGAATTACTGAATGGGTGGGGGGGTGGAGGGTGATGGCAGGTGGAGAGATGGTGGGAAAAACGGTGAAGCACACCAGGACAAGTTGAATCAGTTGTGATCTTATTGAATGACAATACTAGTTCACGGGACCAATTGGGGGGGGAGAGTTCCTTTCACAACGTGTGGGGAACTGGCCAGGGGTAACGTTGCGGGGAGGGCAGGAGCGTTGAGAAGGAGGGGGATCGGGGATCATGCCAGAAACTCACTCACTCACCGATGCCGCGGCACTCCAGGCCTGGAGCCACCGCATTGTCGGCCGGGGGAGGGACGCAGCTCGGGTGGCTGCGAGCGGCCGCCGGGACCAGACAGCGGAACTGGCCACCACCTCAGCGCCTTCTGCCGGCCCGCTCACCTCCGGCAGTGCTCTCCGTCTGAACATCTCTCACCTGCCGCTCGCCGGCCTCACTCATATCAGCCGCTTCCCGCAAATCCTTAAATTCCGACAGCCGCCGGGAGCAGGACATGGCCTCACTTGCTGCGCTGGGTGACACTGCATGGTATTCACTGCCCGGTCCGTGTCTTTTCAATGTAGACCGGACAGTGAGGGGACCAGCTTAAGAGCGGGTCAGCGGGCGATGGATAACAGGACAGCGGGAGTTGGAGCTTACTCCATGTGTCAGCGCGAGTAACCTCAATTAGTCCCTTGATCGCGCTGACACAGGAGTAAGCTCCACCGCCCACTGTCCTGTTATCCATCGCCCGATGACCCGCTCTTGAGATGGCCCCCTCACTGTCCGGTCTACATTGAAAGACAGGTGAGAAATGTTCAGACGGAGAGCACTGCCAGAGGTGAGCGGGCAGAAGGCGCGGAGGTGGCGGCCAGTACCGATGTCCAGTCCCAGCAGCCACCCGAGCTACTTCCCTTGCCGGCCACAATGCGGTAGCTCCTGGCCTGGAGCGTCCGACGGCAGCGGTGAGTGAGTTTCTGGCATGATCCCCGACCCCCTCCTTCTCAACGCTCCTGCCCTCCCTGCAACTTTACCCTGGGCCAGACTCCCCACATGCTGTGAAAGGAACTCACCCCCCCCCCCGAGCAGTGCTGTCCTTTTACAGCCGCTTCCCACTTTACAGCCGCTTCCCATCAGCTGCCAGCAATGAGGATAGACTTGGCTACCCCTCAGTACAGCAACATCGTTCTTGATGTTGCTGTACTGAGGGGATAACGATGTCTATCTTTCTTGGCTAACAACCTAACCTTCGGCCTCCAAGACGCAGGTACATTTTCGTGCCATATTTTTGGGTAAAAAAAAATAGCGTCTTCATTGCGGGAAATATGGTATTTAAAAACATATAACTCAAAGAAATCTACTTACCACATTATTTGTACACGAACTCCATTCTTATCTCTTTGTTTCTTAAGACACTCATGATAATGGCAATCGTGTTTAAAAAAACCGCCAAGAAACTTGCGCATGCGCAGTACGCAGTCCACAGTGCAAAGGCAGAATTTCAGCTGCCTTCAGCTCCCCTTGTCGTGAAAGCTTGAAGCAGCTGCACATACTGTTGCGTATTACATGTACTGCAGATGAAAGGCACGGAGAATTACGCCTACCTAACAGATCGATCTCTTAGGTAGGCATAATTCTCCCGTGCCTTTACTATTTATATTTAATAATCACTATTTTATAATTTTAGTCAGGGTAGGCAGTGCCTACCTTGCCTACCCTGACGCCACCTGCCTGATTAGTACAGGTGTCAGAGGTTATGGGGAGAAGGCGGGAGAATGGGGTTAGGAGGGAGGGAGATAGATCAGCAATGATTGAATGATGGTGTAGACTTGATGGGCCGAATGGCCTAACTCTACTCCTATTCCTTATGACCCAGGTCTTACCTGAGCAACTGAGAGGGAGTTTTTGTGGTCTTCTAAGGTGACTTGGAGCTGGTCATGCTCCACCAACAGGTCCTTGTGCAGTTGCTGCAACAAAAAAGACAAAGCATATGTGATGTGGGCTAAATAAGAACAGAAGTATTAATAGGTTATCAAGAATAACTGGATTTAAAAAAAAACTTTTTATTTGATTGAAGATTCAAGAGAGTTTATTGTCATGTGCCCCAGGGAGGACAATGAAATTCTTGCTTTGCTTCAGCACAGAATATAGTAGGCGTAAATACATACAGAACAGACCAGTGTGTCCATATACCATTAAATATATATATGTATACACACACACACACACCCACACCCACACCCCACACACACACACACACACACACACACACACATAAATAAGCATATGAAGTGCAATAGGCTATTAAAGTTCAGATTTTTGTTTGAGTTGAGTTTAATAGTCCGATGACTTGTGGATTATATTTAGTTTAGTTTAGAGATACAGCGTGGAAACAGGCCCTTCGGCCCACCGAGCCCACGCTGACCAGCGATCCCCACACAGTAGCACTATCCTACACACACTGGGGACAATTTTTACATTGACACCAAGCCAATTAACCTACAAACCTGCACGTCTTTGGAGTGCGGGAGGAAACCGGAGATCCCGGGGAAAACCCACGCAGGTCACGGGGAGAAGGTACAAACTCCGTACAGACAAGCACCCGTAGCCAGGATCGAACCCGGGACTCTGCCGTGTAAGGCAGCAGCTCTACCCGCTGTGCCACCGTGCCCGCCCCCCGAACCCACATGGGTTGTTGGTGTCCATGCCTCCTACCTAAACCATCAGGCAGGCAAGCAGTAAAACTAACAAACAAAAGTTTGAACTTACCTTGACATCCTTGAGTTGTACATGCACATCCTGGTGAGCCCTTCTCAGCTTCTTGTTCTCTTCGAATAGATTGTAAATATTCTCTGTGAACAAAAGTACCCTGAGTTCCACTTTACCACAGTTACATGCTTGCTCTAATAATGATGAATGCCGTCCGTGATTTGCTTTAGTTTAGAGATACAGCACGGAAACAGGCCCTTCGGCCCACCGACCAGCGATCCCCGCGCACTAATACTATCCTGCACGCACTGGTGACTATTTACAATTTTACCAAAGCCAATTAACCTACAAACCTGCACGTCTTTGGAGTGTGGGAGGAAACTGGAGCTTCTGGGGAAAAAACACACGCCAGTCACGGGGAGAACGTACAAACGCTGTACAGACAGCACCCGTAGTCAGCATCGAACCCGGGTCAGTGGCGCTGTGAGGCAGCAATTCTACCGCTGCACCAACATCGAGGTTTAAATTTTCCTTTGTGCAATTTGTTCTCTTAAAACCTTTTCCTTCAGATCAACAATGAAAGGGCTTAAAATCCTGTAAGAATTGCTGCCTTACAGCGCCAGAGACCAGGGTTCGATGCTGACCACGGGTGCTGCCTGTACAGAGTTTGTACGCTCTCCCCGTGACCTGCGTGATCTGCCTGTACGGAGATTTTGTACTTTCTCCCTGTGGCCTGCGTGGGTTTTCTCCAGGTGCTCTGCTTTCCTCCCAAACTCCAAAGGCGTACAGTTTGGCAGGTTAACCGGCCTCTGTGAAATAATAAATTGCCCCCGGCGTGTCGTGTGTAGATTGTACCTGTCCAAATGTTTTTTTAAATATTGTGATTGTACTTGTCTCAACTACCTCCCACTACCCTGCAAGGTCGGCTGCAGGAGGCACCCCCCGGGAAACAGAGGCGGTCAGTCGGGTGGGCGAGGAGAGGAGAGGGGCGTGGGTCGACGGGCCGAGCCGGTCGAGGATGATGGAGGAGGCCCTGTAGCAGCCTGGGGCTCGCCTGGATTATACACCGCTCCAGTGGACTGAGCACGTGGACCGGACTTTGGACTTTTTTTTGTAAATGGCAGCAGAATATGGCGACTCGTGCATGACGAGTAGCACCCTGGCCACCCCCTCTTCTCCCCTCTCCCATCGGGCAAGAGGTAAAGAAGTGTGAAAACGCACACCTCCAGATTCAGGGACAGTTTCTTCCCAGCTCTTATCAGGCAACTGAACCATCCTACCACAACCCGAGAGCACTCCTGAACTACTATCTACCTCATTGGTGACCCTCAGACTATCTTTGATCGGACTTTGCTGGCTTTACCTTGCACTAAACGTTATTCCCTTATCACATATCTGTACACTGTTAATGTCTCGATTGTAATCATGTATTGTCTTTCCGCTGCCTGGTTAGCAGGCAACAAAAGCTTTTCACTGTACCTCGGTACACGTGACAATAATAAACAATACTGAACTAAATGTGCGCGCTACACATGCGACAACAAAGCATCATTGAAGCACTGATCGGCCCATTTAAGTTTACTCACTGATTCTAAATTCCCATCATTACCTTTGAGTTTGGCAATCTCCTGCTCCTTGGACTGCTGTAGGTTGAGATATTGTCGACTGTGCTCATTCATCGCACGCCCGTGATCCTCCCCCAGCCGCACATGCTCCCCGTGGAGGTCCGTGTACTGTTTCCGCAGATCCTCATGTTGACTCTGTACACGCAAATCACACGGCCATGAGTCAAGCGTGTTTGGACGTCACAGATACCAGCAACGGAACAATGGACCTTAGTTGAGTTTAGTTCGGATTAGTTTGGAGATACAGCGCGCGCGGAAGGTCACCGTGTCCGCGCCGTTCCCGCTGAACCCCTCACACTTACAGTATCCTACGCACTAGCGACAGTTGGCAGCGGTAGAGTTGCTGCCTCACAGCGCCACTGCCCCAGGTTCAATCCCGACTACGGGTGCTGTCTGTACGGAGTTTGTACGTTCTCCCCGTGACCTGCGTGGGTTTACTCCAAGATCTTTTGTTTCCTCCCACACTCCAAAGACGTACAGGTTAATTGGCTTGGTATACATGTAAATTGTCCCTAATGTGTGTAGGATAGTGTTAATGTGCGGGGATCGCTGGTCGGTGCAGACTCAGTGGGCCGAAAGGTCTGTTTCCGCGTGGTATCTCTAAACTAAAAATCATATTTTCTTACATATTCCCATTCATCAATGAAATTTACATGTCTCCATTTGTAAAACTCATAATATCACTGTTTCATATTTGGATTAATGTGGCATTTTATTTAAGTTCAAATGTGGTGATTATAATTTAGACTTAGATTGGCAACTTTTTTGTCACCAGATTGAACATAAGCTGTTTCTAACAACTTATCCTGTTATTCCTTAGCCATCGCCATCAACATTGATATTTTGAACGGAAGGCATTCTCAGTATTACATGAGTAGAATATAAATGCAATTCAATAAGGATTGCTGACATGAGCCTTGGCTGAGCTCATGTGAGCAGTGGGAAGTGCCTGTAAGTGGGAAGGCCAATGATTCAAGTCCAGTGGAGGAAATCTAATACAAATTACATTTAATAGGAATGAGAGGGGTAACCTTTTCACACAAAAGCTGGTGGGTGCATGGAACAAGCTGCCAGGGGAGGTAGTTGAGGCTGGGACTATCCCAATGTTTAACAAACATTCCTTCTCTCCAGAGATGCTGCCTGTTCCGCTGAGTTACTCCAGCATTTTGTGTCTATCTTTAAGAAACAATTAGACAGGTACTTGGATAGGAGGGATATGGGCCAGGCGCGGGCAGATGGATCAAATGTAGCTGGGACATGTTGGTCGGTGTGGGCAAGTTGGGCCTCAGGGCCTGTTTCCACACTGTATCACTCTATGACTCTATAAGTTGATCCCTAAATTGGTTTTCATTTAATTTTAGACTTTACAGATGCAGCGTACAGACAGGCCGTTCGGCCCACCAAGTCCGCGCCAACCAGCAATCACCCCGTACACTAGCACTATCCTACACACTAGTGACAATTTACAATTTTACCTAGACAGCAAACCTGATGGACTTGGGCAGCTTACAACCCAGCGGTATGAATATTATTTTTTCTAATTTCAAATAATTCCTGCATTCCCTTTCTCTCCGCCCCCCTCCCCCCCTCCCCCAGCCTAATCGGACTGCTAGTTCCATTGTTTGCATCCAGATATCCCTTCGTTATCACCTCGTCCACAGCCAACAATGGACCATTGTGGGCTCCACCTTTCCTTGGTCATCGTTGCCGGCTCCGATTTGTTCTGAGCCTTTTCAGACCTCTAGTTCCCCTCTCCCCTAACTCCGAGTCTGAAGAAGGGTCTCGACCCGAGACGTCACCCATTCCTTTTCTCCAGAGGCGCTGCCCGACCCGTCGAGTTACTCCAACACTTTGTATATTCCAGCGAGTAAACCAGCGTCTGCAGTCCCTTCCTACACAACTTACAAACCCCCACAAGTCTTTGGGAGTGTGGGAGGAGACCGGGGCACCCGGAGAAAACCCACGTGGTCACAGGGAGAACAGACAAACTCCGTGCCGACAGCATCTGTAGTCAGGATCGAACCCGGGTCTCTTGCTCTGCGAGGCAGCAACCCTACCAATGCGCCTCCTTGGAAAAGATTAATGTTGCCGGTGATCATAACCGGATCTCTGATTTATATTCTCCACCATGTCAAAGTGAGACACTGCCTTCATCCTTCATTCTGCAGTAACCTTCATCACACTCTCCCAACTCCAGATGTTGACTATGTGACTTAACTTGTAACTCTGATGCTGGATTTGTTATTCTCCTATTCATTGCATCCATAACCTTGACAAAGTCAGCATATACCTCATCCCTAATTACCCTATAAAACATGGTGGTGAGCCAGTTAATTGAGCCAAAGCAGTTCTCAGCTTCCTAACCCTCGACTTCACGGATTATTAATAGTGATTCTCTATATTATTGATTACTAGTCTGGAATATTGCTGTTTGTAATTTAGTTTGGAGATACAGCGCAGAAACAGGCCCTTCGGCCCACCGAGTCCGCGCCGACCAGCGATCCCCGCACACTAACGCTATCCTACACACCTACACGAGGGACAATTTACAATTATGCCAAGCCAATTAACCGACAAACCGACAAATAGGACGACAGATGGCGCAATGGGCTAAGTGTTCGGCTGGCAACCGGAAGGTAGCCGGTTCGAATCCCGCTTGGAGTGCATACTGTCGTTGTGTCCTTGGGCAAGACACTTCACCCACCTTTGCCTGCGTGTGAATGTGTGTGAATGCGTGTGAGTGATTGGTGGTGGTCGGAGGGGCCGTAGGCGCAGATTAGCAGCCACGCTTCCGTCAGTCTTCCCCAGGGCAGCTGTGGCTACAGAAGTAGCTCACCACCACCGAGTGTGACTGAGGAGTGAATGAATAATGCGATGTAAAGCGCCTTGAGTATTAGAAAGGCGCTATATAAATCCCATCCATTATTATTATTATTATTATGTCTTTGGAGTGTGGGAGGAAACCAAAGATCACGGAGAAAACCCACGCAGGTCACGGGGAGAGCGTGCAAACTCCGCACAGATAGGCACCCGTAGTCAGGATCGAACCCGGGTCTCCGGCGCTACAAGGCAGCAACGAGACCGCTGGCGTGTCATGCTGACAATTAACCTATAGTGTCATACGGCACGGAAACAGGCCCTTCAGCCCAGATCATCTGTGCCGACCAAGATGCCCCATCTAAACTCACCTTATGGCCCATATCCCTCCAAATATCTCCTGTGACTAATGTCCATTAGTCCACTAATGTCCAAAAGAAAAGCAAAGAGTTTTCCGGTGCCATTTTTGCACAAGTTTACTTTACTGCACGTCCAATGGAAGCAGGGAGACAACACACCTACCTTCAACATTTTGTGTTGCACACTCAGGGCGCTGAAGCGGCTGTTGGAATCCTGCTGCAAAAACAAAGGTCGAGAAGAATCAGAGGGTGGTGGGTCTGTGGACGTCTTTGCCACAGACGGCTGTGGAGGCCAAGCCAATGGATATATTTAAGGCAGAGATAGATAGGTTCTTGATTAGTACGGGTGTCAAGGGACATGGTGAGAAGGCAGGAGAATGGGGTTAGGAGGGAGAGATGGATCAGTCGTGATTGAATAGCAGAGTAGACTTGATGGGCCGAATGGCCCAATTCTACTGCCATCACTTATGAAATTGGGGATGATCAGCCATGATCACAGTGAATGGCGGTGCTGGCTCGAAGGGCCAAATGGCCTACTCCTGCACCTATTGTCTATTGTCTATTGAACCATTGATGGTAAAACTGTAGTTATTAAAAACCTATGAAACTTGATGGACAAATTGGCGACAGAAACACGGCAACTCTGCCTGAGTGAAGTGTACTATTGTTACACCATAGTCGCTGCCCTCTCTTTTACTTGGGGTATGGGGGTCAAGGAAAGAGCGGTCACGTCGCGGCCCTGTCTCCACCAATCTTTCCACCACCACGCACGAGAAGCGACAAGACAGGCACCATTGTATGCAGATGCCCGGATGTGTGTTCAGCTCTGGCTGAACAACTTCTAACCTTGTGTGTGGACTGGAAGAGGAAGAAGAATTTGGGTGTGACTGTGCTATTGGATCGTATGTTTTTACTGAATTGTAAAGGCATTTACTGAAGAGGGCAGAGCTCGAAGATGAGGGGATCAAAGTTTAAAGGAGATGTGCAGGGTAACTTTAACACCCTGATCGTGATGAGTGCTTGGAACACGCTGCCAGGGGTGCTGGTTGAAGCAGATATAATATGGTAGCATACGGCATTTAAGAGGTTTTTGAATAGACACATGGATATGCAGGGAATGGAGGGATATGCATCATGCGTAGGTAGACAAGAGATGGTCTTGGCATTATGTACGGCACGGACATTGTAGGCCGAAGGGCCTGTTCTTAGAGTCATACAGCATAGAAACAGGCCCTTTGGCCCAACTTGCCCACAATGGCCAACATGTCCCATCTACATTAGTCCCACCTGCCTGCATTTGGCATAGAAACATAGAAAATAGGTGCAGGTGTAGGCCACTCGGCCCTTTGAGCCAGCACCGCCATACAATATGATCATGGCTGATCATCCATGTTCCTGCTTTCTCCCCATATTCCTTGACTCCGTTAGCCCCAAAAGCTATATCTTACTCTCTCTTGAAAACATCCAGTGAATAGGTCTCCACTGCCTTCTGTGGCAGAGAATTCCACAGATTTGCAACCCTCTGGCTGAAAAGGTTTTTCCTCATCTCAGTCCTAAATGGCCTACCCCATTATTCTTAAACTGTGACCGCTGGTTCTGGACTCCCCCAACACGAGGAACATTGTTCCTGCGACTAATCCCTTTTATATGTTTCTATAAGATTCCCTCTTATCCGTCTAAATTCCAGTGAATACAAGCCCAGTCGATCCATTCTTTCATCATATGTTAGTCCCGCCATCCGGGGCATCAACCTGGTGAACTTGCGCTGCACTCCCTCAGCATGGTGATGGTCAAAGCACACTAGGGGCAAATTCACCCTCCGCACATAACAAGTGTGTGCTCTGCAGGCCAGGCAAACCTACGCTGCACTCCCTCAATAGCAAGAATGTCCTTCCTCAAATTTGGAGACCAAAACTGCACACAATACTCCAGGTGTGGTCTCACTAGGGCCCTGTACAACTGCAGTCGGGCCTCCTTGCTCCTAAACTCAAATCCTCTCGCAATGAAGGCCAACATGCCATTCGCTTTCTTCACCACCTGCTTGCTGTACCTGCACGCTTACTTTCAGTGACTGATGTACAAGGACACCTACGTCCTTGTAGAAGCAGATATCCTGTTAAACTTGTCCTGTCCATGTACCTGTCTAAATGTTTTTTAAATGTTGCGATAGTCCCTGCGTCAACTACACCCTACACCCACTGCCCTTTGTGTAAAAAAGTTACCCCTCAGATTCCTATTAAATCTTTCACCCTTCACCTTAAACCTATGTTCTCTGGGTCTCGATACCCCAACTCTGGGCGTCTGAAGAAGGGTTTCGGCCCGAAACGTTACCTAGTCTGAAGAAGGGTTTCGGCCCGAAACGTTACCTGTTTCCTTCGCTCCATAGATGCTGCTGCACCCGCTGAGTTTCTCCAGCATTTTTGTGTACCTTCGATTTTCCAGCATCTGCAGTTCCTTCTTTAACACAAGAGACTCTGTGTGTTGGGGGAATGTTGGGGGGAATTCCAGATGTTGGGAGAATCCAGAACCAGGGGCCACAGTTTAAGAATAAGGCCATTTAGAACGGAGATGAGGAAAAACTTTTTCACCCAGAAAGTTGTGAATCTGTGGAATTCTCTGCCTCAGAGGGCGGTGGAGGCCAATTCTCTGGATGTTTTCAAGAGAGAGTTAGATGGCGCTCTTAAAGATAGCGGAGTCAGGGGATATGGGGAGAAGGCAGGAACGGGGTACTGATTGTGGATGATCAGCCATGATCACATTGAATGGCGGTGCTGGCTCGAGCTGCCGAATGGCCTACTCCTGCACCCATTGTCTATTGTCTATCTGATCTTTTCCTCTCATGATTTTATACACCTCTATAAGATCACCCCACATCCTCCTGCGCTCCAAGGAATAGAGTCCCAGCCTACTCTACCTCTCCCTGTGGCTCAGGCTCTCGAGTCCTGGTAACATCCTCGCAAATGTCCGCTACTCTTGTACTGGACTATTCCATGCAAAACAAAGCATTTCGCTGTATCTAGGCACATGCAATAAAGTACCACGATATACCATTAAATCATTTTGTAAAGATGTGACTGAATATCTGTAGCTTCATTGCAACAAGAAACAGGACAAAAGGGTCATGACCAAAGTTGCAGGAAGAGGTCCGCTTAGGTTCATTTTTACGGGGCGTCAGATTCAGATATTTATGGTTGCTCGGGGCAACCTTAGACCTTGAACAATGCAAGGATGAGGGGAATCCCTCCAGGCTGTTGTTGCCCACAGGAATACTGGGAATATCATCTCGCAGGGAACAGAATCCTGCTTCAATAACCTGCCGCACCGACACGTGAAGACAAACGGTAACAAGTTGTCAGAGCGACTTGACAAATGAAACACAGTTAGATCAGAACTAGAAACCGCCATCTTGGCAATTCACCAGAGGTTACCCCGGAGGTATGCCTGTTGATTCTCGAAATGACAGGCAGCATTAGTTCCGGATCAATTCCCAACCAAAGCTCACAATGGGCAGCACGGTGGCACAGCGGTAGAGTTGCTGCCTCACGGCGCCACAGACCCGGGTTCAATCCTGACCACGGGTGCTGTCTGTACGGAGTTTGTACGTTCTCCCCGTGACCTGCGTGGGGTTATTCCGGGATCTCCGGTCCCCCCCCCCCCCCCCAGCACTCCAAAGACGTACAAGTTTGTAGGCTAATTGGTTTATTAAATTGTAAATCGTAGGGAGATCGCTAGTCGGCACGAACTCGGCCTGTTCCCGCGCTGATCTCCAAACTAAACTAAGCCAACTCACTCACAGATGGCCACTCCTCTGTTCATCTGACAATTTCTGCGAGGCGGATTTTTGGCGGGGTGAGCCAGCAACACAGGTTTAGTTTCGCTTAGTTTAGTTTGGAGATACACGTCCAGCATCTAACACAGCAGAAAATAGGTGGAAGGTGAAGGCAATTAGACGCAGGAAGGTTGGAAAGCACTTTTAATCGGATGACCTCAAGATTAGTTCCCAAACTAAAAACTCGTTAGTTATCATTTGCCTGCAGTTAGCCCACAAGACTCGAAACCCTTCTTATCTTGACATCTTGCAAATGTCGTCATTGTATCCGCTTCTACAGCTTCTTCTTACTTTAGCTTTGCTTAGTTTCGAGATACAGCACGGAAACAGGCCCTTCGGCCGACCCAGCGATCCCCGCACACTAACACAACCCTGCACACATTATGGACAATTTACATTTATACCAAACTGATTAACCTACAAACGTGCAGGTCTTAGTGTGTGGGAGGAAACCGAAGACCTTGGAGAAAAACCACGCCGGTCACAGGCTTGACCGTACAAAACCCCATGCAGACAGCAGCCGCAGTCGGGATCAAATCCGGGTCTCTGGCGCTGTAAGGCAGCAACTCTACCGCTGCGCCCACCGCCCAGCAGCTCGTTCCAGATGCGGACTGGGCCTCTGAATGGAAATAGTCCTTCTTAAATCCCTCTCTCTCACCTTTAACCTGTGCCCTCTAGTTTTATGATCCTCTCTCCAGGTTGGAAACAGACCTGTGAGCGATCACTTGATCCATCCCCCCCGCCATCATGCACACCTCCACGCTAGTTCTCAGCCTCCGTCACTTCAGGGCGGCACGGTGGCGCAGCAGCAGGGTTGCTTCCTTACAGCGCCAGAGACCCAGGTCCCACCCTGACCATGGGTGATGTCTGTGCCAGAGTTTGCACGTTCTCCCCGGGTGCTCCGGTTTCCTCCCACACTCCAAAGACACACAGGTTTGTAGTCCAATTTGGCTTCGGTAAATACAGTCAATTATCCCTCGTGTGTCTAGGATAGAGCTAGTATACGGGGTGAACGCTGTCGGTGCGGACTCGGGTGGGCCGAAGGGCCTGTTTCCGCGCTCTACCTCAAAAGTAAAATAAACTAGTCAACCCATAAATCAAGCCTGCGAGCCCAGGTAACATCCTGATGAATCTTCCCTGCTTCCTTTCCAACTTAAATGACACCTTTTACTCAGATGGTGGTGAATGTGTGGAATTCATTGACACAGAAGCTGTGGAGGCCAAGTCAACTGATATTTTTAAGGCAGAGATAGATAGATTCCGGATTAGTACGGTTGTCAGGGGTTATGGGGAGAAGGCAGGAGAATGGGGTTAGGAGGGAGAGATAGATTCCAGCACGATTGAATGGCGGAACAGACTTGATGGGCCATTATGAACCCTTCCCATCGCTGGGAGACCAGAACTGCACATTGCACTCCAAGTGTGCAGTTATCCCCTTCTCTCGCTTCTGGCAAGTGACAATAGACAATAGACGCAGGAGTAGGCCATTCGGCCCTTCGAGCCAGCACCGCCAATCACTGTGATCATGGCTGATCGTCCACAATCAGTACCCCTACAAAGCCCTCAACAACTTGCCCCCCCCCTTATCTCACTGACCTCATCTTCCCCTACCAACCCTCCACGGGTCCCTCAGATCCACATCAGCTGGTCTCCTCTCCACTCCGAAATCAAACCTCTGCACTTTTGGAGGCAGAGCCTTCTCCAGGGCAGCTCCCAGGCTCTGGAATTCCCTCCCACAACTGGTCCGAAATTCTGAGTCCCTCACCATCTTCCACTCAAGACCCATCTCTTCACCTCTGCATACCCTTAGTCCCATGTCCCCTCCCTCTGTCTTACTGCTCTATTTTGTTTTGTTTATTCTTGACTCTCCATGTAAAGCGACTTTGAGTCCTTGAAAAGCGCTATATAAATAAAATCTATTATTATTATTATATTATTACCCCGTTCCTGCCTTCTCCCCATATCCCTTGACTCACTATTCTTTAAGAGCTCTATCGAACTCTCTCTTGAAAGCATCCAGAGAATCGGCCTCCACTGCCTTCTGAGGCAGGGAATTCCACAGACTCACACACTCTCTGGATGAAAAAGTTTTTCCTCATCTCTGTTCTAAATGGCCTACCCCTTATCTTAAACTGTGGCCCCTGGTTCTGGACTCCCCCAACATTGGGAAAATGTTTCCTGCCTCTAGCGTGTCCAAACCCTTAATAATCTTATATGTTTCAATAAGATTCCTCTCATCCTTCTAAATTCCAGTGTACGCAAGCTATTGCAGAAAGCGATACAATTGCACAGGACAATTCAGAGGGACCCTGGGTCTGTTCCGATCTAACCTCTGAAATCATTTAGCACCCATACCATCTCCCCGCCGGTTGTAAGTGACAAAGGAAATATATTTGCTCATAATTTAAGTAAAATTGTTGATGGTTGCAGCAGACACGATAGTGATGTTGAAGGCTTTGACACACACACAAGGAGATGCAGGGAATGGAAGGGTGTGGACCAGGACCATCTTGCTATTGAGGGAGTGCAGCGTAGGTTTACAAGGTTAATTCCCAGGATGGCGGGACTGTCATATGCTGAGAGAATGGAGCGGCTGGGCTTGTACACTCTGGAGTTTAGAAGGATGAGAGAGATTCTCATTGGAAACATATAAGATTGTTAGGGGCTTGGACATGCTAGAGGCAGGAAACATGTTCCCGATGTTGGGGGAGTCCAGAACCAGGGGCAACAGTTTAAGAATAAGGAATAAGCCGTTTAGAACGGAGACGAGGAAACACATTTTCTCACAGAGAGTGGTGAGTCTGTGGAATTCTCTGCCTCAGAGGGCGGTGGAGGCAGGTTCTCTGGATGCTTTCAAGAGAGAGCTAATAGGGCTCTTAAAAATAGCCCTATCTAGCTCTCTCAGGGGATATGGGGAGAAGGCAGGAACGGGGTACTGCTTGGGGATGATCAGCCATGATCACATTGAATGGCGATGCTGGCTCGAAGGGCCTCCTGCACCTATTGTCTATTGTCTATTATATCTTCCCCGTGGGTGGGAAATGTCAAAGACTCAAGGGCACAGCTTCAGGGCGAGAGGTGCAAACTTTAAAGGAGACATGTGTATTAAACCCAGAGAGTCGTGGGTGTCTCCAACCCACTGCCAGGGGCGATGGTGGAGGCAGATACGATATATTTAAGGCAGACAAAAATGCTGGAGAAACTCAGCGGGTGAGGCAGCGTCTATGGAGCGAAGGAAATAGGCAACGTTTCGGGCCGAAACCCTTCTTAAACATAGAAACATAGAAACATAGAAATTAGGTGCAGGAGTAGGCCATTCGGCCCTTCGAGCCTGCACCGCCATTCAATATGATCATGGCTGATCATCCAACTCAGTATCCCGTACCTGCCTTCTCTCCATACCCTCTGATCCCTTTAGCCACAAGGGCCACATCTAGCTCCCTCTTAAATATAGCCAATGAACTGGCCTCGACTACCCTCTGTGGCAGAGAGTTCCAGAGATTCACCACTCTCTGTGTGAAAAAAGTTCTTCTCATCTCGGTTTTAAAGGATTTCCCCCTTATCCGTAAGCTGTGACCCCTTGTCCTGGACTTCCCCAACATCGGGAGCAATCTTCCTGCATCTAGCCTGTCCAACCCCTTAAGAATTTTGTAAGTTTCTATAAGATCCCCTCTCAATCTCCTAAATTCTAGAGAGTATAAACCAAGTCTATCCAGTCTTTCTTCATAAGACAGTCCTGACATCCCAGGAATCAGTCTGGTGAACCTTCTCTGCACTCCCTCTATGGCAATAATGTCCTTCCTCAGATTTGGAGACCAAAACTGTACGCAATACTCCAGGTGTGGTCTCACCAAGACCCTGTACAACTGCAGTAGAACCTCCCTGCTCCTATACTCAAATCCTTTTGCTATGAAAGCTAACATACCATTCGCTTTCTTCACTGCCTGCTGCACCTGCATGCCTACTTTCAATGACTGGTGTACCATGACACCCAGGTCTCGCTGCATCTCCCCTTTTCCTAGTCGGCCACCATTTAGAAAATAGTCTGCTTTCCTGTTTTTGCCACCAAAATGGATAACCTCACATTTATCCACATTATACTGCATCTGCCAAACATTTGCCCACTCACCCAGCCTATCCAAGTCACCTTGCAGTCTCCTAGCATCCTCCTCACAGCTAACACTGCCCCCCAGCTTAGTGTCATCCGCAAACTTGGAGATATTGCCTTCAATTCCCTCATCCAGGTCATTAATATATATTGTAAATAGCTGGGGTCCCAGCACTGAGCCTTGCGGTACCCCACTAGTCACTGCCTGCCATTGTGAAAAGGACCCGTTTACTCCTACTCTTTGCTTCCTGTTTGCCAGCCAGTTCTCTATCCACATCAATACTGAACCCCCAATGCCATGTGCTTTAAGTTTGTATACTAATCTCTTATGTGGGACCTTGTCGAAAGCCTTCTGGAAGTCCAGATACACCACATCCACTGGTTCTCCCCTATCCACGCTACTAGTTACATCCTCGAAAAATTCTATAAGATTCGTCAGACATGATTTACCTTTCGTAAATCCATGCTGACTTTGTCCAATGATTTCACCACTTTCCAAATGTGCTGCTATCCCATCTTTAATAACTGACTCTAGCAGTTTCCCCACTACCGATGTTCTTCAGACGATATATTTAAGAAGCTTTTAGACAGGCATGTGGATATAGAAACATAGAAAGTAAGTGCAGGACTAGGCCCTTCCGGCCCTTCGAGCCATTCAATACGATCATGGCTGATCATGCAAAATCAGTACCCCGTTCCTGCTTTTTCCCCATATCCCTTGATTCCGTTAGCTATTGCCAGATGCAGGGAATGGAGGGATATGAATCACGTGCAGGCAGAGGAGATTAGTTTAACTTGGCATCATGTTAGACTAGCACATTGTGGGCCGAAGGGCAGTTCTTGTGCTATATTGTTCTATATTCTAATATGCCTTCGAGCAACATGTCAGGAAGAGAAAAGTCATTTCACTTTGTGTCGGGCTTTTCAAACTGAACTCAAGTTTGCATTAAAATTATACCCACAATAGACTTATTTAAATTAGCCACGATACAAGTTATAGTCCCTTCGGCCCAACCGAGATGCCCTTTCTATGCTGGCCCCACCGGCGCACGTTTGTCCCATATCCCGCCAAACCTCTCCTATCCAAGTTGTGTGGAGAAATGTCTCATTGATTGCATTCAAGAGCAAAGCATTTTGGTTCATCAGCCAAAGAGAACTCACCTTTTCTTTGTTCAAGGATTCTTGTGCTTCTAACTTATAAACCAAATAATCTAAAAGTAGAAACAGAAAGAAAGTTCATGTTTAGACGGCTGGAAATGAAAAAAAAAGTCTTAAACTATCAGTCCACATAATGAGAGATTATTACACAGGGGGCGGCACGGTGGCACAGCGGTAGAGTTGCTGCCTTACAGCGCCAGAGACACCAGTTCGATCCTGACTACGTAACCTTGTCCCGAGTGTGTGTCGGATAGTATTAATGTGCGGGGACTCGGTGGGGCCCGTTTCCACGCTGTATCTCTAAACTAAGCGTAAATCTTATTTACTCAGCTTACAGAGTTTCTACGTTCTTCCCGTGACCCGCGTGGGTTTTCTCCGGGATCTCCGGTTTCCTCCCACACTCCAAAGACGTGCAGGTTTGTACATCAATTGGCTTTGGTAAAATTATAAATTGTCCCTAGTGTGTGGTGCGTGCAGGATGGTGTTGGTGTGAGGGGATCGCTGATCGGTGCGGACTCGGTGGGCTGAAGGGCCCGTTTACGTGCTGTATTCCTGAACTAAAAAACCACAGAGCAAAGAACAATGTTAAATTTGGCTACCCCATCAAGGTCCCGATTCAACAACTAAGATATTTGGAGGTTGTAATCTCTGAGCAGCGCGGTGGAAATAAGTGTTTTTAATGTATTTATTCAAACCCCTTCCTATCACGCGCCTACAGCATTGGAAATGGAC
>CM075984.1:51108334-51176313 GCA_038087875.1 Malacoraja senta
TGGGTGGGTGATGTTTTCGGGTCCGGGCCCTTCTTCAGACATTAAATAACCTTACACCCCAGTATCCACCCATCACTTGAAGATAGACACACGATGCTGGAGCAACTCAGCGGATCAGGCAGCATCTCCGGATAGAAGGAATGGGTGACGTTTCAGTTCGAGACCCTTCTTCAGACACTTGCTTGGCTTTGCCCTGTACCCTACCTCTCTTCCAGCTTTCTCTGCGCCTCCCCACCACCGCTAAAATCAGCCTGAAGAAGATCCAGACCCCGAACCGTTGCCTTTCCATTTCCCCCCAACAGATGCTGCCCGACCGGCTGAGTACTCCAGCACTTTGTGTTTTGCTCAAGATTCCGGCATCTGCAGTTCCATGTGTCTCCATTACATAACCTGGTTGATTAACCAAGGGTTTCATTTGATTTGAATAGAAATATTGAACGGATGCCAAGTTTCTAAAGGTAAATCAAGTTCATAAGCGATTGGGGCCAAATTAGTCCACTCCAGCATTCAGTCAGGAGTGGTCTATCTCTCCCTCCCTCCCAACCCCATTCTCCTGCCTTCTCTCCATAACCCCTGACCCCTGTACTAATCAAGGATCTAACTCTCTCTGCCTCAAAAATATCCATTGACTTGACCCGCACAGCCTTCTGTGACAAAGATTTCCAAGTTGTGATATACAAACTGAAATACAACAAAACATCTTAAGGGCCTGTCCCACTTGGGCGACCTAATCCGCGAGTTCTGGCGAGTTTGCCCTCGACTCATACTCGCAGCATGGTCGACACGAGGTCCTAGGAGGTCTTCGTAACTCTCCTTCATGCTCGAGAGTAGTCCCCGTGTACTCGAGGCCTCAGCTAGGTCGCGGCGTATATTTTTCAACATGTTGAAAAATACCCGCGTGTAAATAAAGGTCGCCATGGAAAGAAAAAAAATCAATACTTTTTCTGCTCGTAGGTAATCGAGGGTAGTTGAAGGTAGTCGTAGATAGTCTTCATCATAGTCGAAGGGAGGTCGAAGGAGATCGAAGGAGGTCGTCTTCACTCTCCACTATTCGGTGTCCAATTTTCCCGGTTAGTCGTAGCTAGTCTTCAACATAGTCGAAGGAGGTCTTCAACATGACATTTTTTCAAACTCTCCTAAACTCTTCTAATCTCGCCAATTAGGTCACCCAAGTGGGACAGCCCCTTTAGAATCCTGTTAGAATTCAACAGGACAGCCATCAAGGAGTCTGTGGTTGCAATGAATGAAGAAATACAAACATCGTTCCTATTTTGATGGTACACCACAATTTCAGCACACTCATCCTATTCCCAAAAGGAGCATCATAAACGACGCTCAAAACTTGTGCTAGAAGTTATTCCCTTTATCATGTATCTGTACACTGTGGATGGCTCGATTAGTTTAGAGATACAGAGTGGAAACAGGCCCTTCGGCCCACCGAGTCCTCGCCAACCAGCGATCCCCGCACACCAACACTGCCCTACACACGCGAGGGACAATTTTACATTTACACCAAGCCAATTAACCTACAAACATGTACTTCTTTGGAGTGTGGAAGGCATCTGAAGATCTTGGAGAAAACCCACGCAGGTCACGGGGAGAACGTACAGACTGCACCCGTAGTGGGGATCGAGCCAGAGTCTCTGGTGCTGCAAGGCAGTGGCTGCAACCACCGTGCAGTCCTCCATTGTAATCGTGTATTGTCTTTCCGCCGACTGGTTAGCACGCAACAAAAGCTTTTCACTGTAACTCGGTACGCGTGACAACAAACTAAACTGAAATCAGTTGGTTGAGCAAAAAAAAAAAAGCAACGTGCTGGAGTAACTCAGCGGGTCAGGCAGCCTCTCTGGAGAAAATGGACAGGCGCCATTTATGGTCAGGATGTTTCTTGAGACTGATTGCAGGAAGAGGGAAAGCTGGAAGAGAGGTAGGGTGCAGGACAAAGCCAGGCAAGTGATAGATGGATACAGGCGAAGGAGTTGATTAAAGGCCCTGTCCCACTTTCCCGAGTTACTCACGAATTCTCCCGAGTTTTCCCCTTGATTCAAACTCGGAGATGCCAGCTGTAGGTACGCGGGGCTATTTTATTTACTCGTGGACATTTTTCAAAATGCTGAAAAAACGTCCCGACTTACCTGATGCCCCGAGTGCCTACGGCTGGCATTACGAGCCGCTACGATATATCTACGGACTCCGAAGGCCTCCTACGGACTCGCTACGGACATTCTCCGAGTTTGAAGCAACTCGGGAATGTGGGACAGGGCCTTAACTCACAGCCTTTTGTCTCCTTGTCATCTCTGGCCTTTGTCTATTCATCTGCTAATCAAACCTCCACACCTGTATCCACCTATCACTTCCCTGACCTCCTCCGGCCTTCATCTCTCTTCCAGCCTTCTTCCCCCCCCCCCCCCACCACAATGTCTGAAGAAGGGTCCCGACTCAAAACGTGGCTTAGCCATGGTCTCCAGAAATGCCGCTGAGTTACTCCAGCACTTTGGCTTTTTCTTGCCCAAGATTCCAGCATCTGCAGTTCCTTCTACCTACAGTTTATAGACAATAGACAATAAGTGCACGAGTAGGCCATTCGGCCCTTCGAGCCAGCACCGCCATTCATTGTGATCATGGCTGACCATCCCCAATCAATATCCCGTTCCTGCCTTCGCCTCATATCCCCTGACTCCGCTTTCTTTAAGAGCCCTATCTAGCTCTCTCTTGAAAGCATCCAGAGAACCGGCCTCCACCGCCCTCGGAGGCAGAGAATTCCACAGACTCACAACTCTCTGTGTGAAAAAGAATTTTCAACAAAAGTGTTTGTTGAATTTATCCTCTTTCCTTGGGGACTAGTCAAAAAGGTCAAAATGAATAATTGAAAATTTTTTTTTTTTAAACCTTATAATTTCAGATCCTAAAAGAACAATATTATGACAAGATCTTCAAAAGTTCCACTAGAAAGCACCTTAAATTACATACTTCATTTGCCACAGGCGATTGTGAAGGCCAAGTAATTGGGTATTTTTAAGGCCCAGATTGACAGATTCTTGAAGAGTAAAGGGTTCAGAAGGATAGGAACAGAATTAGTCCATTTGGCCCATCAACAGCGCCATTCAGTCATAGAAACATACAAAATAGGTGCAGGAGTAGGCCATTGGGTCCTTCGAGCCAACACCGCCATTCAATATGATCATGGCTGATCATCTAAAAGCAGTACCCCGTTCCTGCATTCTCCCCATATCCCTCGATTCCATTAGCCCCAAGAGCTAAATCTAACTCTCTCTTGGATAGATGCAGTGAATCGGCCTCCACTGCATTCTGTGGCAGAGAATTCCACAGATTCATAACTCTCTGGGTGAAAATGTATTTCCTCATCTCAGTCCGAAAATGGCCGACCCCTTATTCTTAAACTGTGACCCCTGGTTCTGGACTCCCCCAAAATGGGGAACATTTTTCCTGCATCTAGCCTGTCCAATCCCTTGACAATTTTATATGTTTCTATAAGATCCCCTCTCATCCTCTACATTCCAGTGAACACCAGCCCAGTCGATCCATTCTTTCGTCATATGTCAGTCCCGCCATCCCGGGAATTAACCTGGTGAACTTACTACCTACGCTACACCCCTTCAGCATGGAGAGGGTCAAAGCACACAAGGGGTAAATTCACCCTCCGCACACATTAAATGTGTGCACTGCAGGCCAGCAAACACTCTTAAAATAAATTCTCCTGCAATTGGTCGTTCTCTTTCTCACCAAATGAAAAATCGTTCCTTAGGGGCCAAGTAAAATATAGACAGCAAGCCACAAAACCTATGTGCGGAAAAATAAAGTTTGTTCATGGAAAATGTAAGCAAAAAAATATGTAATGTTAATTTACAGAGGGCATGCCTGGACATTGAGGTATGCTTCCATTTTCATGCTTGCTTCCTGTGATATTTATTGACAGTCACATGGAATTCAAGGAATAGATTTCAAGGTATTCAATTATCTCCCTAAAGAAACTATTGGGACCAACTCAGCAAAGCCACCTGGAGGGCCGGTGAGCAGACGGGCTGCAGGGAGGGAGCGCGCGGCCTCGACGGTGGAGTGGGCTGCCGGAGGCCCGGCAGCAGCCTGGGGCTCGGCTGGACCGGGAGCCGCTCCAAGAGGCCGAGCACGCCCACAGCACGCGGCCTACAGCAGTGAAGCAGCGGCGGAGGGCACCGTGGCTACGCTTGGCCGGGCCGACCCTGCAACGTCGCCATGGCAACGGGCCTTCACGGTCAGGTCAAGATCCCTGCTCTTACAACAAAATGGTGCAGAACTGGCGACTCACTCTACAAGTTATAGGAGTAGAATTAGGCCATTCGGCCCGTCGAGTCCATTCCGTCATTCAATCATGGCTGATCTCTACCTCCTAATCCCTTCTCCCCATAACCCTTGACACCCGTTCTACTGCTGTGTATGACTGCTCTACACTTGTACTACATCTGAGATGTTTATATAATATGTCAACAAGTGCTTAGGTATAACGAGCCTTGCACTGAACTGTATACAAATTGAATGTCACTGTCCCTCGTTACATGTGGCAAATCATGTACCATGCCAAAAACATGCCATAACATACCAATAAAACTCATTCAACAATTGCTTACATGGGAATGTTGTGATATTTGTGACTTTTGCTGCTTTTTTACCACTGCCAATAGTTGAACAACACTATTTACATAGATACATAGACAATAGGTGCAGGAGTAGGCCATTCAGCCCTTCGAGCCGGCACTGCCATTCAATATGATTATGACTGATCATCCACAATCAGTACCCCGTTCCTGCCTTCTCCCCATACCCCTTAATTCCGCTAGCCCTAAGAGCTCTATCTAACTTTCTTTTGAATGCATCCAGTGAATCGGCCTCCACTGCCTTCTGAGGCAGACAATTCCACAAATTCACAACTCTCTGGGTGAAAACGTTTTTCCTCATCTCAGTTCTAAATGGCCTACCCCTTATTCTTAAACTGTGGCCCCTGGTTCTGGACCCCTCCCCCCCCCCCCCCAACATTGGAACACCCGGTGGAACAGTGACTGCAATTTAGGGGCGGCACAGTGGCACAGCGGTAGAGTTGCTGCCCGGGTTCGATCCTGACTGCGGGCGCTGTCTGCACGGAGTTTGTACGTTCTCCCCGTGACCTGCGTGGGTTTTCCCCCGGGTGCTCCGGCTTCCTCCCACACTCCAAAGACGTACAGGTTTGTAAGTTAATTGGCTTTGGTAAAGATTGTAAATTGTCCCTAATGTGCAGGATACTGCTAGTGCAGTGGTTCATAAACTAGTTCAGTGTCATTCGAGTCTCGAGTCCTTATCACAAAACTTCATTCACCCTCGACTAAATGTTCTTATGTTTTTTTGGTCATTTTCGTCTTATTCTCCCTTGTGTATAATAAGTGAATAAATTAAGTAATTCACCCTTCATTCGCCCCTCTAGTTCCATTCACCCCTAAATAATTTCATTCACCCTCGGGTGAACCATTCACCAGTTTAAGAAGCACTGCGCAAGTGAGCGTGGATCACTGGTCGGTGCGGACCCGATGGGCCGAAGGGCATGTCTCCGTGCTGTATCTCCAGACTAAACTGTTGCAGAACAGGTCAAAGTTAAACATTTTTTAAAACACACAAAGTGCTGGAGCAACTCGGCGAGTCAGGCGGCATCACTGGAGAACATGGATAGGCAAAGTTTCTGGAGGGGACCCTTCTTCAGACAGTACGAGTGGTTGGGGGGGGGAGGGGGAAGAGACGAGGGGCTGGACAAAGCCCGACAGGTAAAAGGTTGATACAGGTGAGGGGCGTTTTGAACAGCAAATGGTGGGCATAGGAAATCAAATCTTCGCAAGCTTGCCCCAGTCAGATAGCAAGCTTCTATTTTTCCACTTCTACATACCTTAGATGTCACTGTCCATCGTCCACCGGTTCAGAAAGTTTAATTTTGTCT
This sequence comes from Malacoraja senta, assembly GCA_038087875.1. Lineage (NCBI taxonomy): Eukaryota > Metazoa > Chordata > Chondrichthyes > Rajiformes > Rajidae > Malacoraja > Malacoraja senta. The sequence goes on from CM075984.1 coordinate 51,114,291, forward strand.
AGTCCCGGCACTACTTGCTATTCTGCCAACACAAAATACAGTCTATGTACTCGCCACAGAGGACAGAAACTCATTTCCCCAAATGTTAATCCAACCATGCAGTTCTGAGATACAGCCTGGAAACAGGCCCTTCGGCCCACCCTGTCCATGGGTGGATCCTCCAGCACCCATTCACACTGGTTCTGTGTCAACCCACTTCCTCGTCCACTCCCTGCACATTGGGGGGGGGAATTCACAGAGGGCCAAACTGACCTACAAACCTGCGCGTCTTCGGGATGTGGGAGGGAACCGGAGCACCCGGAGGAAACCCAGGCGATCACAGGGAGAACGTGAAAACTCAACACAGACAGCACCCGAGGTCAGGATGGAACCCGTGTCTCTGGCGCTGTGAGGCAGCAGCTCTACCCCCCGTGCCACCGTGCCGCTCCAGAGCTTTTCTATGATTTTATTGCCCCGGATAACAACACTGATTACAAAGTGGTGCATTTATGTGAAGTCTTTAAAGTAAAAGGATGCTGAAACAATTCATAATTGCTTAGGTTTAATTTAGTTTAGAGATACAGCACGGAAACAGGCCCTTCGGTCCACCGAGTCCGCACCGACCAGCGTTCCACGCACACTAACACTATCCCACACACACTAGGGACAATTTACATTTACACCGAGCCAATTAACCTACAAACCTGCACGTCTTTGGAGTGCGGGAGGAAACCGAAGATCTCGGCGAAAACCCACGCAGGTCACGGGGAGGACGTACAAACTCCGTACAGACGGCACCCGTAGTCAGGATCGAACCCGTGTCTCTGGGGCTGTGAGGCAGCAACTCTACCGCTGCGCCACCGTGCCGTGGCATGTAGAAAAATTCACAAACATGCAGAATGTGAAAGTGTAAAAAGTGAAGGGCCAGTGGAACAAATCCTTGCTTTTAGTGATGTTCTGTGCCATTAGTATGTTCATCAGATCATGGGAATCAGAATCAGAATCACACTTTATAGGAGCAGAATTAATCCACACAGCCTATCAAGTCTACTCCCCCATTCAATCACGGCTGATCTATCTCTCCCTCCTAACCCCATTCTCCTGCCTTCTCCCCATAACCTCTGACACCCGTACTAATCAAGAATCTATCTATCTCTGCCTTAAATATATCCAGAGTTTGCCTCCACAGCCTTCCGTGGCAAAGAAATCCACAGATTCACCACCCTCTGACCAAATAAATGTCTCCTCGTCTCCTTCCAAAAAGAACGTCCTTTAATTCTGAGCCTATGGTCTCTATTCCTAGACTCTCCCACTAGTGTAAACATCCCCTCCACATCCACTCTTCACTATTCTGTACGTTTCAATGAGGGTCCCCCCCCCCCCACATTCTTCTAAACTCAAAGCGAGTGCAGGCCCAGCGCTGACAAATGCTCATCGTAGGCTAACCCACTCATTCCTGGGATCATTCTTGTAAACCTCTTCTGGACTCTCTCCAGAGCCAGCGCATCCTTCCTCAGATATGGTGCCCAAAATTGCTCACAACACTGTTGGGAGTGTGGATAGTCGAGTCAAAATTACTTACTGTAATTATGCAACAGCAAAGTGACTGAGTGATAATTTTACCTTCTTTTGCTTTTTTGTGTTCATTCCTTTCTTTCTGTAATGATTTTTCTAATCTTGATCGATGTTCATAAACAACTGGAAGGGAAATAATGGGCAAATGGTCAACTTGTTGATAGTTAAGCATTCATCTTACATTTGCATATTGACCCTCTGATCCATTCAGACATGATCAAGAGTAAAATGTTGAACTCTATGATAAACTGGAGAAGACAGTGAAGATCGACACAAAAAGCTGGAGTAACTCAGCGGGTCAGGCAGCATCTCTGGAGGAAAGGAATAGGTGACGTTTTGGGTCGAGACTGAGAGCAGCAGCATTTCTTTTGAATCAATTCTGGTACAATTTGTGCAAAATACATTATTGGATTTCCTTGGAAAGGTAAAATATCAAACGTGTGTTATTTATAGAAAAACAGAACATGTTATAAACGTGCTGGAAAAATGCGAGAAGTAAGTTGGCCACATCAGTGAAAAGAGAAAGAGTTTACATTTTATATTTCTGATCAATTACTGGCAGAATTGGTTAAAAAAATTTGGGGTTAAAACAAGTGGGACTGTTGTTGAAACGTCCGACGAAGGGTCTCGACCCAAAACATCACCTATCCATGTTATAGACAATCGACAATAGGTGCAGGAGTAGGCCATTCGGCCCTTCGAGCCAGCACCGCCATTCAATGTGATCATGGATGATCATCCCCAATCAGTACCCCGTTCCTGCCTTCTCCCCCATATCCCCTGACTCCGCTATCTTTAAGAGCCCTATCTAGCTCTCTCTTGAAAGCAACTTGAGTGCCCTGGAGAGGAAAAGACTACAAAAAGTAGTAAACACTGCCCAGTCCATCATCGTCTCTGACCTCCCTTCCATCGAGGGGATCTATCGCAGTCGCTGCCTCAAAAAGGCTGGCAGCATCATCAAGGACCCACACCATCCTGGCCACACACTCATCTCCCTACTACCTTCAGGTAGAAGGTACAGGAGCCTGAAGACTACAACGACCAGGTTCAGGAATAGCTACTTCCCCACAGCCATCAGGCTATTAAACCTGGCTCGGACAAAACTCTGAACTTTAATAGCCCATTAACAGTTATTTGCACTTTATCAGTTTATTTATTCATGTGTGTATATATTTATAGAATGGTATATGGACACACTGATCTGTTTTGTAGTCAATGCCTTCTATGTTCTGTTGTGCTGAAGCTAAGCAAGAATTTCATTGTCCTATCAGGGACACATGACAATAAACTCACTTGAACTTGAACTTAAAAGTATCCAGAGAACCTGCCTCCACCGCCTTCTGAGGCAGAGAATTCCACAGACTCACAACTCTCTGTGTGAAAAAGTGTTTCTTCGTCTCCGTTCTAAATGGCTTACCCCTTATTCTTAAACTGTGGCCCCTGGTTCTGGACTCCCCCAACATCGGGAACATGTTTTCTGCCTCTAGCGTGTCCAAACCCTTAACAATCTTATATGTTTCAATAAGATACCCTCTCATCCTTCTAAACTCCAGAGTATACAAGCCTAGCCGCTCCATTCTCTCAGCATATAACAGTTCCACTATCCCGGGAATTAACCTTGTAGGTTGCACTCCCTCAATAGCAAGAATGTCCTTCCTCAAATTAGGGGACCAAAACTGCACACAATACTCCAGGTGTGGTCTCACTAGGGCCCTGTACAACTGCAGAAGGACCTCTTTGCTCCTATACTCGACTCCTCTTGTTATAAAGGCCAACATGCCATTCGCTTTCTTCACTGCCTGCTGTACCTGCATGCTTACTTTCATAGACTGATGAACAAGGACCCCCAGATCCCGTAGTACTTCCCCTTTTCCCAACTTGACACCATTTAGATAGTAATCTGCCTTCCTGTTTTTTTATACCAAAGTGGATAACCTCACATTTGTCCACATTAAACTTTATCCACATTCTCCACATTAACCACATTCTCCAGAAAAGCCGCTGAGTTTAGTTTAGAGATAGCATAGAAACAGGCTCTTCGGCCCATCGAGTCTGAGCCTACCACCCATTCCCGCACACTAGCACTATTCCTGTACACACCAGGGACAACTTACAATTCCACTGAAGCCAATTAGCCTACAAACCTGTACGTCTTTGGGGTGTGGGAGGAAACCGGAGATCCCGGAGAAAACCCGCGCAGGTCACGGGGCGATCGTACAAACTCCGTACGGCCACCACCTGCAGTCAGGATCGAACCCAAGTCTTTGGCGCTGCAAGGCAGCAACTCTACCGCTGCGCCACCGTGCTATCTGAAGAAGGGTCTCGCTCCGAAACGTCACCCATTCCTTCTCTCCAGAGATGCTGCCTGTCCCGCTGAGTTACTCCAGCATTTTGTATCCATCTTGTTGTGCTAAACACGCACACAGTCAGATCTAAGTTCCGAACTATCAGGGGAATTGGTGAGAAAAAAAAATGGCATCATTCCGTCTTTCAAGGAATTATTAATAGAATCTAAAATCCAAGCACAAATAATTCAGCTATTTCTTAATGCATTTGATGGACTCAATTTGAAAGAGAGGTTTGACGTTTTTATTGACCGCTGGAGTTAGATATTGTCCATTAATTGAAGGGCGAGCATGACTTGAGAAGCTTTATGACACTTCCAGCAAATGACAATGACAGCTATTCTTTTTGATTGCCACGATCACAAAGGGACATTGTAGTCCACTCTTATGCATGGTTAGTCAACTAAAAAACATTTGCGGAAATACGCGATGATATTTAGAGCACAGTATTTTCTTTCATATACAATCTCAAATCACAGAGTCATACAAAATGGAGAACGGCCCTTCGGCCCAACTCATCCATGCTGATCAAGATGCATCATCTCATCTTGCCCTATTTGGCACATTTTCCCTCTAACCCCTTCCATAGGTCCATAAGTCATAGGAGCAGAATGGGGGCCATTTGGCCCATGGATTCTACTCCGCCATTCAAACATGGTTGATATATCTTTTCCTCTCAACCCCATTCTCTTGCCTATTTCCCCATAACCTATCTTCCCTATCCATGTACCTGTCCAAGTGTCCAATTTGCCCGCATTTGGCCTATGTCCCTCTAAACCTCTCCTCTCCATGCACCTGTCCGAGTGCCTTTGAAATGCTGTTCCAGTACCTGCCACAACTGGCAGCTCATTCCATATACTCACCGTCTTCTGTGGAAAAAGTTACCCCTCGGGTTCCTATTAAATCTTTCCCCTCTCGCCTTAAACCTATGTCCTCTGGTTCTTGATTCACCTACCTTGGGTAAAAGACATTTAACCGTATCCATTCCGCACATGATTTTATACACCTCTATAAGATCAATCCTCATAAACTCTGAAGTTTCTTCTGTCCTGGGCCTCCTCCATTGTTAGAGTGTGGCCAAACACAAACTGGAGGAACTGCACCTCATATTTAACTTGGGCAGCTTACAACCCAGCAGTATGAATACTGATTTCTCTAACTTCAAGTAACCCTTGCAACCCCTCGCTCTGTCCCTTCCCAACCACCCTAATCATTGTACTAGTTCTAAAGTCTTGTTGAGTCTCATTGTCTGTAACTCGTTTTCACCTAGCCCACCGCTAACAATGGCCTGTTCCCTTTTATCATCCCTACTTTTTTGCATATCTTTCATTCATTTGTTCTACATCTCTCTACATCTACCCTCTATATCTCTCGTTTCCTTTTCCCCTGACCCTCAGTCCGAAGAAGGGTCTCGACCCGAAACGCCACCTATTCTTTTTCTCCGGAGATGCCGCCTGACCCGCGGAGTTACTCCAGCTTTGTGTGTCTATCATGGATACTCTTTATGGGCATCAGGAAGTTGTCGTTTCACTTCGATATTGAATCAGATAGACTTCAATGCAGCAGCAGGTCAAAAATTCCCAATTTGGGAAAGATATTATAAGGATTTGGCTTAATCACACTGGATAGATTAGTCTCTGTACGTCCCACCACACGTATTCCCAAAACATGATTTAAGTCAAGTTGCTGAAGTAGATTTTACTTCGGAGTCACGTGAGTGACTACGTGAAGAAGACCCCGCCCAGCCGCACACGCGTCATATCGATCAGACGCATAGCGTTCATGACCGTGTGTGGAGGAGCAGGAGCTCCTCCAGCCGGTGAGTAAAAAGCAAAGTTAAAGTAAAAGTCGGAAGGTAAGTGGTTTCATTTTCACTTACAGGGTGCTTTTCTTCCCACTCAGACGTGTTGGTAGAGGGTCACAAAGAATTGCTACATGGCAAGCACAGATCTGCAAAATGCATATTATTCTGTGAAATGCATGGTAATGATCAAAGATATTTGAAATTTAGATGGATGAGTCAGTTATGGCAATTTAAAGCATTGCCCAATGGCCTGACATCAGCACCAAGATTATTCACTAAAATTACTCAAACCAATTTTAGCTCTGCTAAGAGCTGAGGGCCATGTATTAATGGTTTATTTAGAGGGTATTCTAATTGTGGGGGACACTTTGGCTACTGCAATATTGTCAGTATCTAGAGTCAAATACATTTTGAAAAAATGGGTTGCATTATTCACCTACAAAAATCAAAATTGTTACCAAGCAAGAATAATTGATTAGCCAGGGTTCACAATTAACTCTGAACACATGGTAATCACCTTGCCAAAAGATAAGGCTGCAGTTAATTGAAGATTGCACTAAACTCATAAACGAGGACAAGCCTTCAATTAGAGAAGTGGCAAGCTTGCTGGGCAAATTAATTGCTGGGTTTCCAGCTGTCAGGTTTGGACCATTGCATTATCAATGTTTACAGAAGGCTAAGGCACAAGCATTAAAAATGAATACAGGGCATTTTGACAGGCCATGAAATTAACAATTGGATCCATTACAGAAATAGAATGGTGGATTAACAATGTCTCTAATGCTTCCAGAAAGGTTCTGGTAGAAACACCTTCCGTCATTCTACAGACTGATGTAAGTGCTCATGGATGGGCACAACTAACATGATTTCCAGCTGTGGAGGTAGGTGGAATGTCGATGAAGTACCTTTGCTTGAAAATTAAGGAATAAATTACCTAGAGCTGTTAGGAGCATTTCATGGCCTTAAAGCTTATTGCACTAATATGGGAAATGTGCATGATCAGGTACAGGTTGACAATACTACAGCTGTAGCATATCTAAATCACATGGGTGGTATCAAATCAGAATCTTGTGATAAGATTGGCAAATGAAATTTGGACCTGGTGTATTGCCAGGAAATATTGGCTGTCAGCAATATATTTACCAGGAAAATTTAACTTAATTACAATCAAAATATCACGTAAATTTAATGATAATACAGAATGGATGTTAAATCAGGAAATATTTACACAAATTGTAACACAATTTGGAATGCCAGAGATTGATTTGTTTGCATCAAGACTAAACCACCAATTGCCTAAATATGTGTCATGGGAACCTGATCCTGGTGCAGTAGCGGTGGATGCTTTCTCGCTACATTGGGGTGGTAGGTTTCTGTATGCATTTCCACAATTTTGTTTAAATCAACAGATGCATACAGAAAATTAAACAAGACTCGGCTCAGGGATTTTGGTAGTACCAGATTGGCCTACACAGCTATGGTACCCACTGGTGTTAAAAATGATAAAAAATTTAAAAAACCCTTATGATTATTCCAAAGCAGATAAAACTGCTTGTACACCCTATAACTGATGAACCACATCCTTCACATGATCGTATTGGTTTGTTGATTTGCAGATTCTAAGAAGGCCATATCTTGGAAAAGGATTATCAGACCGTACGGTGGATGTTATGACAGCAGCCTGGAGGAATAGTACCCAGAAGCAATACATTTCCTATATAAAGAAATGGGAGGTGTTTTATTCAGAAAGAGTATTGCATATAACACAGCAGAAATTTCAGATGTAATAGAGTTTCTTTAAACTCTATACTACAAATTAAAATTAAGTTATAGTGCAATCAATACTGCACGAAGTGCACTCTCTGCATATTTAAGCAGTGAATCAGAACAAAATCCAATAGGATCACGTCCTTGGGTCTGTAGGTTTATGAAAGGAATTTTCAACTCCAATCCTCCTAGACCTAGGTATACAAAAATCTGGAATGTAAAAGATGTACTGATGCTGCTGAGGGATTGGAATCCTATTGAAACTCTGTCATTAGCCAAAATCACCATGAAATTGGTTATGCTCATGGCATTAGTTTCAGCTCAGAGAGTTCAAACATTACAGAAACGAAGAATTGACAGAATGAAGGTAGGGGCGAATGCCGTTACATTCTATGTCCATGATTTACTGAAGCAAAGTAGACCTGGGTTCACGGGATGTAAGTTGGAGTTTTCAACATATCCTAGCAGATCCACGGTTATGTGTAGCAACATATGTAAAATGTTACATAGAAACAACAAGAATCTTAAGAGGCACAGAATTGGCATTTTTTATTAGTCATAAAAAGCCTCATAAGAAAGTGTCAACACAGACAATTTCAAGATGGTTGAAACAGGTGTTGATTTATCAGGTATTGATACTGATAAATTTAGATCACATTCCACCAGGGCGGCATCAACATCGGCGGCCAGGGATTCAGATGTGCCAATAGACCTTATCCTCGCGGCCACAGGATGGGCAAGTGAACAGATGTTTCACAAGTATTACCATAGGAGATTAAAGAACTCGGGGTGTTTAGTGATGCCATGCTGGAGTCAGTATTAAATCCCCCATTATAATAAATGGCCTAATTTGTTACTTTTGTTAAAATAAATAGAACCATTAAACTGATTACATTTAATGTTGTGGTTATGCATTGTTGATTGTGCTTACTCAAATAGAGTCAATCGATGCAGTGAGCGCCTAGATTTTAATCCACGGTGTGAAATCACAGAGCTTTGAAATCTTCACGTAGTCACTCACGTGACTCCGAAGTAAAATAGTAAGATTAAACGAGAACTTACCAGTTTGAAGTTTGATCTTTATTTTATGAGGAGTAACGTTGAGGGATTACGTGCCCTCCGCTCCCACCCTCATAAACGGATCAAGCTGGTAGTTCTAAGTCTTTATGCATCTTACTATCATACTTCAGTAATTATCGTCTGTGATTGTCACTCCGCTGCTTTGAAAGATTGACGCGTGTGCGGCTGGACGGGGTCTTCTTCACGTAATCCCTCAACGTTACTCCTCATAAAATAAAGATCAAACTCCAAACTATTAAGTTCTCGTTTAATCTTACTATTCTTAATCAATCTGTACCATCAATCTTTGCATTCAATAAATGCCGAGCATCCTAAAGACATCAGTCTTAATAAGACCATCACTCCAGTGCCTCCAGAACAAAAATAACTAGACTGTAATACCTACAGTTTAAGCCAACTTCCAATATCTACTTGTCCATCTAAATGAGTCTTTCAGAGCAGTTTTTTGATGGCATGGTAATTGTTTATAGAACCCGTGCTAATAGGATTTCACTGCCACATAATTTATTAACAGGTCATTTATCTGACAGAAAGATTTCCCATGTGAAAGCGTGGCTTTAATTGATGAAATACCTGACCTAAACATATATTTCAGGAGATACGAGGAAAACTGCAGATGCTGGTTTATTACAGAAACAGATACAAAGTACTGTAGTAACTAAAGATAGACACAAAATGCCAGAGTAACTCAGCCGGACAGGCAGCATCTCTGGATCGAAGGAATGGGTGGCGTTTTTGGTCGAGACCCTTCTTCAGGACAGAAGTCAGGGTAGAAGGGGGGGGGGAGACAGAGATATGGAAGGGTGAGGCGTGAAAACGGGACATCAAAGAGAGACGAAGTTTCAATGAAAAAGTGTATTATTAGCGAGAGGAAGTAACAATGAAGCATACAGATAAAATTGAATTAGGAGGACGAGATGGATAACTACACCCATGTAGTAACTACATGGATACGATAGGGTTTACATCAATATGATAGGTGTAGAGGATACGGGCCAAACGCAGGCAGGTGGGACTAGTGTAGATGGGGCAATGTTGGTCAGTGTGGGCAAGTTGGGCCGATGGGCCTGTTTCCACACGGTATGACTAACTCAGCGGGTCAGGCAGAAACTCCAGAGAACATGGGCCATTTAATTATTTGCAGTTATGCTGCATTAAACAAGCTTTTTTTTTTTAAAATAACTCGACAAATAAATAGGTTCAATATCCAAATAAGGGCAAAAATGGGAACGATATTTTGATCGTCAAGGCTAAAACTGAAAAATCGTTAAAAACCAAACGACGGCCATTTGCCAAACGGACTGTTAGACAATTAATGGTTCTTCAATCGTTTGATCCACACATATATTAAAAACCTGAAGCAATTCTTAAACAAAAAAATAGATTTAAGTGGTTAAGTAAGTTGCTGAAAACTATCTTTACAATTAAATTCGAAACAAGCTTCCATCACAGATAAATATTTGTAAGTATAATCCAATATCCACTTAATTTTTACTTTGATTATATTTATAAGCACAGGCAAATATATGAGGGCTCAAACATCTGTCAATACCATGGGGATAGCTCAGGACATGAAGGTTTTTTTAAATGTTATATCTGCTGTCAAAATGTATGCCAGTGAAGATTAGCACAAAGTTATACTACAGGCAGTGAACTGTATTCTGTAACATTGGGTAAACTGAAACACTACTTGTATGGAGTTATAGACAATAGACAATAGCTGCAGGGGTAGGCCATTCGTCCCTTCGTGCCAGCACCACCATTCACTGTGATCATGGCTGATCATCCCCAATCAGTACCCCGGTCCTGCCCTCTCTCCATATTCGCTATCTTTAAGAGCTCCATCTAACTCTCTCTTGAAAGCATCCAGAGAATCGGCCTCCATTGCCTTCTGAGGCAGAGACTTCCACAGATTCACAAATCTGGGTGAAAAAGTTTCTCCTCATCTCCGTTCTAAATGACCTACCCCTTATTCTTAAACTGTGGCCCCTGGTTCTGGACTCCCCCAACATCGGGAACATGTTTCCTGCCTCTAGAGTGTCCAATCCCTTAATAATCTTATATGGTTCAATAAGATGCCCTCTCATCCTTCTAAATTCCAGTGTGTACAAGCCCAGCCGCTCCATTCTTTCAACATATGACAGTCCCGCCATTCTGGGAATTAACCTCGTGAACCGACGCTGCACTCCCTCAATACCAAGAATGTCCAACCTCACATTTGGAGCCAAAACTGCACACAATACTCCAGGTGTGGTCTCACCAAGGCCCTGTACAACTGCAGTAGGACCTATTTACTCCTATACTCAACTCTTGTTATTAAGGCAAACATGCCATTAGCTTTCTTCACTGCCTGCTGTACCTGCATGCTTACTTTCAGTGACTGATGTACAAGGACACCCAGATCTCATTGTACTTCCCCTTTTCCTAACTTGACACCATTCAGGTAATATCTGCCTTCCTGTTCTTGCCACCAAAGTGAGTATGTGTATATACACACACACGCTGAACTATTTTTTACTCTCTCGTTTATCATATTGTTTACAGTGTACTATGTCTACATATTCTGTTGTGCTGCAGCAAGTAAGAATTTCATTGTTCTATCTGGGACATAAGACAATAAAATACTCTTTTCTCTTGATAACCTCACATTTATCCACGTTAAACTTAATCTGCCATGCATCTGCCCACTCACCCAACCTGTCCAAGTTATCCTGCATCCCCATAGCATCCTCCTCACAGTTCACACTGCCACCCAGCTTTGTGTCATCTGCAAATTTGCTAATGTTATTTTTAATCCCTTCATCTAAATCATTGATGTATATTGTAAATAGCTGCGGTCCCAGCACCGAGCCTTGCGGTACCCCACTAGTCACTGCCTGCCATTCTGAAAGGGACCCGTTAATCCTTACTCTTTGTTTCCTGTCTGACAACCAATTTTCTATCCATGTCAGCACTCTACCCCCAATGCCATGTGCTCTAACTTTGCCCACTAATCTCCTATGTATACCTTACCAAAGGCTTTCTGAATGTCAAGGTACACTACATCCACTGGCTCTCCCTTGTCCATTTTCCTAGTTACATCCTAAAAAATTCCAGAAGATTAGTCAAGCTTAATTTCCCGTTCGTAAATCCATGCGGACTCGGACCGATCCTGTCACTGCTATCCAAATGTGCCTCTGTTTCATCTTTTATAATTGACTGCAGCATCTTCCCCACCACCAATGTCGGGCTAACTGGTCCATAATTCCATTTTCTCTCTCCCTCCTTTCTTAAAAAGTGGGATAACATTAGCTACCCTCCAATCCACAGGAACTGATCCTGAATCTATAGAACATTGGAAAATGATCACCAATGCGTCCACGGTTTCTAGAGCCACCTCCTTCAGTACCATCAGGCCCTGGGGATTTATCAACCTTCAGTCCCATCAGTGATTGCTGGACGGCACAGCCTCTGTGGGCTGAAGGGCCTGTTTCCATGCTGTATCTCTAAAGTCTAATATTGCCTCCACCCTGACCCGCTGAATTACTCCAGTACTTTGTGTCCAGTTGAGTTATCCTAAGATCATTAAGGTCATAAGGAAAAGGAGTAGAATGATGCCATTCGGCCCATCAAGTCTACTCTGCCATTCAACCATGGCTGGCCTATCTCTCCCTCCTTATCCCATTCTCCTGCCTTCTCCCATTAAGCTCTGACACCCGTACTAATCAAGAATCTATCTATCTCTGCCATAAAAATATCCACTGACTTGGCCTCCACAGCCTTCTGTGGCAAAGAATTCCACAGGTTCACCACCCTCTGACTAATGAAATTTCTCCTCATCTCCTTCCAAAAAGAATGTCCATTAATACTGAGGCTATGACCTCTAGTTCTAGACTCTCCCACTAATGGAAACATCCTCTCCACATCAAGTTGTAGCCTTTCCCTTAACCACAAAGGCAATTCCTTCGGGCATCAACACTAGGTGCTGGAGGAACTCAGCGGGTTCAGTTTAGTTTAAAGATACACTTTCGGCCCACCGAGTGCACACCGACCAGCGATCCCCGCACATTAACACTATCCTACACACACTAGGAACAATTTACACTTATACCAAGCCAATTTACCTACGAACCTGCACGTCTTTGGAGTGCGGGAGGAAACCGAAGATCTGGGAGAAAACCCACGCAGGTCACGGGGAGAATGTACAAACTCCGTACAGAGAAGCACTCGCAGTCAGGGATCGAACCCGGATCTCTGGTGCTGCAAGCGCTGTAAGGCAGCAACTCTACCGCTACAACACGGTGCCACCCGTAGGCAGCATCTGTGGAGAGAGTGGATAGACAACATTTCGAGTCGGGATCCTTCTGCAGTCTGAAAAAGGGTCCCGATCCAAAACGTCGCCCATCGATTTCCTCCACAGATGGGAGCACCCAGAGGAAACCCCACGCAGGTCACAGGGAGAACGTGCAAACTCCGCACAGACAGCACCCGTAGTCAGGATCGAACCCGGGTCTCCGGCGCTGTAAGGCAACAACCCAACCACTGCCCCACCGTGCCGCCCTTAAGGACCACTTGCGGCACCCAGAAGTGGGCTGCAGGTCCATTGTGGTCATCTGGTCCCACAAGGTGACTAGAGGCCCACCTCTATGTAACACACTTAAAGGATGAGAGAAAGACTCTGGAGAAGGCATGGAGTGATCCACAGAAATTATTCCAGGGATGGAGTAGAGAAGGGGGGGGGGGGGAGTGAGTTGAACTCAGGAGGATGGCAGGGAATAATGGGGAAAGTTATTTAAACTGCAAAGGGAGAAGGCAGGAGAGATACAGAGTGACTGTTCCGCTTGGAAGTGGGGTGAAGAACTAGGGGGGCATTGAATGAATTGGCAAATAAAATTGGGTTTGTACACACTGGAATTTAGAAGGATGAGCGGCGATCCTATTGAAACATACAAGACTATTAAGGGTTTGGACACGCTAGAGGCAGGAAACATGTTCCCGATGTTGGGGGAGTCCAGAACCAGGGGCCACAGTTTAAGAACGGAGATGCGGAAAAACTTTTTCACCCAGATAGTTGTGAATCTGTGGAATTCTCTGCCACAGAAGGCAGTGGAGGCCAATTCACTGGATGCTTTCAAGAGAGAGTTAGACAGAGCTCTTAAACATAGCAGAGTCAAGGGGTCTGGGAAGAAGGCAGGAACGGGGTACTGATTGGGGATGATCAGCCATGATCACAGTGAATGGCGGTGCAGGCTCGATGGGCCGAATGGCCTACTCCTGCACCTATTGTCTATAAAAGAACCTAACCCTACATGCAGAAAAATTGTATTTAAGATCGAGACACAGATATCAATTTTTTTTTTTTTAAGTGCACAAATTGCTGGAAGTATTGAGGGTCGATGCACACAGATGCTGCTTTACAAAAATGGCACAAGGTTGTGGAGTAACTCAGCAGGTCAGGCAACATCTCTGGAGAAAGACACAATATGCTGGAGTAACTCTGCGGGACAGGCAGCATCTCTGGAGAGAAGGAACGGGTGACATTTCAGGTCAAGACCTTTCTTCAGACACAATGGAGGGGAAAGCAGCCTTGAAAGGCACATCTGTAGAGGCCAAGAATGAGTATGTGAAGGAAATTCTTGACCGGGCAGTGGGAGATAGCGGGAGATTGAGTATGTGGGATTGCCCTTAGCGAATAGTGAAAGGCCTGGATAGAGTGGATGTGGAGAGGATGTTTCCACTAGTGGGAGAGTCCAGGACTAGAGGTAACAGCCTCAGTATTAAACGACGTTCCTTTAAGGAGGAGATGAGGAGGAATTTCTTTAGTCAGAGGGTGGTGAATCTGTGAAATTCTTTGCCACAGAAGGCTGTGGAGGCCAAGTCAGTGGATATATTTAAGGCAGAGATAGATAGATGATTAGTATGGGTGTCAGGGGTAATGGTGCAGAAAGCAGGAGAATGGGGTTAGGAGGGAGAGATAGATTAGCCAAGATTGAATGGCTGAGTAGACTTGATGGGCCGAATGGCCTAATTCTGTTCCTATCACTTATGACCTTTACAGACGGCATGGACTTGACAAATCGTACAGCCACCTTCCACCCTGTTGGCCTGTGTGATTCCTGTTCTCTCTGTGACACAGACACTTCCAACAGCAATAGCCCAGCCTCCAGACACCAGGAATCTGTCGTCCACATTGGTTCAGTGATCGCTAACGGCGTGCAACGCAGTATTGTCCTGGATAGAACTTTAGAGGGGAATGGTTTGGAAAGTAGATGCTTCCAACACCAGTCCCTCTGTCACCACGTCCACTGGTGCTCATCAGGTCTTGAATCTCCACGACCTCACAGCTCTGCGAGCGAGCCGGGGCCGGGCTTTGTACAGAGTGGTTGTTGAGTCGGCGACCTTGAAGACAAGTTTCGAGAGCTGCAGGATCAATGGATGGCCATAGGGAACCAGTCGCTCAGAGGGACAGCGAGTGAGGGGGGGGGGGGGGGGGGTGTGCCCGACAGAGAGATGCCCGACTCGTAGTTAGACAGCGATTATATATACAGATGATAGACACTAAAAGGTGGAGTAACTCAGCGGGACAGGCAGCATCTCTGGAGAGAAGGAATGGGTGATGTTTCAGGTCGAGACTGTGTGCGTCAGTGTGTCTGTCGGACATATACAGTGCCCTCCAAAATGTTTAGGACAAAGACCCATCATTTATTTATTTGCCTCTGTACTCCACAATTTGAGATTTGTAATCACATTTGGTTAAAGTGCACATTGTCAGATGTTAATAAAGGCCATTTTTATACATTTTGGTTTCACCATGTGGAAATTACAACAGTGTTTACACATAGTCCCCCCCCATTTCAGGGCACCATAATGTTTGGGACACAGCAATGTCTTTTTAAATGAAAGTAGTCATGTTTAGTATTTTGTTGCATGTCCTTTGCATACAATGACTGCTTGAAGTCTGTGATTCATGGACATCACCAGTTGCTGGGTGTCTTCTCTGGTGATGCTCTGTCAGGCCTGTATTGCAGCCATCGTTGGCTCAGGCTTGCTTTGGGGGCTACTCCCCTTCAGTTTTCTCTTCAGCATATAAAAGGCATGCTCAATTGGGTTCAGATCGGGTGATTGACTTGGCCACTCAAGCATTGACCAATTTTTAGCTTTGAAAAACTCCTTTGTTGCTTTAGCAGTATGTTTGGGATCATTGTCTTGCTGTAGAATGAACCGCCGGCCAATGAGTTTTGAGGCATTTGTTTGAACTTGAGCAGATAGGATGTGACTATACACTTCATAATTCATTATGCTACTACCATCAGCAGTTGGATCATCAATGAAGATAAGTGAGTCAGTACCTTCAGCAGCCATACATGCCCAGGCCATAACACCCCTACCACTGTGTTTCACAGATGAGGTGGTATGCTTTGGATCTTGGAGTTCCTTCTATCGTACATACTTCAAGAGATTCAAGTGAGTTTATTGTCATGTGTCCCTGATAGGACAATGAAATTCTTGCTTTGCTTCAGCACAACAGAACATAGTAGGCATGACTACATAACAGATCAGTTTGTCCATATACTATTATATAAATATATACACACATGAATAAATAAACTGATAAAGTGCAAATAAACGGATAATGGGCTATTAATGTTCAGAGTTTTGTCCGAGCCAGGTTTAATAGCCCGATAGCTGTGGGGAAGTAGTTATTCCTGAACCTGGTCGTTGCAGTCTTCAGGCTCCTGTACCTTCTACCTGAAGGTAGCGGGGAGATGAGTGTGTGGCCAGGATGGTGTGGGTCCTTGATGATACTGCCAGCCTTTTTGAGGCAGCGACTGCGATAGATCCCCTCGATGGAAGGGAGGTCAGAGCCGATGATGGACTGGGCAGTGTTTACTACTTTTTGTAGTCTTTTCCTCTCCAGGGCGCTCAAGTTGCCGAACCAAGCCACGATGCTTTGCTTTTGCCATCACTCTGATATAAGTTAATCTTCGTCTCATCTGTCCACAAGACGTTTTTTCCAGAACTGTGGTTGCTCTTTTAAGTAACTCTTGGCAAACTGTAACCTGGCCAACCTATTTTTGCAGCTAACCAGTGGTTTGCATCTTGCAGTGTAGCCTCTGTATTTCTGTTCATGAAGTCTTCTGTGGACAGTGGTCATTGACAAATCCACACCTGACTCCTGAAGAGTGTTTCTGATCTGTCGGACAGGTGATTGGGGATTTTTCTTTATTATAGAGAATTCTTCTGTCATCAGTTGTGGAGGTCTTCCTCGGCCTGCCAGTCCCTTTGCGATTAGTAAGCTCACCAGTGCTCTCTTTCTTCTTAATGATGTTCCAACAGTCGATTTTGCCAAGCCTAAGGTTTGGCTGATGTCTCTAACAGTTTTATTCTTGTTTCTCAGTCTCATAATGGCTTCTTTGACTTTCATTGGCACAACTTTGGTCCTCATGTTGATAAACAGCAATAAAAGTTTCCAAAGGTGATGGAAAGACTGGAGGAAAGACTAGGTGCTGAGAGCTCTCTTATACCTGCATTAAGGAGGCAATTAAACACACCTGAGTAATTACAAACACCTGTGAAGCCATGTGTCCCAAACATTATGGTGCCCTGAAATGGGGGGGACTATGTATAAACACAGCTGTAATTTCTACATGGTGAAACCAAAATGTATAAAAATGCCTTTAATAAATCTGACAATGTGTACTTTAACCACATGTGATGTTTTCTATTACAAATCTCAAATTGTGGAGTACAGAGGCAAAAAAATAAATGATGGGTCTTTGTCCCAAATCTTATGGAGGGCTCTGTATCCATACCATCGCTGTCTGAATGTATGTTTGTATATGCATGTGTGTCTGTAATGTATATCACACACACATGTACATGCATAAATATACACACACATGTACATGCATAAATATACACACACATGTACATGCATATAATATACACACACATGTACATGCATATATATACACACACATGTACATACATATATATACACCCACATGTACATGCATAAATATACACACACATGTACATGCATATATATACACACACGTGTACATACATATATATACACACACATGTACATGCATATATATACACACACATGTACATGCATATATATACATACACGTGGACATACATAAATATACACACACATGTACATGACATACATATACACACACATGTACATGCATAAATATACACACACATGTACATACATATATATACACACACACATGTACATGCATAAATATACACACACACACAGCACGCCACAGTCCACTGTAACCCCAGCCACACACGCTCTTTAACGTGTAGACAGCGCAGCCAAGACTTTCCTTGGCAAGTTCGGAAGGCCATGTCTTATACTTTGTCACAAAAACCTGAAATAAAGCGAGCAAGAAGCGGCGGATAAGATGGATACGTGGAGTCACCAACACACACACACACACACACACAGGTCGGAGCCGTCCGTTTTACCTTGCAACTGTGCAGATAAAGCCTCCTGGTGTTGCTGGTACTTCAACGCCAGGTTTTCCGCCTTCTTTAACTGGTGGTGCATCTCGTAGTAAAGCAACAGACCGTAGAGGAAGCCGAAGACGATGGTGAGGAAGAACAAAGTTTGGAAGATCTTTTTCTGCCTCCGGGAACACATGCTGCTCCCCATTTTCTCCCGGTCTGCCTCGTCTTCCCAGTCCAAACGCGAGCAGTTTGGGAAGTCCGGGTCTTCCCCACCCACATACACTCACACACTCACTCACACTCACACTCACACCCACTCACACTCACACACACTCACACTCACACACTCACTCACTCACACACACACACTCACTTACACTCACTCACTCACTCACTCACACTCACTTACACTCACTCACTCACTCACACTCACTCACTCACTCACTCACTCACAATCCTGCCCGCAGTTAGCTTTCAATGAACGGGCGCTGTGATCAGCCGCTGGGAATCATTCCTGGAAGTCTACGTGTTTCCTACCCACCCCTTCTCGCTGTGAATCCGTGCCTCTAGCACAACTTTCAGTTGACAAAACAAAAAAAAGTCTGCAGTCCAGGAGTGGGAATGGGGCGATGTGTTAACTGACCCACGCACTGCAAACGCCGCTTTGTATTTCTTCTGCTTCAATGCAGCAAGAAGCTCGCTGCTAAAACGCTGCTTTCTCAACCCACACCATCATCTAGCCTTGCTTTCTCCACGCAGACAGAAACAACTCCAACTTCCAGGCCCTTTTTGTTTTTTTTTGTTCTCCCCCAAATCTTTACGTGTCACTTCCACTCCTCTCCAGTTGCAGATCGGACAGGAAATCCCACCCATCCCACTGCGATTGGCCGCAGTCTCACCCTTCCCAGCGTTTATTGACGGCGGGGAGAGAGGGAGAGGAGGGAGAGAGGGGAAAGAGGAAAAGAAAGGGGGAGAGAGAGAAAGAGGGAAAGAAAGGGGAGGGAGAGAGAGGAGAGAAGAGGGGAGAGAGAAGAGAGAGAGAAAGAGGGAGAGAAAGGGGGAGGGAGAGAAAGAGGGAAAGAAAGGGGGAGGGAGAGAAAGAGGGAGAGAAAGGGGGAGAGAGAGAAAGATAGAAAGAAAGGGGAGGGAGAGAAAGAGGGAGAGAAAGGGGGAGAGAGAGAAAGATAGAAAGAAAGGGGGGAGGGAGAGAGAGAGAGAAAAAAAGAAGAGAAAAAGAGGGGGAGAGAGAGAGAAAGGGAGAGAAAGGGGAAAAGAAAAAGTGAGAGAGGGAGAGAAAAATTAAAAGAAAAAGAGAGAGGGAGAAAATGATAGAGAGAAAAAGAGAGAGGGAGAAAATGATAGAGAGAAAAAGAGGGAGGGAGAAAATGATAGAGAGAGAAAGAGAGCGAGAGAGAAAGGAAAAAGAAAAAGAGAGAGAAAGAGAAAAAAGAAGAGAGAGAAAGAGAAAAATAAAGAGAGAGAGAGAGAGAGAGAGAAAGAGAGAGAAAGAGGGGAGAGAGATAAAAAGAGAGGGAGAGAGAGAAAGGGAGAGAGAAAAGAGAGAGAGGGAGAGACAAATTAAAAAAAGAAAAAGAGAGAGGGTGAAAAAGATAGGAAGAAAAAGATAAAGAGAGCGAGAGAGAGAAAGGAAAAAGAGAGAAGAAAAAGAAAAAAAGAGAGAAAGAGAGGGAGGGCGAGAGAAAAGGGGGAGAGAGAGAAAGTGAGAGGGAGAGAAAATTAAAAAAGAAAAAGAGAGAGGGTGAAAAAGAAAAAGAGAGAGAAAAAGAAAAAGAGAACGAGAGAGAAAGGAAAAAGAGAGAGAGAAAAAAGAAAAAAAGAAGAGAGAGAAAGAGGAAAAAGAAAAAAAGAAAGAGGGAAAAGAGAGAAAGAGAAAGAGAGAGAGAAAGAGAGGGAGGGAGAGAGAAAAAGGGAGAGAGAAAAAGTGAGAGAGGGAGAGAAAATTTATAAAAAGAAAAAGAGAGAGAGAAAAAGAAAAAGAGAGCGAGCGAGAAAGGAAAAGAGAGAGAGAAAAAAGAAAAAAGAAGAGAGAGAAAGAGAAAAAGAAAAAAAGAAGAGAGAGAGAAAAAGAGAAAGAAAAAAGAGAAAGAGAAAAAGAGAGAGAGAAAGAGAGGGAGAGAGAGAGATAAAAAGAGATGGAGAGGGAGGGAGAGGAGTTGGCGGACAAGTCTGAAGGAGGGTTTCCGCCCGAAGTTACCCATTTCCTTCGCTCCGTAGATGCTGCCTCACCCGCTGAGTTTCTCCAGCATTTTTGTCTACCTGCGGACATGTACAATGCAGGCGCTCCACACATGCTGGCGAGTGGGTGACTGGAACATCAGGACTTCCCCAGAACAAGACCGTCACTAACCGCTCTTACACTCGCTCTTCCTCTTTGGGTAACTTCTGCCACACCAAGGGTGGTGGGTGTAAGGAACAAGCTTGCTAGAGGAGATAGCTGAGGCAGGGGCTTATCCCAACGTTTTAGACAGGTACGTGGATAGCGCAGTCTGAAGGAACTGCAGATGCTGGTTTAAACCGAAGATAGACACAAAATGCTGGAGTAACTCAGCGGGACGGGCAGCATCTCTGGGGAGAAGGAGTGGGTGACGTTTCGGGTCGAGACCCTTCAGACATGGATAGGACAGGTTTGGAGGAATATGGACCAAACGCGGGCAGGTGGGACTAGTGTAGCTGGGACATGTTGGCAAGATTCCCCGAGATTGGGGATACCTTCCAGAAGTCTAGGTCAGTCATAAAGCACGTATAGTGTCAAAAGGTTGGGCCGAAGGGCCTGTTTCCTCACTGTATCACTCTATGACAGGCACAAGCGACCATGATGCTGTTATTGTCCAAGCCAAAGCAGTTAGACCACAGAGAAGGAAGATTTTTCTCTACAAAAAGGCAGATTTCTCTTCCATAGATGAACTCATATCAGAATTGAATGAGAAATGAACAGGAGATTATGTGGCAGCAACAGACATTAACACGCTGTGGTTAGATTTGAAACAAGTTCTAGTTGGAGCCATGGACCGTTTTATTCCATCAAAAAAGAGTTTGACCAGATATAATTTACCGTGGGTAAATTAATCAATTAGGCGTGCAATTAAGAAAAAACAAAGGCTTTATAACAGAGCAAGAAAATCTGGGTCAACTTCCGCATGGACAGATTTCAAGAACTTTCGGCGTTCAATTAACAGACAAGTCAGGAAAGCGCATCAAGAATACATCCATGATGTGATGGGGGAAAGTTTAAAATCAGAAGACACAAAGCCTTTCTGGAATTACATCAAGAAAATGAACCAGGAAGAATTTGGAATCTGAAGCCTTACATCGATGGGGCAGACAGTATCTTTGGCAGCAGACAGGGCTGAAGTGTTAAACCAGCAGTTTTGTTCGGTTTTTACCGAAGAAAATCTAGATGAATTCCCATCATTGAACTCATAACTAATTCCAAAAATTGCAGATCTGAAGGTAACAATAAACGGGGTACAGAAATTATTGGAAGAAATAAAACCAAAGAAGGCATCAGGGCCATAGCAGGCAGAGTTTTAAAGCTTAGCTCCAGTCTTCGAAAAGATTTTTCAGAAGTGTGTGGATAGTGGAGAACTCCCAGAAGATTGGCTGAATGCTAACATTGTTCCCATCTATTAAAAAAGGAGATGGGATAAATCGTGCAAATTATCGCCCAGTTTCACTCACCTCCATTCCATGCAAGATTCTCCAACATATAATCCACCGACATATTATGGACCATATTGACCTCCACAAGGTACTAACAAACCACCAACATGGCTTTAGACAGGGTTGATCATGTGAAACCCAACTGGCGGGACTCATCGATGATCTAGCCAGGTCACTCGATAACAAGGGTCAGACTGACCTGATTATATTAGACTCCATAAGGCTTTTGATAAGGTTCCCCACAAGCGGCTCCTGTACAAGCTCAACCATGTAGGAATACAAGGCAACCTCTTAAAATGGATTGAGATCTTTTTGACAAGGAGACACCAGCGGGTTCTCTTGGAGGGAGAGACGGCTATTGAAACTTCTGTGACATCAGGTGTACCACAGGGGACTGTCATGGGGCCATTGCTCTTCCTACTGTATATCCATGACATTCCAAACGCAGTTTCGTCCAGAGTTCGACTCTTCGCAGATGATGCCATAATTTATAGAGAGATTAAAACACCAGAAGGCAGCTTGTCCTTACAGAAGGATCTGGATGCTCTCTGTGAGTGGGGGAAAACCTGGCAGATGTCATTCAATACAACCAAATGTCATACCATGCATGTCTCAGACAAGATTAAACCACTTTTATCGGAATACAACATGGGTAGCCATACATTGCTTGCTGTCGACCATCACCCATATCTGGGAGTCGAATTAAGCAAAGATTTAAGTTGGGCGACGCATATTAGTCAAGTGTCTAACAAGGCAAATAGGACTCTCGGCCTTCTCAAGAGAAATGATGCACGCATGTCATACATCCGTCAAAGAGAATGCCTACAAGTCCTTGGTCAGGCCAAATTGGAGTATTGTGGAGCCAGCCGTATGGGATCCTTTCAACAACAACAACAAGATCACCCTGGAGAAAGTACAATGCCGAGCAGTCCGCTTTGTATGTCATGAATACAAGCGCAAATCAAGCGTGAACAATATGCTGACTTCTCTAGGATGGGATACCCTAGAGCTCCGCACAATCAGGCTAAGACAGTGTAATTTACAAGGAGATTCACAAAATCACGCCATCAAATCTCCCGTCATCCCAGCGCACCAACTGCCATGAAACAAGACAAAATAACGGTCCCTACATCATCAACTGGCGACTTCCGGTGGGGGCGACATGCTGGAGTAGTCGCACTTTTCCACGCTCCCGACCTTTTCACCTCCAACTTTTATTACAGCTCAGTCTAAGTTTTTTAACCACCCACAAACATTTAAACATCATTGTCAGTACCTCTCTATGCTGTAAAGATGCCAAACAAAGGAAAGAAAGCGGAGCAAAAGACAGAAGACCCGACGACCAGCACTAACAGCCATGATAACAGAACATAAGGTATCGTTACTGGCAGAATTCAACACAGCGTTCACCAAATTGGAAACAAAGCTGGACAATATCCAGACCACTATGTTAGACCACCAACACCGTCTCTCGTCATTAGAGTCTTTTGCCGCTACCACCAGCCAAGACATACGAGCTATAACGTTAATGTTAACTACGGTGACCGAAGAGAACGCCAAGCCTAAAGGCTAAGCTTATCGGCCTGGAAGGCAGGGAGTCGCCGAAATAACATAAGGATAGTGGGTCTTCCCGAGAATATCGAGCGCTCCCAAACAACAGCGTTTTTCTCTCAACTTCTGCTCGAGACTCTTGGCGAACACATACTGGAATCAGCCCCGGAGCTAGACCGAGCCCACCGTACGCTAACAGCCAAGCCAAGCCCTGGTGAGAAACCCAGAGCAGTTGTGATCTGCTTCCATAGATACCAGACCCGCGAGTTGGTGGTGCGTGAGGCTCGGAGGCAGAGGGGTAAGCTGAAATACAAAGATACCCCATTCCACATTTTCGAAGACTACCGTCCCGAGATAGTTGAACAACGCTTCGCGTACCGAGACGTTATGAAGGAGCTGTTATAACCTGGGTCTCAAACCCTCCCTTCATTATCCAGCTAAGCTGTTCATAATGTCCGGGGAGGGAAAGAGGCGACGACTAACATCTCCCGAGGACGCTCAGGATTTCATCTCATCTTACCGTCGACGCAGACCGGGACCCGCAGATGACTGACTTCGTTCAGTACGTCTATATTCGAGTGGCACAGGGGCCCGGTTAATCTGTGGTTACATGGACTAACCTTAGCTTGACTGTTCCTAATAACTAGCTATGGTTAGCGTTCAGCATTGCTGATTATACTAGACCCCGGTTTCAAAATGTATGAGGCTGGTAAGAAATCACCAAGATTTGCGAATATTTTATACCAACTTTTCTTATATTGTCTATGTGTAATCATACTTGAGGGGTCCCTCACCAGCATATGCTATAAAACTGGGCTTAAAGGACCCACTTTGTGGTTTGTGATTTGGTCTCTGCCTTCCTGTTCTTAGCAGCTGGCCGCTACGCTGTCAGCACCTGGCTAGTTTGCTTATACTAATCTTCAAAACAAACTGTCTGGGGCTGATAAGAGCTCATTACAGCCAGGACTGTGTTATACAAATCTTATCTTATACCTTTTTTGTTTAACAAAACATAATTGATGCCTTTAGCGCTGCGCTTTAATCCAACAGCCCAGTTTGTAATTTGCTAACTTCTCCAACGCCAACTCTCTCTTTATACTTTGTCGATTTTAAGCCATACTATGTAACACCAAAGGAAGTTATTCTGGCTCCACTTACACGTTAGCCGGTTTATTTAGTAGAATAGAATAGAATAGAAACTTTATTTGCCACACCGACCAGGGTTGGTGGTAATTGGGTTCGGTACATGATGGTACACTGCTTTAGCACATTAACACTAACAACAATAATAATAAAGCACATCACAAATCACAAATCTCACCAACAATACATAGTGCAAAAGAACAGACAAAAACCACAGACAAGACACTGTATACATCAAAGTCAAAAAGTTATTGGAGGGAATTGA
Source organism: Malacoraja senta (assembly GCA_038087875.1). Lineage (NCBI taxonomy): Eukaryota > Metazoa > Chordata > Chondrichthyes > Rajiformes > Rajidae > Malacoraja > Malacoraja senta. The sequence continues at coordinate 51,138,928 of CM075984.1, forward strand.
GTGATCTTATTGCTGAGGGGAAGAAACTGTTTTAAAACGGGTGGATTTTGTAGCAAGTGACCTAAGGCGCCTCCCTGAAGGGAGAGACTGGAAAAGGTGGTTTGCTGGATGGGAGGGGTCCGAGATGATCTTTGTTGCCCGTTTTGAGGTACGTTGGAGGTAAATGGAATGGATTGAGGGGAGGGAGAGTTGATGATCCTAGAGGCCTTGGAGACAATGCGCTGTATTCTGTGTAGTGAGTGACTGTCAGTGTTTCCGTACCAGACTGTGATTGAGGAGGTGATGATGCTTTCAATGATGGATTGATAGAAGCGTACCAGGAGGTGTTTGTGGACTCTGAACTTCTTGAGCTGTCTGAGGAAGTATAGGCGTTGTTGTCCTTTCTTAATGATGTGGTCAGCATTGATGTGCCATTTTAGATTATTGCAGATATAGGTGCCCAGAAACTTAAATAAGTTTGTGGAGGTTATGGGATGGAGTTTGACATGGACCGGGGGTTTGAGGTTTTGTTTGCGTCTGAAATCTATGATGGTTTCTAAGGTTTTTGAGGTGTTAAGCTGGAGGTTGTTTTCTGCGCACCATTTGACTGCGCTGTCCACCTGTTTGATGGTATTGTGATTCATTGTTGTCTGAGATGAGGCCAATTATTGTCGTGTCATCTGCATATTTGAAAATTTTAACTGAGCTGTATTGGGATGTGAGGTTGTTGGTGTAAAGTGAGAAGAGCTGAGGTGACAGAACGCACCCTTGAGGGGCTCCTGTATTGATAGTCAGAGGGCTGGAGAGTTTTTCACCCACCTTGATTCTTTGTTGTCTGTTTGTAAGAAAATGTAAAATCCAATGGCACATGGCTTGGTGAATGCCCATGTCCAACAGTTTATTGTAGAGTTTAATTGGGTGTATAGTATTAAAGGCCGAGCTAAAATCTATAAACAGGATGCGTGCATAAGTGTTCGGTGATTCCAAATGATGTAGGGAGTAGTGAAGAGCTAGGTTGATAGCATCCTCCACAGACCGGTTGGCGCTGTATGCAAATTGAAAAGGGTCCATGATGGGGACAGTGTATGTTTTCAGATGGGTGAGGACTATGTGCTCAAAGGCCTTCATGGCAACTGATGTTAGTGCAACAGGTCTAAAATCGTTCAGACAGCTCACCTTGGAGGACTTGGGCACAGGGATGATAATGGATGCCTTAAAACACTGCGGGACTCTACATTGGCTGAGGGAAGTGTTAAAGATGGAGGTGAACACAGGAGCCAGCTGAGCTGCACAGTGGTTAAGAGCAGCGGGGCTGAGGTCGTCTGGCCCTGCCGCTTTTCTTTTATTAAGATTTTTGAAGGCCGCCCTCACCACCTCCTCAGTATCACCATTTTGTTAATATGCTTTGTCTTATTGTGACTATCATCATTGCTATTATTACTATTAGTGTTAGCAATGGTACTGGCAGTGCAACCATTATGGTTATTATTTTAACTTTGCATTTATCAATGTATGTTTCTCTTACTTTATTCCTACTCTCTATTTTTCAAGTTATTATCATCATCGTCATTATTACTATTACTATACTTATTTACTTCATGTTACCTTATCGACACTGAGTGACTCCGTCGCTTTGGGAAGCTGTGATATAGGGAGTTAAGATCGGATATCTCCATGCGGAAGCGAGGACAACGCACCTTGGTGGAATGGGCACTTAAGGTTCAGTTGAGACATGGAGGATCTCAGGTCTGGAGACTCAGGTTTGAAAGATGGTTAAATGATATGTGTTCCACTTGTTTGCTGTGTGTGTATGTTTTTGTTCTTGCTTTTTTGTTTTTTTTGTTTTTGTTTTATTTTACTTCACATATATATATATATATATATATATATATTCCCCCCCCCCCCCCCCCCCCCCTCCACATCCCCACTCTCGGCAGCTGGCTTTGATGCGCTCTTCCGTCTCGCTTTGCAGAACTACAGCGCATTACCCATATAGCTAAATATGGCCAACACAAACGATACTCTTAGATTTGTCTCGTGGAACGTGAGAGGGATGGGAAGTCCTACCAAAACTGATAGGATCTTGGCCCATTTGCAACAGCTCAAAGGCGATATATTCTTCATCCAAGAGACCCACCTTCGCAACAGAGAGGTAACACGGCTTAAGAGAGGCTGGATTAGTCAACTATTTCACTCGAAATTTAATAATAGGGCTAGGGGCACCGCTATCCTGATTCGTAAGAACATTAAGTTCGAACCACAGAAAACTGTGGAAGACCCTGCTGGTCGCTTTGTCATGGTGTCGGGCAAATTGCAAGACACACCTGTCATATTGGCCAGCATTTATGGACCCAACTGGGATGACAGCTCAGTTATAACTAAAGTTTTTACATCTCTCCCAAATATTGAAAATCACCATGTCATTGTGGGTGGAGATTTTAATCTGGTCCAAGATCCTATACTGGATAGATCTTCGAATAAAGCCTCTACTTTAACTAAATCCGGTAAGACTCTGCATGTTCTTGCCAAACAACTGGGGCTCACAGATCCATGGAGATTTATATTCCCCACGACTAAATTATTTTCATTTTTCTCCCACGTACATCGTACGTTTACCCGTATAGACTTCTTTCTCTTAGATAATAGATTGCTTTCCAAAATCAAATCCAGTGAGTACCATAGCATCGTAATATCAGATCATGCTGCGACCTCCCTTGATCTTCATTTTCGTAAACGAACTAACCCCTTTAAGTGGAGGTTCAACTCCTCATTATTAGCAGAGGCTCACTACATGCAATTTTTGCACTCCCAAATCACCTTATATTTTGAGCTGAATGACTCGCCGGACATAGAAAGAGGTATACTTTGGGAAGCTTCAAAAGCCTATATTAGGGGCCAACTCATTTCCTTTATCTCCAACCTGAAAAGAACCGAGATGTTTCAAATGGCAGATCTGTTACAAAAAATAAAGGACATTGATGACAAATATGCATCTGACCCAAACCCTAATCTCTATAGAGAACGCCTTAGGCTACAAACAGACTTTGACCTCATATCCATTAATAAAGCCAATCTACGATTGCTTAAATCTAGGCAACACTTTTTTGAATCTGGGGATAAAGCTGGAAAGCTTTTGGCCCATCAGGCCAGAACAGAGGCGACTTCACGGCTAATTCCAGCCATTAGATCCAGCTCAGGGGAGACTCATACTGATCCTCTCAGAATTAATGAAGCATTTGCTAAATTCTACACTGAACTATACACTTCTGACTGTCCCCCCACTGCAGGTGACATGTTCAGTAGTATGATGCTTCCTCGAATTGACGAAGAAGCCATGAGAGACTTGGGTGGTCCCATAACTGTAGCTGAGGTCCAAGCAGCCATCACATCGCTGCAAAGCGGAAAGTCACCCGGCCCTGACGGCTTCTCTGTAGAATATTACAAAGCTTTCTCTGACCTCCTCGCACCAGTCCTGAGAGATATGTACAATGAGGCGTTTTTACATCGTCGCCTACCACCCACCTTGTCGTGGGCTACCATCTCCCTAATTCTTAAAAAGGAGAAAGATCCCCTGCTTTGTAGTAGCTATAGACCAATCTCACTCCTGAATGTGGACCTCAAAATCCTTTCTAAAGCCCTTGCGCTTCGTCTTCAACGAGTGATGCCCTCTATTATCTCGTTGGATCAAACAGGGTTTATACCTGGCCGACAGTCTTCCCATAATACTAGGCGTCTCCTTAACATCATTCACTCTTGGAGTAATGAGACCCCGGAGATGGTGGTCTCCCTCGATGCCGAAAAGGCCTTCGACAGGGTCGAGTGGAGGTACCTATATGAGGCGATGGATAGGTTTGGCCTCGGTAACAGTTTTATTCTCTGGGTTAGTCTATTATATTCGTCCCCGGTGGCCTCAGTACAAACAAACGACATACTGTCGCTCCACTTCACACTTCAGAGAGGTACCAGACAGGGTTGCCCGTTATCTCCACTTTTGTTTGATGTCGCGATAGAACCCCTGGCGGTCTGGTTACGCGCAGAGAAGGGCTTTAAAGGTATTACACGGGTTGACACAACTCATAAAGTCTCATTGTATGCGGATGACCTGCTCCTGTACATCTCGAACCCAGTCAGTTCTCTCCCTGTGATTACGAATATTTTAGAACGGTTTGGTGCATATTCTGGTTATAAACTTAACTACCAAAAGAGTGAGCTATTACCGATTAACTCACTGGCTAAGCAGCTCCCTCGCTCTTTAACCCCATTCAAAAGGGCAGAGGATGGGTTTCGCTATCTCGGCGTTTTTATCACAATACCCTTATCTGATATGTTCCGCACAAACTTTTTGCCTCTGGTTGAGAAAGCCGAAAAAGATTTTGATCGCTGGTCAGTCTTACCGCTATCCCTCGTGGGCCGGATAAATCTGGTTAAGATGGTTGTCCTACCCAAATCCCTGTATCTTTTCCAGCATGTCCCCATACTTATCACCAAATCTTTTTTTGACAAATTAGAAAGGACAATATCTAAATTCTTATGGGGTAGCAAACCGGTCAGAATCCGAAAGGCGATACTGCAGTCGCCTAAGAGTGATGGCGGTTTGGCCCTCCCTGATTTTAGGCGATACTACTGGGCAGCTAACTTGCAAAAACTCCTGTATTGGATGAATGATGATTGCGAGCACCCACCAATCTGGGTATATATGGAAAAGGCGAGTTCACGTCTCCCATTGCGGTCTGTCCTATGCTCCCAACTCCCCCTTTCTATAACATCTGTGGGTGCAGGCCCAATTGTGTCCCTTTCGCTCAAGATATGGAGTCAATTTTCGGTTTACAGGGTCCTTCCATCTTGACCCCACTGCTCAAAAATCACATTTTTAAACCTTCAAGTATAGACCACGCATTTAAAACCTGGCATAGCAATGGCATCAGTAGTATTAAAAACCTATATAAGGATGGCATCTTCTCATCTTTCGCGGAGCTCTCGTCTAACTACAACCACCCAAACTCCCACCTTTTTCGTTTTTTCCGGATATGGGATTTTGTGAAGAAGACATTTCCCTACTTCCCAAATCGCCCTCCTGAAACCCTGACTGATATCATCTTAGCTTTAGACCCCAATCGGAAGAAATGCATCTCTATTTTGTATAATTTGCTAGGGACGGTTTTAGTGCAACCTCATACCTCATTAAAAGCTGCGTGGGAGGGAGAGCTGAATACGAAATTAACAGACCAGCAATGGGACTCTGCCTTGGATTTGATCCACTCTTCTTCCATATGCGCTCGTCATGGCCTAATCCAATGCAAAGTCCTTTACAAAGTCCACTACACAAATGCAAGATTAGCTAGAATGTACCCAGCTGTTAATGACACCTGCAACAGATGTAGTCAATCTCCTGCCAACCATAGCCACATGTTTTGGTCTTGCCCTAAGCTAGCAGCCTTTTGGAGGAGTGCTTTTGAATTGATAAGCAGAGCTTACGACCAGACTATTCTTCCAAATCCAATGTCAGCCATTTTCGGTACCCCTCCCAATACCAACCTCTCTGTTGCGGTGAAACGGGTCCTAGCTTTTACAACCTTGTTAGCCCGGAGACTGATCTTGCTTAGTTGGAGGCTCACCTGTCCCCCGACACACGCCCGTTGGATTAAGGAGGTGCTTTACAATCTGAAACTTGAAAAACTTAGGTTCTCTCTCAAAGGCTCTACCAAGACATTCCTAGATACATGGAACCCTTTCTTTGAACTGGTTAACTCTCTTACTTTGTCCCCGGACTCGGAAGAGGACTGAGTGTTCTCCATCATCGTTTTGTTCTACAGCAGCTGCTTTCCCCTTAATCCCCCCCTCCCTACAATTGTTTATTTAGATATATATGTATATATATATATATTTTTTATTTTTTTTATTTTCATATAGCACATTTTGTTTTGTCTATTCTACCATTTGTGTGTGGATGTGAGTGTTGTTTGTCCCCGTTTGGCTCCGACCTGACTTGGGTGGGTTGAAGGTGGGTAAGGGTAAGGGTTTTGAGGATCGCTTACATACTGTTGTACAATTATGCCTTGATTGTTACTGTCTGTTATTATCGTATGTATGTAAATTGCCGTGAAATTCAAATAAAAAGATTTAAATACATCATCAACTGGACAAATTTCAATAAACGTTGCTGCCAATATTCCCTTTACCCAAGGACGATAAGGGAATGGAACATGTTACCACCCAACACACGCGCTGCTCCCGATGTTAAGTCATTTAAAAAGGGGATTGAGCGACTAGATCTCCTCAACTTGGTCAAAAAGGCCCACTTCCAAATTTAATCGCTGCGCTACTCACTCCGACCTGCGCGAGATTACCACTGATGAGGTGTTTGCGCAGTAATCAACCAGAACCAGAACAATGACTCTAACTGCTTCAGTCCGATTCCTCTGTATGTGTAGGAAGGAACTGCAGATGCTGGTTTACACCGAAGCTAGACACAAAATGCTGGAGTAACTCAGCCAGATTCCTGTCCTACTGAATTCATTTCCACATACCTCGACTCCATCCTATCCCCCTTTGTCCAATCCCTCCCGACCCATGTCCATGACACTTCACACGCCCTTCCTCTCTTCAATGGTCTCCGTTTTCCAGGCCCCCACTCCCTCATCTTTACTGAAAATTATATATCTTGTTTTCTTTACCCCTGTCAGAAGAAGAGTCTTGACCCAACATAATAGACAATAGGTGCAGGAGTAGGTCATTCGGCTCTTCGAGCCAGCACCGCCATTCACTGTGATTATGGCTGATCATCCACAATCAGTACCCCGTTCCTGCCTTCTCCCCATATCCCTTAACTCCGCTATCTTTAAGATCTCTATCTAACTCTCTCTTGAAAGCATCCAGAGAATTGGCCTCCACTACCTTCTGAGGAAAAGATTTCCACAGATTCACAACTCTCTGGGTGAAAAAGTTTTTCCTCATCTCCGTTCTAAATGGCCTACCCCTTATTCTTAAATAGTGGCCCCTGGTTCTGGACACCCCCCCCCCAAAATCGGGAACATGTTTCCTGCCTCTAGTGTGTCCAAACCCTTATAATCTTATATGTTTCAGTAAGATCCCCTCTCATCCTTCTAAATTCCAGAGTATACAAGCCCAGTCGCTCCATTCTTTCAACATATGACAGTCCCGTCATCCAGGGAATTAACCTGGTGAGCCTATGCTGCACTCCCTCCATATCAAGAATGTCTTCCTCAAAATTGGAGACCAAAACTTAACACAATATTCCAGGTGATCTCACCAGGGCCCTGTACAACTGCAGAAGGACCTCTTTGCTCCTATACTCAACTCCTCTTGTTATGAAGGCCAACATGCCATGAGCTTTCTTCACTGCCTGCTGTACCTGCATGCGTCACCCATTCCTTCTCTCCATAGATGCTGCCTGTCCCACTGAGTTATTCCAGCATTTTGTGTTTGTCATCTGTCTGATTATCGTTGCTTTTTACATATCTGTTCTATGTACCATCTATATCTCTCGTTTCCCTTTCCCCTGACTCTCAGTCGGAGGAAGGGTCTCGACCCAAAACGTCACCTATCCCTTTTCTCCAGACTGGAGTTTAGAAGGATGAGGGGATATCTTATAAAAAATTATAAAATTATAAAAGGCTAGATGCAGGAAAAATGTTCCCAATGTTGGGCGAGTCCAGAACCAGGGGCCACAGTCTTAGAATAAAGGGAAGGCCATTTAGGACTGAGGTGAGAAAAAACGTTTTCACCCAGAGAGTTGTGAATTTGTGGAATTCCCTGCCAGCGGAGGCCAAATCACTGGATGGATTTAAGAGAGAGTTGGATAGAGTGCTGGGGCTGGTGGAATCAAGGGATATGGGGAGAAGGCAGGCACGGGTTATTGATAGGGAACGATCAGCCATGATCACAATGAATGGCGGTGCTGGCTCAAAGGGCCGAATGGCCTCCTCCTGCACCTATTTTCTATGTTTCTATGCTGTCCGTTCCGCAGTAACTCCAGCTTTTTGTGTCTATCCTCGGTTTAAACCAGCATCTGCAGTTCCTTCCTCCACGTTTTGTCTGTCAGGTCTCGAATGATAGCTTGTTCAGGCATGTGGATTGTCAGCAAGAACTCACTTTGCACAAGGAAATCGAAGGGGCAAAAAGTAGCTCGATCTCTCAGAGGTTGTTAAACGGTGCCTGCTGTATGCCTATCGATGGGAAGGGCGAGTTCTTACTACCTAGAAGGTAGACACAAAAAGCTGGAGTGACTCAGCGGGGCAGGCAGCATCTCTGGAGAGAAGGAATGGGTGACGTTTCGGGTCGAGACCCTTCATCAGACTGAGAGTCAGGGGAGAGGGAGTCCAGAGATATGGAAGAGTACAAGAGCATTTAAGGTGTGAAAAAGAAATCAAAGCAGACAATGTTTGAGATGTGTCTTTATCACATTCGCATGCTCTTTATATCCAAATCTTTAGTTTTCCTCTCCCCTGACTCCCAGCGTGACTACGGCAGCTCAGGCAGCATCTCTGGAGAGGAAGAGGTGACGTTTTGGGTCGAGACCCTTCTTCAGGTTGAGGCCCTTGGTCGACATGGGGTAGTTGGGCCGCAGGGCCCGTTTCCATGCTGTATGACTCTATGATAATCAGTCTGAAGAAGGGTCCCGACCCAAAACATTGCCTGTCCACAAGCACAAAAATACAGGATTGTCAAAGATTGAAAAGACTAGGCTTGTATTCACTGGAGTTTAGAAGGATGAGGGGATATCTTATAGAAACATATAAAATTATAAAAGGACTGGACAAGCTAGATGCAGGAAAAATGTTCCCAATGTTGGGCGAGTCCAGAACCAGGGGGCCACAGTCTTAGAATAAAGGGGAGGCCATTTAAGACTGAGGTGAGAAAAAACGTTTTCACCCAGAGAGTTGTGAATTTGTGGAATTCCCTGCCACAGAGGGCAGTGGAGGCCAAGTCACTGGATGGATTTAAGAGAGAGTTAGATAGAGCTCTAGGGGCTAGTGGAGTCAAGGGATATGGGGGAGAAGGCAGGGACGGGTTATTGATAGGGGACGATCAGCCATGATCACAATGAATGGCGGTGTTGGCACGAAGGGCCGAATGGCCTCCTCCTGCACCTATTTACTATGTTTCTATGTCATCAAAAAGCACAAATGGTTTAGTTTGAGGGAAGGAATGCTAAAATCCTTCCCCAGTCTGGCCTCGCCAGGTATGACTCCAGAACTGTCGAGGGTCATGGGCATAGACACAAAGTGCTGGAGTAACTCAGCGGGACAGGCAGCATCACTGGAGAGAAGGAATGGGTGACGTTTCAGCTCGAGACCCTTCTTCACACTGGGTGATGGGGAGGAGGTAGGAAAATGGGATGAGGAGGCAGAGATCAGCCACGATTGAATGGCGGGGTAGACTCGATGGGCCGAATGGCCTCATACCGCTCCTATAGCTCGTGGACTATCAATCCTCCAGAACCAGCATGCAGCAAAACTTTTCACTATTCCTCGCTACAAGTGACAACAATCTGAACTGAACTGAACATGAACTGAAGCCAAAGTGGTTGACTTTTAACTATTTCCTTGGTTCACAAGGCAACTCAGGATGGAAATAACTTGAACCACCCATGAATAAATAAAAACGTGGTTACGTAGCGAAACACCCCATGAATCTGACATGGAGATTGTCAGCCAGCGCTTGATAATGAGAAGACCAAAAAACTGGGTCAAAGAGGTACGATTTAAAGAGCGTCTCAAATGACAGAGAGATAAGGACACTTGAAGAAAGACTTTCTGGTAAAGTTAAAGATACAGCTGCGAAAGTTGCTGCGACTGAAGTCAGGGATTAAAATAAATGCACTGAAACTGGAGCGGCACGGATTTCTTTGAGAGAAACAAGGTTGGATAAGATTACAAAGATAGGGAGGAATTAGGCCAGAGATTGATTTGAAAACAAGATGGGAATTTTAAAGTTGTAGACGGGGGCTGCCTGATGCACACGGGTAATAACTGATGCTGGGACTTTCATCAATCAATTAAAAAAAAAAGAGGGCAAGTTTGGCGTCACCAGTGGATAGTGTTTATCATTCACACCATCTTCATCTCCTCCAAACGGCACTAACTATTTACACTTTTTACTTTTGAGTTAAAGGCTACCTTGATTTCCAAACTTCATATCACTGTTTGCTGGATGTACTCAATTAATGTCAGTTTAAGAAAGAACAGCAGATGCTGGAAAAATCGGAGGTAGACAAAAATGCTGGAGAAACTCAGTAGGTGAGGCAGCATCTATGGAGCGAAGGAATAGGTGACGTTTCGGAACGAGACCCTTCTTCAGACTGAAGAAGGGTCTCGACACGAAACGTCACCTATTCCTTCGCTCAATGAATGGGTGTGGTTATTTTGGAAAGATAAACAGATTGAGTACAGGTAAAAGCAGAAATGCAGTGACTAGTCTGATGTTAATGTGTAGAAAGGAACTGCAGATGGATGCTGACTTGTACTGAAGATAGACACAAAGACTTACAGTCTGAGGAAGGGTCTCCACCCGAAAACATCATCCATATATTTTTCTCCACAGATGCTGCCTGACCCGCTGAGTTACTCCAGCACTTGGTGTCTAACCTGACGTTAAACCTGGCACATCACCTTTCTCTTGGTTGTCAGCAAGCCAAAGAGGATGAAGTGCTGGTTTCAAATTCCATTAGGCGATCCGACCATTTTGACTAAGCGTGGTGAGAATATACTGATGCAGCATTTCGCTGCCTATTACAAAAAAAAACACAATTGTCAATGTATGCTGGAATTTATCACTAATGTAAACAGGGGAGAGGAGGTGGGGACAGTGGTAAGGGCGGCACAGTGGCACGGCCGGTAAACCTGCTGCCTCACAGCGCCAGAGATCCCGGTTCCATCCTCACCTCGGATGCAGTCTGCGTGGAGTTGGCACGTTCTCCCTGTGGCCGCGTGGGTTTCCTCCCGAATGGCGAAGGATTGCGGGTTTGTGGGTCAATTAGACTCAGTAAATCGCTCCCTCCCCCCCCCCCCTAGTGTGAGGGAGTGGCAGAGAAAATGAGCTAACATAGAACTAGTGTGAATGGGTGATCGATGGTCGGCGTGGAGTGGGTGGGCCGAGGGGCCTGTTTCCACACTGTATCTCTAAAATAAACCTCAATTAAATAAACTTATGAGTAAAAGTTAATCTAAAGGATTTTACATGCATGTATATTTAGTTATAAAAGATAGATGGTAAAATCTCCCAAGATTCTGTAGCTTCTTGTCAACTTAAAGTGGTTTGGGATAGTCACTAACACCATTTTTTATATCTATCTATATTACTAAAAGTCTGATCATGACCGCTTTTGGCCCACTGTGCTGCGACTTCTGAGAGAACGCCGCCACCTACGACCGTCATTTTTGGCCACCTCGCTCAGAGCCCCCCTCCACCTTCCGTGACCGGAGGATTTTTCCCGTCGATGAAAAATCAGAGAGATATTAATGTTTTGAAAAAATTCGGCATTCTCTCTGCTGCCCCCGCTGGCGGCAGGGGGGAGGGACTATAAAAACCGGAAGTGTAGTGCCTCACTCAGTCTCTGCCAGACCCAGGAAGCGAGAGGGTCACGGCTCTCTGAGCTGCGAATAACACTGAACACACGTCTACTCCACGGTGAGTCCCCTCGATGCGGCTGTCAGGTGGCTGCAGCCCAATTGTTTGCCTCGCCTTTTTAAAAAGTTTGTGTTCACAAAATGAATTTTGGTTGTCAGGTGGCTGCAGCCAAATTGTTTGCCTCGCCTTTTTAAAAAGTTTGTGTTTCACAAAATGAATTTTGGTTGTCAGGTGGCTGCAGCCAAATTGTTTGCCTTGGCTTGGCTTTTAAAATCGTTGCAACAGTTGGCTGCCAGCCCAAGAATCCATTCGGCCCACAAGGTCTATACTAGCCCTCTGGAAACCAGTACCTTTGGCCCGCACCACCCATACTAGCGCAACAGAAAGCCCCCCCACTGACGAGCAATATTGGAATTGGTGGAGAGGTGGAATATTGCGTTGGTGACCAGCCCTCCCGTGTGATGCTGGGACCCAACGGGTCCCACTTAGTCTAGTATTATATAAATGTAGAAAGGTACATGGATAGATAGACACAAAATACTGGATGAACACAGCGGAATTTAGCTCTTAGGGCTATTAGAGGATCAAGGGATATGGGGGAAAAGCGGGAACGAGATACTGATTTTGGATGATCAGCCATGATCATATTGAATGGCGGTGCTGGCTTGAAGGGCCGAATGGCCTACTCCTGCATCTATTTTTCTATGTTTCTATGGGACAGGCAGCCTCTCTGGAGAGATGGAATGGGTGACATTTCAGTTCAAGACTGAAGTAGGATCTCGACCTGAAACATCACCCATTTATTTCTTCTCTTCAGAGATGCTGCATGTCCCGCTGAGTTCCTCTAGTATTTTGTGTCTATCTTCGATGTAAACCAGCATCTGCAGTTCCTTCCCACACAGGTACATGGATAGGACAGGTTTAGAGGGATATGAGCCAAATGCAGGCAGGTGGGACTAGTGCAGCTGGGACATGTTGGGTGGTGTGGGCCTATTTCCACACTATATGACTCTATGACTCAAGCCCTGATAAAAGTGCTGGACAATTGGCAGTTTCTGCTACCAGGCAAACCTTGTCAGGTTACTTCTACAACAGATCAGATAACCTAGCAATGTGATGAACCGCATGCAATCTGCATGTTCATCTTGGGTTTGTGCCAAAGTAATTTATCATGCGTGCAAAGTGAGCTGTTTGCTAAATACATAAAATGCAGCTTCATGAATAAATTCCATCTGGATCATAGTGCGAGCAAAACTATGTTCAATTTACTTGTTAGCTCTCTTGTTAATCATTTGTAAATCTGTTGTAATCTTTGGTATACCTTAGTGTTTCTCAAACTCTGTGACATCACCACACATGGAGTTGTGACATTGGTCGTCAACAGCGAACTATGGCCCAGGAAACGTTCATGGATAGGACAGGTTTAGCGGGATAAGGGCCAAACGCAGGCAGGTGGGACTAGTGTAAATGGAGCACCTTATACAGCGCGGGCAAGTTGAGCTGAAGGCCCTGTTTCCATGCTGTATGACTCTATGAGATAATGTCTCAATAGACAATAGACAATAGGTGCAGGAGTAGGCCATTCGGCCCTTCGAGCCAGCACTGCCATTCAATGTGATCATGGCTGATCATCCACAATCAGTACCCCGTTCCTGCCTTCTCCCCATATCCCCTGACTCCGCTATTTTTAAGAGCCCTATCTAGCTCTCTCTTGAAAGCATCCAGAGAACCTGCCTCCACCGCCCTCTGAGGCAGACGCGAGTCTCGACCCGAGTCGTCACCCATTCCCTCTCCCCAGAGATGCTAACTGTCTCGCTGAGTTACTCCAGCACGGTGGCGCAGCGGTAGAGTTGCTGCCTTACAGCGGATGCAGCGCCGGAGACCCGGGTTCGATCCCGACTACGGGCGCTGTCTGTACGGAGTTTGTTCGTTCTCCCCGTGACCTGCGTGGGTTTTCTCCGAGATCTTCGGTTTCCTTCCACACTCCAAAGACGTACAGGTTTGTAGGTTGATTGGCTTGGTAAATGTAAAAAATGTCCCTAGTGGGTGTAGGATAGTGTTAGTGTGCGGGGATCGCTGGTCGGCGCGGACCCGGTGGGCCGAAGGGCCTGTTTCCGCGCTGTATCTCTAAAACTAAACTAAACTAAACTAAAAAAAATGGGTTGAGTATCACATCTTTAGACTCTGGACAGGCAACTGAAAACTGAAAACCTCCTTTGCCTGTGGCTGGAATTCTGAACTATTCTATTAAAGAGAAACATTATTTGATTAATGACATTGTAACAGTATCGTGTGGGATTCTTTGCACTGCTCTACAACAGGGTATTTAATACCTGGGATCACAATGGACAATGTGTAAGACGCACTTTCACCGACGATAATAAAGGCTTAAAATGAGGAAACCGGATCTGTCAAAGCATGGTGTGAGATTTATTTGTCAGTTCTCATAATAAATATTTCACTCTGTCCAGCAGTGCAGTTGAAACTGGATTAATTTGTGGGAAAACGTGGGAAAGAGACAGCTTCAGGTGGGGACAGGGAAACCATGATCTTTTCGCACTGAAAAAAAAATAAAGAAAAAGATAGGCTTTTGCAAAACTGGGGGGGGGGGGCGTGAGCAACATTTAGTTGAGCGGGAAGTATTGCCGTGGTGTTATAGATTATTCAACCTTTTCAGCAGAGAGCAGAGGCCACCCGGACCGAAGTCCCATCACCCCTTTGCTCCACATGGAAAACAACTCCTAGCATCCATCCAGCCAACTGAGACAAAAGCACACTGGGTAGCCACCAAGTGGTTACAGGAGTGGAAGGCAACCTCATCTGCATACAATACAATACCATTTATTGTCATTTGAACCTCAAATGAAGTTCAAACGAAATTTGCTTTCTGCAGTCAAACAAAACAAAACAGTTCCTACACGACGCACAAACAATTCAATCCACAGAAAAACATCCGTCACAGTGAATCTCCTCCTCACTGTGATGGAAGGCAAAGTCTTTTCTCTCCCCTGCACCATCCTTCTCCCGAGGTTGAAGCCCCAGGCGGGCAATGTTAAGTCCCACGGCCGTTGAGGCCGCGCCGGGCGGTGTACGGCCTCGCTCTGGGCCCAAAAGTCACCAAGTTGGAGCCCCCGGCGGGCGCTGGAATGTCCCGCGGCCATTAAAGCCGCGCCGGGCGATGTACGGCCCCTCTCCGGGTTGTTCCAACCCCGCGACACGGGCGGGAGAAGTTGCGTTGCGGGAGCTCCGGAAAGCGGTCTCTCACCCGGACCCGCGAGCTCCCGATATCACAGTCCACGGGTCTACAGCTGGAGCTGGAGCTCCGGAGTCGGGCCGCAGCAGCGAGCCACCACCGCTCCTCACGCTCCGAGGACGGCCAGCCCCACGATGGTGAGTCCGCAGCTCCGCAGGCTCCGCGACTGGAGCCCCCAGGTCGTCCCGGTCGGAGGCCGCTCCACGGAGCTAGGCCCCAACGACAACGGAGACCCGACAGGGAAAAGGTCGGGTCTCACGTACAGGGAAGAGATTTTTAAAGTTTCCCCCTCCCCCCCCCCGCCCCCCACATATACACAATTAAAAACAGTACAAAAAACACAAACAACTACATTTAACCAGACAAAAATAAACAAATTAAAAGACAGACGGACTGCAGTCGAGCTGCTGCCGTTAAGCACCGCCACTTCCGGATTGGTTAAGGTTATTAAGATTAATAGCATAACCATTAAGGTTATGCCACTTGGGCGACCTAATCCGCGAGTTCTGGCGAGTTTGCCCTCGACTCACACTCGCAGCATGGTCGACACGAGGTGGTAGGAGGTCTTCGTAACTCTCCTTCACGCTCAAGAGTGGTCTCCGCGTACTCGAGGCCTCAGCTAGGTCGCGGCGTTTTTTTCAATATGTTAAAAAACGCCCACGAGTAAAAATAGGTTGCCATGGAAAAAATCAATACTTTTTTTATTCGTAGGTTTAGTCGTAGTAGGTCGTAGTAGGTCGGCATGTTAGTCGTAGGTAATCGAGGGTAGTCGAAGTTAGTCTTCATCATAGTCGAAGGGAGGTCAAAGGAGATCGAAGGAGGGTCGTCTTCACTCTCCACTATTCGGTGTCCAATTTTCCCGAAGTTAGTCGTAGCTAGTCGAAGCTGGTCTTCAACATAGTCGAAGGAGGTAGAAGGAGGTCTTCTACATAGTGGAAGGAGGTCTTCAACATGTCATTTCTTCAAACTCTTCTAAACTCGCCAATTAGGTCGCCCAAGTGGGACAGCCCCTTTACACAGCTACATCTCTTCACCAGAGAACAGCTGTCCAGGGTCTGACCACCCCAGAGGAGCATGGGTGAAGCTCAACAGACTTGGTACTGGAGTTGGGCGTTTCAATGCCAGCATGTGGAAATGGGGGCTCCGCCAGAGCCCAGCCTGTGAGTGCGGAGCAGAACAACAGACAGCCAACCATGTTTCTGATTCAATTTTATTGTCATTGCACTTTTCGGTGCAACGAAATGGTTTAGCCTGCAGTCATAACATAGAATAAATAACAAAAACACACACTCAACACAGTTTAACATCCACCACAGTGAGTCTACCAGGCACCTCCTCACTGTGATGGAAGGCAAAAAGTCCCAAAGTCCTTGTCTCTTCCCTCCTTGCTCTCCCTCTGGGCTGAGGTGACCCAGGCCTCCGATGTTGTGACCCCGCCGGGTGATGGTAAGCAAGTCCCGCGGCTGAGTCCGAGCTCCGCGAACGGGCCGGTTCAAACTCCGCGGCCCGGGGCGGTCGAAGCTGCCGCCCTCCAGTCCAGCGGACAAAGCTGTTGTTGCGGGAGCTCCGGAAAAACAGGTCACCCACCTGTGACCTGCGAGCTCCCGACGATGTCGTCCACTGGCCCGTGGCCGAGCCTCCGAGGCTCCGAAGCCGGGTCGGAAGTCGGGTCGCAACGCCACCACAGCCCCGAAGTCGGCCAGCCTCGCGTTGGTAAGTCCTGGCTCTGCCTCCGGAGCCCCGAGATCGGTCCCAGTTGGAGGCCGCCAGCTCCGCGATAGGCCTCAGCGCAGACGGAGACGGGGGTTACGGCAAGAAAGGTTGCATCCCCCGAAGGAAGAGTCAAAAGACATGTTTCTCCCCCCCCCCCCCCACTAATACACAACTAAAATAAACCGAAATAAACTGTAACAACGGACAAAAGAAAACAAAAAAAGAAAAGACAAACGGACTGCAGGCGAGCCGCAGCGCCGCCACTTCCGGAATGTCATCTCTGGGTGCCCGCTCTACCACCCACCAAATGGAGCTCAGGGCCTGGCAGACATTGACGCCAACAGAGACAACAACCTGGCTGCTCAACACCCGGCTTGAGATCTAACTATTCCTTTGGTTTATGTTTCATTCATAAGAAGAAGAAGAAGAAGAACATTTTCACAATAAGCCTTTCATCAGCAACATGCTCATATACAACTGAAGCTCTAATACAGGAGCATCATCTAAACGTGAATCTTTTCAACACTTGCGCTAGATAGGGCGGCACGGTGGCGCAGCGGTAGAGTTGCTGCCTTTCATCACCAGAGACCCGGGTTCGATCCTGACTACTGCTGCTGTCTGTACGGAGTTTGTACGTTCTCCCTGTGACCTGCGCGGGCTTTCTCCGAGATCTTCAGTTGCCCCCACATTCCGAAGATTTGCAGGTTAATTGGCTGAGTAAAATTGTAGAGAAAATTGTCCCTAATGTGTGCTGGATGGTGTTAGAGTGCGGGGATCGCTGGTCGGTGTGCACTGGGTGGGCCGAAGGGGCTGTTTCTGCGCTGTATCTCTGAACTAAACTATTTCTGCCGTTAAGAAATGTCCACGCATGCACCTTTCAAAGTGAGACTTTAATCAACACAAGATTAGGTTGTAAAAGGACTAGATACAGGAAAAATGTTCCCAATGTTGGGCGAGTCCAGAACCAGGGGGGCCACAGCGTTAGAATAAAGGGGAGGCCATTGAGAAAAAACGTTGTCACCCAGAGAGTTGTGAATTTGTGGAATTCCCTGCCACAGAGGGCAGTGGAGGCCAAGTCACTGGATGGATTTAAGAGAGAGTTAGATAGAGCTCTAGGGGCTAGTGGAATCAAGGGATATGGGGAGAAGGCAGGCACGGGTTATTGTTTGGAGACAATCAGCCATGATCACAATGAATGGCTCGAAGGGCCGAATGGCCTCCTCCTGCACCTATTTTCTATGTGTCTATGTTTTAGCTTAGCTTTGTTCTGAGATACAGCATGGAAACAGACCATTGATCACCTGTTCACACCAGTTGTATGTTAACCTACTTTCTCATCCCCTCTCTCCACACTAGGGGCAATTTACATATGCTGTGTAACTCACTGTGATTTTTAAATTCAATATCGAGGAGAATGGCTTAACAATGAGCTCGGAGACAGCGTGTAAAAGGGAAAGCATTCCTTAATTTTTTCTTCCAAGTGGTCTTATTTTTTTTTAACAGGCCCGAGTCCAATCTAAAAGAGAATGTTGAGTTATAATGCTCCAATATGTATTCAATCTGTTGCCAATCTGAATCCTCCCAGGATTGCGAAGTTCCGAAGGCAACTGAAGGCAAACAGTGCGGCCAAATATTTGAATCCTTCAGTAATTGTTTTTCTGTAATGTTAAAATAAACACGATAGTTAAAGGTCAAGTTCCTCATGGACGAATAATCCAGACAATTGAATCCAAATCGTGACACATCAGTCTGAAGAAGGGCCTCGACCCGAAACGTCGCCCATTCCTTCTCTCCAGAGATGCTGCCTGTCCCGCTGAGTTACTCCAGCTATCTGTGTCTACCTTCGATTTTAAACCAGCATCTGCAGTTCCTTCCTACACAGATTCCGACACTACGGGTGCTGTCTCATTGTGACCGCGTGGGTTTTCTCCGGGTGCTCTGGTCTCCTCCCACACTCCAAAGCCGTACAGATTTGTAGGTTAATTGGCTTCGGTAAAATTGGTGAATTATTTAAACAGATTTATCATTGCGTAATTTAAAAAAAAAATTTTTTTAGAAGTAAGTACAATAATGTGGTACCAAAGTACCTAATACTTATTGACATTATTGCGTAATTTAATAGGCAGACCACAAGTGAACTAATTAATGGTCAGGGAAAAATCCCCACGGTAAGAAAATGGCAACCTTAACAGCTTCACCTATGGAGGTCTGAAGGATTTATCAGACGTGGTGTATAACCGTGCAGAGTGAATGTCTAGAACGCCAGCTGTGAATTCATATGACTCCATTTCAACAAGGTAAACAATCCTGCAAATGAATGATGAACGTGCAAATATACAGTGCCCACGCCAGGTCACCGCAACAAACAAATCTTCTTCACCGCAAACGTTTGTCACTTTACGGTGATCAGTTATGCAGGTAGAGGGCGTAATAAAAGGTGAGTGAGAATCACGGAGGGGGGTGCAGCGAGAGAGAATAGTCTGAAGAAGGGACTCCATCATTCATAGAGTCATAGAGTGACGCAGTGTGGAAACAGGCCCTACTTGCCCACACCGGCCAACAATGTCCCGTCTACACGAGTTCCACTTGCCAGCATTTGGTCCATATCCCTCCAAACCTGTCCTATCCATGTACATGTCTAACTGTTTCTTAAATGTTGGGATAGTCCCAGCCTCAACTACCTCCTCTGGCAGCTTGTTCCATACACCTACCATCCTTTGTGTGAAAAAGTTACCCCTCATATTCCTATTAAATCTTTTCCCCTTCACCTTAAACCTAAGTCCTCTAGTCCTCGATTCCCCTACTCTGGGCAAGAGACTCTGTGCATCTACCCGATCTATTCCTCTCATGATTTTGTACACCTCTATAAGATCACCCCCTCATCCTCCTGCGCTGCAAGGAATAGAGACCCAGCCTACTCAACCTCTCCCTGTAGCTCAGACCCTCAAGTCCTGGCAACATCCTCGTAAATCTTCTCTGTACCCTTTCCAACTCGGCTACAGTCTTTCATATAACACGGTGTCCAGAGATGCTGCCTGTCCTGCTGAGTTACTCCAGCATTTTGCCTCTTTCTTCAATGGAATAATGAGACTTCCATTCATGCCAGTGTCCTGGGTGGTTTTTACATATCCCATGCAAGCACGAAGATTCGACATGATACAAACTTTTTTTTTAGTTTATTTCAGTTTATTTTATTATTGTCACGAGTACTGATGTAATGGCAATTTCAATCTTATCCAATGAACTACTTATTATTGCCGTTATTACACGGGCGGGGAGGAGAACTGACGCAGTCGATAACAAAAACAAATCCTCCAGTCGTTCTTTCCAGTTTCATTGATTCTTTATTGAAGTAGCTGTACAAACAAAGAAGTGAACGTGTCACATCCTCTTTATTCTTATACAAATTGTAGCTTTCCGTTCTTACTATCTGATCTTTCTAAAAACTGTCTTCTTTCTCCCGTGCCGGCTCCAGTCTGATCTGACCACTCCCTGTGGTTTCGCTGTATGTAACGTTCAACGTACATATATCAAAAGCCCACCCCCAAGCACTACAACTGAGGTACAGTGAAAATAGACAATAGACAATAGACAATAGGTGCAGGAGTAGGCAATTTGGCCCTTCGAGCCAGCACCGACATTCAATGTGATCATGGCTGATCATCCCCAATCAGTACCCCGTTCCTGCCTTCTCCCCATATCCCCTGACTCCACTATCTTTAAGAGCCCTATCTAGCTCTCTCTTGAAAGCATCCAGAGAACCTGCCTCCACTGCCCTCTGAGGCAGAGAATTCCACAGACTCACCACTCTCTGTGTGAAAAAGTGTTTCATCATCTCTGTTCTAAATGGCTTACCCCTTATTCTTAAGCTGTGGCCCCTGGTTCTGGACTCCCCCAACATCGGGAACATGTTTCCTGCCTCTACCGTGTCCAAACCCTTAATAACCTTATATGTTTCAATAAGATCCCCTCTCATCCTTCTAAACTCCAGAGTATACAAGCCCAGCCGTTCCGTTCTCTCAGCATATGACAGTCCCGCCATCCTGGGAATTAACCTTGTAAACCTACGCTGCACTCCCTCAATAGCAAGACTGTCCTTCCTCAAATTAGGGTACAAAAACGGCACAAGATACTCCAGGTGTGGTCTCACTAGGGCCCTGTACAACTGCGGAAGGACCTCTTTGCTCCTCTACTCAACTCCTCTTGTTATGAAGGCCAACATGCCATTGGCTTTCTTCACTGCCTGCTGTACTTTTGTAGCGTGCTAACCAGTCAGCAGAAAGACAGTACCTGATGACAATTAAGCCGTACAGATACAGGATAAATGTTGCCGTCGGAGTAGAGATTTAAGAGTGGCGTGATTGTAATGGGTGATTGCAGATCTACCTCTGTGACTAGGACACAGACGCCTGAGTTGGGCACCATCTTGGGTAATGTTTTAAAGTAAGATTATTTTACTTTTGCACATCAGATTTTGATGTTTACTCAGCATGACAGAGTACGGGCATATTGATTTTCGCTGGATCAATACAGTCACCTCTGCCCTGCCTCCACGTTACTCCACCATTTTATGCCTATTCTTCCATAAATAAGGCTTTCGTTTTTGTTTGTAAAAGTGCTTTAATTTAGTTTAGTTTAGAGACAGAGCATGGAAACAGGCCCTTCGGCCCACAACGGCAATCGTTCACTCTTTCACACTAGTTCTACGTTATCACACTTTCTCATCCACTGCCGACACATTAGGGGGCAATTTTGCAGAGAGCCGATTAACCCACGAACCCGCATGTCTCTGGGATGTGGGGGGAAACGGGAGCACCCGGAGGAAACCCATGGGGGTCAGAGGGAGAACGTGCAAACTCCTCACAGGCTGCACCTGAGGTCAGGATTGAACCCGGGTTCTCTGGCGCTGCGAGGCAGCTGCTATTTGCTGTTTAGTTATTGCCCGTCAGAAAAATCATACAGATTTGAATTGAGCAAAGATTGGAATTAGGAAAAGAATGAATTAGCTGCTTGACCTGAAGGGACTGTGTGTGTCCCTGGATTTAATAAAGGACATTCTTTGCTGAAGTTATGTCTCATTTACATTGGGGAAAATGTAAGGCAGATCGGAGCGCGCTTTTGTTCAGTCCGCAAAAGCGATCCTGAGCTTCCACATATCCCTCACTTTACGCTTCCATCCGACTCCCACTCGCAAATTCGATCTTCAGCCTCTTGCACTGGTCAGCACGGACTCGGTGGGCCGAAGGGCCTGTTTCCGCGCTGCTCTCTCGAACCTAGTCTTCGTCGCCGTCAAGGAGGGGTGCCACTTCAGGAGCGGGGTGGGACGAGAACCTACTTGGCCTGCGGTAGATAATAAACTGTGCAGTGATCTGGCGTGGCTCATTAAGGATACAACTGGAAAAACACTCGGCAGACAGTGACCAGCAACCTGAATTATGTGAAACAGATAACATGAAGGAAAAAATCAAGAGCATAAAAATATTTTCGCAAATTAAAAAAAATGACTGCACAGGAGGATACAAAGCAAAGATTTGTAGACATCAAAATATTAAACACTTTTTCATTTCATTTTAGTAACATGAAATAATGCAGGGAACAGTTAATATAACAATCTATCATCTTCATCATTTATTTATTTAATCAAAAATATGTATTCAAATATAAAAATAATATATATACAGTAAATAACCAAACTGAGCCCACCACCATAATACATAAACTATTATACAACTATCCGATGCCCAGCGGTCCCGGAAATCCCCCAGGGTGCCCGTGGACAGAGCGCAGTCCCTCTCTAACACCACCCGGGCATGGACGTAACCCCGGAAAAGGGGCCGGCAGCCGGCTCGGGCAGAGCCCTCTTCCGCCTGGCACCGTGACTCGCGGACGGCCGGCTTGGCCAGGCCCAGGAGCAACCCAAGCAGGACATCCTCTACCCAACATCCTCATCCTCAACCCAACCAGGACAACCCAACCGCTCCCATCGGCCCTACCCTCGCCCCCCATCTTCATCATCATGGCTGTATTTTGACTCCATATTCCATCACTGAGCTAAATGTTGTGAATATTACATATTAATTACACGGTGAATGCACTTTACACAAGCAGTTACGAAATGGTCATCTTATCAGGATGTATCACAGCCTGGTTTGGGAACAGCTCCATCCAAGACCGCAAGGAATTGCAGCGAATTGTGGACGCAGACCAGACCATCACACAAACCAACCCCTCTTCCATTGACTCCATTTATACCTCACGCTGCCTCGGCAAGGCCAGCGGCA
Source organism: Malacoraja senta (assembly GCA_038087875.1). Lineage (NCBI taxonomy): Eukaryota > Metazoa > Chordata > Chondrichthyes > Rajiformes > Rajidae > Malacoraja > Malacoraja senta. The sequence goes on from CM075984.1 coordinate 51,161,743, forward strand.
TTATCAAGGACGAGTCTCACCCCCTCTCCCATCAGGCAAGAGGTATCGATGTGTGAAAACGCACACCTCCAGATTCAGGGACAATTTCTTCCCAGCTGCTCTCTGGCAACTGAATCATCCTAACAGCAACTAGAGCAATCGTGACTTACCATCGACCTCATTGGAGACGCTCGGACTATCTTTAACTGGACCTTTACTGGACTTTATCTTGCACTAAACATTATTCCCTTTATCCTGTATCTGTACACTGTGGTCGACTTGATTGTAACCATGTATAGTCTTTCCGCTGACTGGATAACACACAACAAAAAGGTTTTTCACTGCACGTGACAATTAACTAAACTAACTGCTGTCCATTGAAGAATTCCATTCCTGCTGCACTACTTTGAGCCCCGATACCTTTTATCCTTGTATAAATCCCAAACATAAACCAGGCATCAATTACCCATAACATGTTTTGAATGTCAGCATTTTCTCCAATTCTACATAGAAACATAGAAAATAGGTGCAGGAGGAGGCCATTTGGCCCTTCGAGTCTGCACCGCCATTCATTGTGATCATGGCTGATCATCCACAATCAGTAACCCGTGCCTGCCTTCTCCCCATATCCCTTGATTCCGCTAGCCCATAGAGCTCTATCTAACTCTCTTTTAAATTTATCCAGTAGACAATAGACAATAGGTGCAGGAGTAGGCCATTCGGCCTTTCGAGCCAGCACCGCCATTCAATGTGATCATGGATGATCATCCCCAATCAGTACCCCGTTCCTGCCTTCTCCCCATATCCCCTGACTCCACTATCTTTAAGAGCCCTATCTAGCTCTCTCATGGAAGTATCCAGAGAATCCAGTAAATTGGCCTTTACTGAATGAACGAATGAATGAATAAGTTTATGAATTAATAAGTTCATGAATGAATAAGTTAATTGGCCAAGTATTCACATACAAGGAATTTGCCTTGGTGCTCCGCCCGCCAGTGACAACGTGACATACAGTGACAGTTAGGATTGACATATAAAACATTAAACATTAATAATAATGCCTTCTGTCGCAGAGAATTCCTCAAATTCACAAATCTCTGGGTGAAAAAGTTTTTTTCTCATCTCAGTTTTAAATGGCCTCCCCTTTGCTCTTAGACTGTGGCCCCTGGTTCTAGACTCCCCCTTCATTGGGAACATTTTTCCCAATGATGCAAACCAAACAAAAAACAGCTGTTATATTCAGTCAAATACCTTCTCCAATTAGTTTAGCTTTGATTTAGTTTATTGTCAGATGTAATTCTGTACAGACAACACCCGTAGTCAGGATCAAACCCGGGTCTCTGGCGCTGTAAGACGTTTTTGTACCGCTGCGCCACCGTGCCGCCTTTAAAGGTCAAAGATAGTCCGAGGCTCTCCAATGAGGTAGGTGGCAGCTTGCTAGTTGTTGGTAGGATGGTTCAGTCACCTGATAACAGCTGGGAAGAAACTGACTGCATGACAATCAAAATCCTGCTTGAATGGGTTATCACTTTAAAAGGATACGAGAAAATCCACCAAGAGAACTCCAAAGCTGCCAATGAGCCAGGCCAGGTGATGGAGGATGTAGTTTTGGGCAGATGCTTTATTTTTAGGCACTTTCACTATCACGCTCAGTCCATAGGTGGTGTTACCCAACATCGCCAGAGCAAAGAGCAGGTAGGATGTTCCTTCCGTGGACTGTCTCTGGAACTGGAACAATCACATCAGGCACCCTAGATTAGTTTAATGCAACAACGTATTGATCTAGCCATGGCCAGAGTGAGAGAGCACTTCAACTCCCCCTCCCATTCCGAATCCGACCTTTCTGTCCTGGGCCTCCTCCGTGGCCAGAGTGAGCACCACCGGAAATTGGAGGAGCAGCACCTCATATTCAGCTTGGGCAGTCTGCACCCTAGCGGCATAAACATTGAATTCACCAATTTCCGGTAGCCCTTGCTGTCTCCTCCCCTTCTCAGCTCTCCCTCAGCCCTCGGGCTCCTCCTCTTCCTTTTTCCTTTTTCCTTTCTTCTCCCCGTCCCCCCCTCCCCCCCCCCCCCCCACCCTACATCAGTCTGAAGAAGGGTTTCGGCCTGAAACGTTGCCTATTTCCTTCGCTCCATAGATGCTGCTGCACCCGCTGAGTTTCTCCAGCACTTTTGTCTACCTTTGATTTTCCAGCATCTGCAGTTCCTTCTTAGAAACTTATTGATATAGACAATTAAGGACTCCAAGAATATGCAGATTAAAAAAACGAAGAGGCTAATTATCATATTATCCCTGGAACGCGCTGCCAGGGATGGAGGTGGATGACGCTAGTGGCGTTTTTGATCGGCACACGGATAGGCAGGGAATGGAGGGAGCTGGATCAGTCGCAGGTAGATAAGAGATGGTCTTGGCATCATGTGCGGCTGAGACGTTGTGGGCTAAAACGCCCGCTCTGTTCTGTTCTGTGTTCGCTGTGCAACACCAATACCAGACAACAAAGCAAGTACTTACATTTTTATGGAGCTGAGGAAACCGGGAGCCAAGGTAAAATAAACAGGACATGTAGCCACATAAATATCCCATAAACTCAACATTGTCGGAGGGACCCTGGAATAAAATTCAGAAACCGTGGGATAAAAGTAATTAAATATTTATTGTATCAGAAGACAAGTAGCATTTGTAAGCTTTTAAGTATTGTAATCATGATTGTAACCTTGAATGCAATACTGTACAGCCTTCCCGCTCTTTTACACGGAGAGTGGTGAGTCTGTGGAATTCTCTGCCTCAGAGGGCGGTGGAGGCAGGTTCTCTGGGTGCTTTCAAGAGAGAGCTAGATAGGGCTCTTAAAAATAGCGGAGTCAGGGGATATGGGGAGAAGGCAGGAACGGGGTACTGATTGGGGATGATCAGCCATGATCACATTGAATGGCGGTGCTGGCTCGAAGGGCCAAATGGCCTACTCCTGCACCTATTGTCTATTGTCTGATAGCACACAAGAAGAAACTTTTCACTGTACCTCGGTACACATGACGACTGATTAGTAGGACTGGATGTTACAATCCCTATGATTTCACTACAATTGACATTCTTGGGTATGATCACTAGGTGAATTTGCTAACAATCAGACACATCTTCAGTTGAATTAACTAAGAATATTCAGGACGTTCAAAATTTCAACATGTTCAAAACTTTCCTCGAGGATGTTGCCAGGACCCGAGGGCCTGAGTAGGGGGAGGTTGAGTAGGCTGGGTCTCTATTCCTTGGTGCGCAGGAGGATGAGGGGTGATCTTATAGAGGTGTATATAGAATCATGAGAGGAATAGGTCGGGTAGATGCGCAGAGTCTCTTGCCCAGAGTATGGGGAATCGAGGACCAGAGGACATAGGTTTAAGGTGAGGGGGGAAAGATTTAATAGGAATCTGAGGGGTAACTTTTTCATACAAAAGGTGGTGGGTGTATGGAACAAGCTGCCAGAGGAAGTAGTTGAAGCTGGGACTATCGCAATGTTTAAGAAACATTTAAACAGGTGCATGGATAGGACATGTTTAGAGGGATATGGACCAAACGAGGGCGGGTGGGACTAGTGTAGATGGGACATATTGACCGGTGTGTGGTGGTAAGTTGGGCCGAAGGGCCTATTTCCATGCTGTAAGGCAGTGTGACTCTATGAAATGTATTTATAATTCGAAGTAACACCAATTCACACCACATGCACGTTTAAAATACATCTACTGAAGTAAAACCAACCATTTGCCTCGTGGGACTCCTGCTGTGGTAAGATATTTTCAATAAATGTAACGTCGCCATCATAGTTACCACGCACAGTATAACCCAGGCAACACATAGCCACTTCAAGAGAGAATTCGCTGCAAAGCAACAAAAAAAACACGAGATGCAGGATTCTAACAAACACGAGCATGGGGAAAAATGCCAATACCAATCTTATTTTGCAGCAGAAGACATGGTAGTCAATGGGCCTGTAGGCGATATTTTGGGCGACTACAGGCGACTGCCGCAAAATTTTCAACATGTTGAAAAATTCTCGGCGACAGTGGCGACAAGCTTTGCTGTCGTAGGTTGTCGCCAGATGTCGTAGGTGAATTCCATTAAGACTAGTCCCTGGCAGTCGCCTAAAGAGTCGCCTAAGTGGGACAGGCCCTTAAGATAGACACAAAAAGCTAGAGTAACTCAGCGGGACAGGCAGCATCTCTGGAGCGAAGGAATGGGTGGCGTTTCGGGTCGAGACCCTTCGTCAGACTCGACCCAAAACGTCACCCATTCCTTCTGCCCATTCCCGCTGAGTTACTCCAGCTTTTTGTGTCTATTTTCGGTTTAAACCAGCATCTGCAGTTCCTTCCTAAACATGATAGTCTAGCTGGTTTGGAATAGGGGCTATCAAGCCTTGAGTTTATATTTTCCAAGAGATACAGTCCAGAAACAGGCCCTTCAGCCCACTGAGACCACACTGACCAGCAATCACCCATTTATAATGGGCAAAATGGCTTCTGCATTATGTCAAATGCATTCTTTATGCACATTCACCCCCACTGCAGTAATGCAACATTTTCATTTATTATAGTTATCTTTCTGGATCCTCAAGATTAAAACTTGTGTTGTACCATCAGCAACTTGATGCTTTAAACCCATCCAGCAATGAAATGGAATTAGTTTAGAGATACAGCACGGAAACGGGCCATTCGGCCCACCGAAACCATACCGACCATCGAGCACCCATTCACACTATGTTATCCCACTTTCACATCCACTCCCTACACACTAGGGGGCAATTTACAGAGGCCTATTAACCTGCACATCTTTGGGATGTGGGAGGAAACCAAAACTACCCTGGAGGAAACCCACGTGGTCACAGGGAGAACGTGCAAACTCCGCACAGACAGCATCCCAAGGTCTCTGGCGCTGTGAGGTAGCGGCTCTACCAGCTGCGCCACTGCGCCGCCCACCGCAAATGGCGGTCTTTTAGAAAGGAGGTGAGGAGGAATTTCTATAGTTAGAGGGTAGATAATCTGTGGAACAAAAAATTGCCACAGAGGGTTGTGGAGGCCAAGTCAGTGGATGTTTATAAGAGAGATAAGACAAATTCTTGATTAGAACGAGTGTCAGGGTTATGGGGAGAAGGCAGGAAAATGGGATTAGGAGTCAGAGATCAGCCATGAGTGAATAGAGTAGGCCCGATGGGCCAAATGGCCTCCTCCTATGACTTGTGAACTTCTGAAGTTCACACAACTGCCCTTCACTAGCATTATACCAGCGTCAACTAGGTTTAAGCCAATTCACCATTACTACCAAAATGCAATAACTAATTGAACAAATCAAATAACTTAAATCCAATACTTACACCACGTAAAACACTGCTTACATCTGCCCTTCCTATTCTTCAGTTTATAATAAACAAATTGTGAGATCATCATACTGTCGAGGGTAACATAAAAATTAGCTGTAACAGTCTGGAAAGAAAACAAAATATTATTGGCTTCATCCTCACAAAGTTGCTCCAGTAGCTTCCAGTGACAAAGACGGAGCTCGTACATTCATGTTAAACACAGCTTCCTTTATTACCAAGATAGTTAGTGTTCAGCATTATTACAAAATGCTTCTCGTTTTATCTCATCATCTTTAAATTAGTGAACTGCAAGCTTCATAATAAGGAAAAGCTTTCATAATTTTATAAAGTAATTTTATAATTTTTAAAGTAATTTTATAAAGCAATTTTATAATTTTGCTTGTGCAAGTCTGTATTGTTACATCTTTAAATTGCAAATGTGGAAGAGTTTAATTTGCATCTATGATAGAGTGGTGAATCACAATGCAGAGTTTAGCTTAGGTTAGTTTGAACATACAGCGTGGAAACTGGCCCTTCGGCCCAACGAGTCGATCACGTTGTCACCTTCTCCTAGCTACCAGTGATCTATTCTACATTTTCCTTATTCTGCATCTCCTTTGATGTCTCATTTCACACCTTGCACATCCTTATCTCTGTGTCTCCCTCCCCCCCTGACTCTCAGTCTGAAGAAGGGTCTCGACTCGAAATGTCACCCATTACTTCTATCCAGAGATGCTGCCTGTTCTACTGAGTTACTCCAGCACTTTGTGTCGATCACCTGTTCATACTAGTTCTATCTTAGCCCATCTTTGCACCCCATGCACTAGGGACAATTTACAGAAGCCAATTCATCTACAGCCCTCTGGTTCTTTGGCCTGTGGTAGGGTTAGGGTTATAGGTAGGGTTGTGTACATTTACATCTGCTATAATCCAGATAGGTTTAGCCAATCCAGAATAATTTGACGTAAGACTGACCTTAATTGGCTTTTTAGACTTTATACATTAGATATACAGAATGGAAACAGGCCCTTCGGCCCATCGGGTCCGCACCGACCAGAGATCACGCCATACACCAGCACTATCCTACACTATAGGGACAATTTTTTTTTTTTTTTACTGAAGCCAATTAACCTACAAACCTGCACGTCTTTGGAGTGTGGGAGGAAACCGGAGCACCCGGAGAAACCCACGAGGTCATAGGGGGAACGTACAAACTCTGCACAAACAGCACCCATTGTCAGATCAAACTGGGGTCTCTGGCGCTATGAGGCAGCAGCTCGACCAGTGGGCCAAAGAACCCGTTTCTTCACTAAACTAAAATAAACTCAACAAATAATTAAAGAATGTGTGAGAAGGAACTGCAGGATGTTGGTTTACACCATAGATAGACACAAAGTGCTGGAGTAACTCAGCGGGTAAAGCAGCATCTCTGGAGAAAATGAAATAGGTGACGTTTTGGGTCGAGACCCATCATCAGATATTAGTTAAGGCAAATAGTTGAAAGAATACTTTTTTTAAACGGAAGTAAAAAGCCTGGATAGAGTGGATGTGGAGAGGATGTTTCCACTAGATGGAGAGTCTCCATAGGGCATAGCCTCAGAATAAAAGTACATACCTTTAGAAAGTAGATGAGGAGGAATTTCTTTAGTCAGTGGGTGGTGAATCTGTGGAATTCATTGCCACAGAAGGCTGGGGAGGCCAAGTCAATGGATATTTTTAAGGCGGATTTTTGATTAGTTAGTGTGTCAGGAGTTATGGGGAGTAGGCAGGAGAATGGGGTTGAGAGGGAAAGATAGATCAGCCATGATTGAATGGCGGAGTAGACGTGATGGGCCGAATGGCCTTATTCTGCTCCTTAAAAAAAACTGAGCAGCGCACCTCATAAATATGATGTAGAAAGATGTATGCGTTACCTGAATAACCAGCTGGTTGGACAAGTAGCATCCAACAAAGTTGGTGATATCACCGCACACCCAACAAAGCAGGAACCACACAGAGAGTGCCTGGTCAACCTTGCCATTCTTATAAGCCACATACATCTGACTGAAAAGAAATCAAAGTGGATTAATATCATCTTAGTTGCGTCCTTCAAAAAGTTAACACAAAACCTCTTCACCTATTGTTAGCACAAAGGGCCTGTCCCACTTAGGCGACTTTTTCGGCAACTGCCGGAGACTGTCATAGTCGTAGCAGGTCACCGAAAAACTGGCGCCTGGATCCCCCGACGACAATGTCTACGACAACCTACCTCCTAGTCGACGTCACGCTACGGCAAGCTACCGACAAGCGGCGACCCATTAGGACGTCCACCTACGAACACACCTGCGACAACCCACGTCTACCCGCGACAAGCTACGACCCTGTCGGTGACAACTGAAGACAATTCATTCGCCGGTACCTGTCGCCAGTTGACCTAGGTTGACGGAGGTAGTCGCCAATGGCATTCACCGAAGTCAGCACCGGCGGCAACCTACGTCACCTGGCGACAACCTACGTCACCTGGCGACAACCTACGTCACCTGGCGACAACCTACGTCACCTGGCGACAACCTACGTCACCTGGCGACAACCTACGTCACCTGGCGACAACCTACGTCACCTGGCGACAACCTACGTCACCTGGCGACAACCTACGTCACCTGCCGACAACCTACGACAGCACCTACGTAGGGAGAGGTCAAGCTACGCTCATTGGCGTCAAGCCCACTGTCGCCGACTGTCAAACATTTTAAAATCCAGCGATGAGCAGAAAAAAGCAGAAACAATTCTTTGGGCGACTGAGGAGACGACTCACGACCATACAGGCGACACCCCCGGTGACCACGTGGTGACAGCCTAGTCGCCTGTAGTCGCCTAAAAAATCGCCTAAGTGGGACAGACCCTTAAGCCACAAAAGAGAGCCTGCGATTAATTTAAAACAAAATGTTTAGACTTTAGACGTTAGTTTAGTTTAGTTTAGAGATACAGCGAGGAAACAGGCCCTTCGGCCCACCGGGTCCGTGCCGACCAGCGATCCCCACACATTAACACTATCCTGCCAAGCCAATTAACCCACAATCCTGTACGTCTTTGGAGTGTGGGAGGAAACCGAAGATCTCGGAGAAAACCCACGCAGGTCAAGGGGAGAACGTGCAAACTCCACACGGACAGCACCCGTAATCGGGATTGAACCCGTGTCTCCGGCGCTGCAAGCGCTATAAGGCAGCAACTCTACCGCTGCGCCACCGTGCCGCAAAAGGTAGAGATACAGCGCAGGAACAGGCCCTTCAGTCCACCGAATACTGCACCAACAAGCACTAACACTATTCTACACACACTAGGAACAATTGATAATGTTACAGAAGCCAATTAACCTCGAAACCTGTACGTCTTTGGACGTTGTGGGAGGAATAATAAGGCACAACAAGGGCACAGAGTGTTGGAGTAACTCAACGGGTCAGACAGCATCTCTGGAGAACATGGACAGGTGACTCCAAGATGAGAGTGCCTATTTTAGGAAGTTGTAGAACTTGGAGAACTATTCATTCATTCATCATCGTTTGAAAACATTAGCGACGCAGTGGCGCTGGTTTCCAACGGGAACGGTGACGGACGCACCACACATCTCTGTCCTCCAGTTCCTGCGGACTTCCGCCGCTGGAAGTACAGGATTTTGGTGTGTGTTCTTTATCATCGTTCCTTACAATGCCACGTACGACAGTGATCGCAACTTCTACTGAAGTGTGGATGGCCGTCGGCTCGCTAGGAGTTCATCCGCCCTTTGACAGGTCTTGTTTTTGGTCCTGCTGGGGGTCCACAGCCCCCTCCTCACCTGGCAAACCAGGTGGGGGAGACAGTTTAGTCGCCGACTATCCGACAATGGAGCAGGTAGCGTGGGATTACATGGTACCCGTGGTGGGGGGGGAAACTCCCCCACCTCCCCCCCCCCCCCGACCTGACCTGAAAAATACAAACTTTGACCTTTTGTTAACCTTTTTTTTTAATTGTCAAAATGGCCCAGAATTTGCAAATAGTGGTGGAGCCACTTATCACCGCTCCCTCCCCCGCCCCCTCAATGTCTCCCACCCCCACCCTCACCCCACCACCCGCCACTGATGTAGGCCAGGATTCAGTGATCTCCAAGGTCAGTGACTCTCTCTCCCTCTCGTTCAATATCTGCTGCGTCAGGAACCAGCTCAAAGGTTGAACTATAGTCTGGCAACTGTGATTTGGTCAGGCTGACTGAACAGGCCATCACGTCAAAGAACTCTCACAAACAAGCAACAAGTTTGGAAATTAGAAATTAGATTGGAAACAGGCCCTTCGGCCCACCGAGTCCAGGCCGCCCCCCACCCCCCCAATCAACCGTGCGTGCTAGTTCTGAGTTATCCCGCCTTCACATCCGCTCCCCACACACTAGGGGGCAATTTACAAAGCGGGGCAATTAACGTACAAACCCGCGTGACTTGGGGTGTGGGAGGAAACCGGGGCACCTGGAGGAAAACCCACGTGGTCGCAGGGAGAACGTGCAAACTTTACCACCGACACCACCCGAGTTCAGCTTACAGGTTAGTGATACTGCGTGGAAACAGGCCCTTCAGCCCACCGTGTCCGCGCCGACCAGCGATCACCCCCATACACTGGTTCTATCCCACACGCTAGGGGCAATTCACAGAGGCCAATTAGCCTACAAACCACACGCCTTTAGGACGTGAGAGGAAACCGAAGCACCCGGAGGAAACCCACACTGCCACAGGGAGAATGTGCAAACTCCACACAGACAGCACCTGTGGTCAGGATCAAATTTGGGTCTCTGGCGCTGTGAGGCAGCAGCTCTACCCGCTGCGCCACCGAGCTGCCTCAAATTCTACTTAACATTTTTAATAACATGCAGAGTGTTATTTTAATACTTTTTAATAATACGTTGAATGCTGAATAGTACTCATAACATGGACATGAGGAAAAAGAGGACATGACTTGAGAATTAAGGGACAGAAGTTTAGGGGTAACATTTGGGGGGAACTTCTTTACTCAGAGTGTGGTAGCTGTGTGGAATGAGCTTCCAGTGGAAGTGGTGGAGGCAGGTTCGATTTTATCATTTAAAAATAGATTGGATGGGTATATGGACGAGAAAGGAATGGAGGGTTATGGTCTGAGTGCAGGTAGATGGGACTAGGGGAGAAAAAGTGTTCGGCATGGACTTGAAGGGCCGAGATGGCCTGTTTCCATGCTGTAATTGTTATATGGTTATATGGTTATATGACATGAAGTTTAAAGCAGAAGCTGAAATATCATAAGGTTTTACTATAGGCCTGCGATTTTGAAGGATTAATATATATTTAAATTAGAACATAAATAAATAAAAGGATTATAGTGCCAGATAGTTTGTGATACAATAGTACATGCACAATATATGACAACTTCACAGGGATCTTATGTAACTGAGGCAGGATTTCCAGGGTATAATAGTGGGATATTTGAAAGTAACTTAAATTTAGTCTGAAGAAGGGTCCCGACCCGAAACCTATCAATATTCTCCAGAGATGCTGCCTGACCCACTGAGTCATTCCAGCACTTTGTGTCTAACCTGCAACCTGCATGTCTTTGGAATGTGGGAGGAAACCGGAGCACCCGGAGGAAACCCACGTTTAAAAAAAAAAAATTTAAGTTAAATGATTTCAGTAATTGCAATGGAATAAGACTTCAATTACCGCTGCCAAAAGATGTATAAAAGATCATTTTCAGCGACTTTGTTCAACTGCAGGTGCAAAGCCTTAGAAACTGCTTCATGAAGTAATGACTCTCATTACATCTGCAAAGTAGATGCCAGTGACAGTAATGTCACTGGTGCACAGGGTGAATGATTAAGCTGCCTGTAAAACCGCTCAGTCACGTATTAACAACCGTCAGAGTGAACGCTGGAAATTTAGATGTTAGACTGGATAGAGAGGGTGTGGAGAGGATGTTTCCACTGGTGGGAGAGTCTAGGACTAGAGGGCATAAGCTTCAGAATTCGAGGACGTTCCTTTAGGAAGATGAAGAGGAATTTCTGTTGTCAGAGTGTGGTGACTCTGTGACATTCATTGCCACAGAAGGCTGTGGAGGCCATGTCAATTGATATATTTCAGGCAGAGACAGATAGATTATTGATTGGCGCGGGTGTCAGGGGTTATGGGGAGAAGGCAGGAGAATGGGGTTAGGAGGGAGAGATAGATCAGCCCTGATTGAATGGCGGAGTAGACAATAGACAATAATAAACAATAGGTGCAGGAGTAGGCCATTTGGCCCTTCGAGCCAGCACCGCCATTCACTGTGTTCACGGCTGATCATCCAAAATCAGTACCCCATTCCTGCTTTCTCCCCATATCCCTTGATTCCTTTAGCCCTAAGAGCTATATCTAACTCTCTCTTGAAAGCATCCAGAGAATTGGCATCTGAGGCAGGGAATTCCACAGAATCACAACTTTCTGGGTGAAAACCACCTCATCACTGTTCTAAATGGCCTATTCCTTATTCTTAAATTGTGGCCCCTGGTTCTGGACTCCCCCAACATCGGGAACAGTTTCTTGCCTCTAGCGTGTCCAAACCCTTAATAATCTTATGTGTTTCAATAAGACCCCCTCTCATCCTTCTAAATTCCAGAGTATACAAGCCCAGCCGCTCCGTTCCATCAACATATGACAGTCCCGCCATCCCGGGAATTAACTTCGTGAACCTACGCTGCACTCCCTCAATAGCAAGAATGTCCTTCCTCATATTTGGAGACCAAAAACTGCACACAATACTCCCAGATGGGCCGAAAGGCCTAATCCTGCTCCTATCACATGAACTTTAGAGATACAGCACAGAAACAGGCTCTTCAGCCCACCGAGTCTGTTTCGACCAGCAATCGCCCTGTAAGCTAGCACTATCCTACGCACCACGGACAAGAATGGCCTTCCTCAAATCTGGAGACCAAAACTGCACACAATAATAAAAGGTATCGTCAACAAAAAAAAAGCATGGTTTACGCTCTTGGGGAAAACTTACGGTAGAGAAGCAAAAAGAAAGCAACAGATGGAGGCAAGTCCGAGAAGGGCACTCCAGAATTCCCAGAGATTGTGCACGCATTCTTCCAGCACAGCGGAGAGCCAGGTTTCATTAGCGCACAGGAATCCATCACTGCCCACTGTGAGATTGTCTCTGTGAGGTCTCCACGACTGATGTAAAGCACCCATAATGCTCATAGTGCAGAGGAACCGGCGGGAACTGAACCGCCGTATCCCGGAACTGGAAAACTATTATCCCGCCGCGATGCAGCTTGCACTGGGAACTCGGTATTTTTATTCAGTCATCAAGATCGCATCGGCTGGCAGCTCCTAACGTGCTTCCAACATGCGCGTCTCTGAAAAAGAAAGTCTTCGAGTTAGTTCGATTTAACGGTTCACTCGGCCACGGTGGCGCAGCGGTAGAGTAGCTTCCTCACAGCGCCAGAGACCCAGGTTATACCTTGACTACGGGTGCTGTCTGTGCGGAGTTTGTACGTTCTCCCTGGGACCTGCGTGGGTTTTCTCTGGGTGAGTCTGAAGACGTGTCTCGACCCGATACTGTTGTACCTGTTACACCATTCTTATGACTCTGGAAAGACCACAAGTACACGTATTTATGGTTTGAAGCTGAGCATCAATCAAGGCTCTGTTTATTCCCTGCCATCTGGAACCAGAGTGCCCTGCCCATATTACGTCATTCCCACATATTCATGTTGCCACGCGGGCAAAACAAGGTAGTCCTTGTGATATAACAAAGTAGTCCTTGGAATATGGCAACAGAAACGTCACCCGTTCCTCCTCTCCAGAGATGCTGCCCTTCCCGCTGAGTTACTCCAGCACTTTGTGTCTATCTGCATCTGTTCCATGTTCTGTTGCTTCCCCTGCTCCAACGTATTGAAACATTACAAACATAACACATCGCGTCTAATGAAAGATTAGCGAAAAGACAACAAGATACAAGGTGACAGGAGTTGAGCAGGAAGGAACTGCAGATGCTGGTTTAAGTCGAAGATAGACACAAAAAGCTGGAGTAACTCAATAGACAATAGACAATAAGTGCAGGAGTAGGCCATTCGGCCCTTCGAGCCAGTACCACCATTCACTGTGATCATGGCTGATCATCCCCAATCAGTACCCAGCGGGACAGGCAGCATCTCCGGAGAGAAGGAATGGGTGATGTTTCGGGTTGAGACACGCCTGTCCTGCTGAGATATTGCAACTTTTTGTGACAGGTTGATGTCATTTAATTGATTTTAACACTATAATACTCCCACATACTTCCCTACATCTATCAAACTCGATTATATGAATGTTGCATAAAGTGCTCGCTTATGTTCTCCTTGGGTGATGCAGGATATTAGATTTGTTTTTCATTTCAGTCACTGTTAATCATCTATAATAACACAGGGTGGGGTCAGTCTATTATGCGTTTGCTTCGCAGTATTTCCAGCCTGGTATTTGCAATGGCTCGGAGGAATAAGCCAAGATGTTCCCGATGTTGGGGGAGTCCAGAACCAGGAGCCACAGTTTAAGAATAAGGAGTAAGCCATTTAGAACGGAGACGAGGAAACGCTTTTTCTCACAGAGAGAGGTGAGTCTGTGGAATTCTCTGCCTCAGAGGACGGTGGAGGCCGGTTCTCTGGATATTTTCAAGAGAGAGCTTGATAGGGCTCTTAAAGATAGCGGAGTCAGGGGATATGGGGAGAAGGCAGGAACAGGGTACAGATTGTGGATGATCAGCCGTGATCTCATTGAATGGCGGTGCTGGCTCGAAGGGCCGAATGGCCTGCTCCTGCACCTGTTGTCTATTGCCTATGAATAACCGCTCCCAGACACAAAATGCCGGAGTAACTCAGCGGGTGGGGTCAGGTAGAAACTCTCGGGGGAAGGAATGGGAGACGTTTTGGGTCGAGACCTTTCTTCAGACTGACCGCTCCTTGGATTAGGGCTCAGGGTGCCTCCATTGTCACTAACTAAAACCGCATGATCTCGGCAAGAGGAGGGAAGTCACCCTGTGACACTGTGAGAGCTGGAATGGAGGTTGGTGGGTGGGCGCATGGAACGAGCTGCCGGAGGAGGTGGCTGAGGAAGATCCTATCATAAAATCGAAGAGACATTTGGATGGGTACATGGATCGGAGAGGTTTGGAAGGTTATGGGCCAAGCGCAGGCAGGTGGGACTAGTGTAGATGGGGCATGTTGATCGATGCGGGCAAGTAGGGTCGAAGGGCACGTTTCCACA